>CAXITT010000598.1:340557-405553 GCA_964033795.1 Lymnaea stagnalis | reverse complement strand
ATGATTTGAGTTTGAGACCCTTGATCTAATGAATACTTTGGATTTTACCATTTTAATATAAAAGTAATTTAAATTGCTTTACCATTTTTTTTAAAAATCAGTACGGTAGGAGAAAATTTGGCAAAAATGGGGGGGGAGGAGGGGAAATTAATGCCAAATATTATTTTTTTAAACAGGGTCTCAAAAAAATGTGGTTCTAAAAGATCGCTTAATTTGTTTTTAAAGATCGTTCAGTTGGTTGTTATTGATCGCTTAGTTTGTTGTTAAAGATCGTTTAGTTTGTTGTTAAAGATCTTTAGTTTGTTGTTAAAGATCGTTTAGTTTGTTGTTAGAGAGCGTTTTGTTTGTTGTTAAAGATCTTTAGTTTGTTCTTAAAGATCGCTTAGTTTGTTCTTAAAGATCGTTTAGTTTGTTTTTAAAGATCGTTTAGTTTGTTTTTAAAGATCGTTTAGTTTGTTGTTGAATATCTTTTCGTTTGTTCATAAAGATCGATTAGTTTGTTCTCAAAGATCTTTTAGTTTGTTCCTATAGAACATTTAGTTTTCTGTTAAAGATCACTTAGTTTATTCTTATAAATCATTTAGTTTACTATTAAAGAGTATTTGTTTTGTTCTTAAATATCATTTAGTTCGCTCTTAAAAATCGATTAGTTTGTTCTATTAGATCGTTTATTTTGTTATTAAAGATCGCTTAGATTTTTCTTAAAGATCGCTTAGTTTGTTTTAAAGATCGTTTAGTTTGTTCTTAGATGTCCCTTAGTTTGTTGTCAAATATCGTTTAGTTTGTTCTCAAAGATCGCTTAATTTGTTCTTAAATGTCTCTTAGTTTGTTGTTAAATATCACTTTCACTGAGTATTAAAATGACCGAAAACCTGAGTCACATTCGGCGGGATGGCCAAAAGTCTAAGTCAATTTCGGCCGAAACCGAAGAAAACCCAAAGTTAACTTTTCTCTTTCGGCCGAAACCGAAATTAAGCAGAAAGTTAACTTTTCAGTTTCGGCCGAAACCGAAACTTGGCCGAAAGTGATAAAATGGCCACTTTCGGCGCCGAAACCGAAGCCGAAATTCGGTCGGTCTCTACTTTTTACACATGGCACCAAAATGCAGTACACTTTGTTGTCCTAGGCAGTCAGATTTCAAAAGCACTAACTCGATTTGTCACATGGTTCTCTTTTTATCTCAGGCTTCGGGTAACAAAATTACTAAATTACTCTGATAATTATTTGGTGTGTGCATTTAATATACGCAGTGACTTAAAATAGAAAAGAAGACTCAAGATTATTATTGGGGGGGGGGGGGGGGTGAAGAACCCTCTTGTTAGAGGGGATAATAAAAGTGTTTTGATCAAATTTAAAAAATATTTTTATTATGGCCATGTTATTGACCAGGAAAAGGGAGGGGCGGTCTCTGCCCTTTGTGGCACTTTTTCTTTATATTTATATTGATGGGGGGTATGTTCTGCCCACTGCAGAGTTTTTTACCCACCCCAGGAAGCCTTAGCTACACCACTGAGGGATCATATCAAATTTTGTTAAATGATGAGCCATTTGAATTCTACGTTTTTATTGAATTAATTAATATTGTAATACTTTTAATAAACATTATACAGGTACATGGGTTCAATGCTGTAATAAAATGTGCAACAAGTGGAGGTATGTACAAGAAATTGAAGATCCTCTACTTGTACCAGAGGATTGGGAGTGTAAAATGAACTCAGGTAGAAATCATTGCAATCATTAAGGATTAAGAACCATCCATATAGTACATATGCACTGTTGGGGAGAATTTGCATACATGTGCATTATGCGACGGTGGGGGGGGGGGGTGTCTTGGCAAAAAGTATGAACATTTATTAAAAAATTCTGCAATAATTATCCTGAAATTCTGACAGTCCATAAACAGCCTATTTTTTATCTCTAATGCTATAATTATATTCACTGTTGGGGAGAATTTGCATACATGTGCATTATGCGACGGTGGGGGGGGGGGTGTCTTGGCAAAAAGTATGAACATTTATTAAAAAATTCTGCAATAATTATCCTGAAATTCTGACAGTCCATAAACAGCCTATTTTTTATCTCTAATGCTATAATTATATCACACAATGTTATGTAAATATCATCATACTGTTGCTTTGTATTTTCACAAGTGAATTGTTAGAAATTGCACTGGTAATTAATATTTAATTTTCTGTGCATGTAATTATTTTTTCAGCTCTGCCAGTGGTTCCTATTCTTTAAAAAAAAATTCCCTTTAGTGAAATTAGGTTTTCCCCAGGCGCCCTTTTTCAAATTCTAACTCTTCAAAATGAATGTCAAAAATATTTTTTCTTTAATAAAAGGGTTGGTAAAAATAAATAGAACTTGTATGTAAGTCATTTAGTGCCATCAATTAAAAATTTGTAGGAACTTCTGCAAACAGTAATTACTCATGTGAGTTGCTGGTTTGCACATCGTCAGCTGTCGTGTGCTGTCACATTGGATTGAAAGTAGAAATAAAATTCTGAAAATTGTGTAATATTTTGTGGCCACCCTGTGATGAAGCCCCAGTTCCCCATGGTGACTCAGCACATAATTTGGGAGCCACAGGGCAAAACAGACCGCTGAGAAACCTTTGAAACATTTTTTACTGTATCTGGAAATTTGATCGAAAGAAATTGATCAACGGAAATTTGATTGAACAGAACTTGGGCCGAATCTTTTTTTCAGTTGTTTTGGGTCAAATTTTCTTTTGAACACATTATTTTGTTTTACTATATAGTATAGTGCGTTCAAAAAGAAATTTGAAGAAAAAAATATTCTATCAAATTTCTGTTCGATCAAATTTTCATCTAGATCTATTAATTTTCCATTGACGAAATTTATTTCGATCCAATTTCCGGTAACCATTTTTAACAGTGACATCATAATTGTCTATGAATAAATTGATATGATATTTTTTGAGATTTGAGGGTGGAAAGCTCATGTATGTAAGCAGGGAGGTGTGTGTGCACAATAATATACATGCTTCAGGGGGTTGAAATGTGACTTTATTGCGTAGGTGCTTATGGATAGCCCCTTAGCTTAATAATCATTTGTTAATTTACATGGTTTAATTTATATATAAAAGATAAAAAATGAATGACTGCATTCAAGCTGTGTGAAGGAAATAGTGGAAGCTTGAAATATAAAGACGGGACAATAAAAAGAGAAAGTTTTGGCTAAAACAATGGGGAAATCATTAATACAAAGGTCAACTTATCAAATTTTAATAATATTGTTGTATTTAAAATTATATTCATTTTAGACAAAGATCATAATTCATGTGACTTACCTGAAGTAAACTATGATGAAAGTGAGCATATCCTTACTAAGTTCACTGTTGGATCTATTGTTTGGGCAAAAATGGATGGTTATCCATGGTAAGCCAACAATTTAACTGATAATAAAAGAGTTCTAATTAATCCAATTACATAATCTATTAATTGTATGTGTGTGATTGTTTGACTCTTTTAATACAGGATTACTTAAAATAAGTTTTTAATTTTTTAACATCTTTCCATAAAATATCAGTCATAAATACTACTAGTATTACTAAAGCCTATCAGTATACTTTGAATATGTGTCACAGCATCAGTTGCTTGGTTTTGTTTTAAAAATTTGTTTAGTGGACACTACATCACTTAAAAATCTTCATAAAAGAATGTTGTTTTTCTGTCAGTACCAAATATTTTTTTAAATTTCACAAATCAGAACTGCATGTGTTTATGTGATGGAATAAAAATAACATATGTCAATATGCATAATAAAATTAATTGCCTAGTCCTAAAATATTCCAATACCTTAAAAAGAATTTTGTTCCATAATATGTAGGTGGCCAGGCATGATTGAGATTGATCCAGATTATGGTATTTATTTTGAAGTTCCAACAGAAACTAGCATGGTCCCTGTAGGTTTTAGATGTTATTTTTTAAACTCTTATATTTCATTTTCTCCCATTTTCTCAATTTAAATTTTATGTTAATGTTCTATTTGATTTTCTTGAAACAATGATACATAGATAAAAATAAAGACATAGAAAAAGTAATTCAAAGATAAACTAAAGACACAGAAAAAGTTAAAGGCAAATTATGCAAAAAGAGCATATTTTTTCTCTGCTTACTTGAAGCCCTAGTTGTTCATTCTCATATATCTTTCTATTTTTAGTGAAAAATATAAACATAAAATAAATATATTTCATGTAAATAAAGTTGAAATTGTTTTGACTCTGACTATTAAGGGTTAGAGATTTGGTTTAATCAGAAGCTGCAAAGAGGACACACTGTTTGGTACTCTTTATGTGCATGCACTTCAATTGCAAGAGAAACCATGATAAAATAACAAACAAAAAACTAACCATAGCAACAAAAAGTAAAACAGTATCATAGCAACAAAAAGTAAACAGTAAAGATAATAAAAATTAAACTTAGCTCATAAGCAGTTGGTGCTATTTGGAGAGTTGTGTTTTCATTTCCTAATTACCCATATGTGCTTTATATTTAATTTCTTTATTCACTTTCCAGAATATTATAGTAAAATCATGATTCTATGCTATTTCAGAATTGTGAGGATTAAAATTATTTGAAAATAAAAATAGTTAAATTTTAAACCCAGAATAAACTTTATTTAGAGTATATGTTGTGCTATATCATTTGACAGACTCAGTACAATGTAACTTTCTTTGGTGATAATGTGACACGAGCATGGATGAAATCTTCTTTAATTGCTCCTTATGGGAGTGGACACCCTAAGTCAAAAGTAAGTTAGAAATTTTTTTATTTTGTACATATTATGCAGTTACTCTTGCTGTTTGTAAATAAAAACAATTGTGAAAAGCCCTTTTTTTCTTCAGTTTCCAGTTAAGCATCAGACTTATAAAAGAGAACTTCAAGCTGCAAAGAAAATAGCTGACAGTGCTTTGGAATTTAAGTTACAGGTACTGTTGGTAGAACTATGTAGGGGTTATATAAACATAAAAAATATATATGCTTTTTAATAAGTGGAACAAGATATGCATGAAAAAGAAAAAGGTCAATTTTTTTTAAAGCCCAAAGATATATTGTTGCACCATTTATGTACCATCCACAGCTTGATAGCAGTTCCTCATATCTTATTCTTTGTAGTGACAATTATATTAATACAATTTATAATTTGTTACAAGATAATATGCTTTTATCCTGTTTGACTGCAAGACCTTAATTTTATTTCAGGACCGTTTAAAGAAATTTGGATTTGCACAGAACCACACAAAAAGAACCAGACATAATAAAATTGGTAAACTGTTTATATACCCTAAACATATGCATTCTATTTGGTTAAGAAATCAAATGAACGTAAACTTCAACCACTGAATGACTTATTGTTTGATGTTATTTTTTTATTGCAACATTAACAATGTGTGTGCAATATTAATTTTCAGAATCTAAGCAAGATAAAATGATTAAGCCTGCAAATAAAAAACAAAAGAAAGTACTGAAGGCAACAAACATATTAAAAAGTGATTCTGCCAAAACTGCAATGGAAAAACTTAATAACTCTGATGTGTTTAGTGATGACTCATTGGAAAGTAAGTTTAATCTCTTCTTATTGTAATTTTTTTTTATTTGTCATATATGGCAATCAGTGTCACAATTTTTGGGTTAAGTTTTACCATTTAAATAGTTAATTAAAAGATTAGGCACATGTGGTCTGTCCTGTGATTTTGATTAAAATGATAACTTGAATTTCTCTTTTTCCCCACCCACAAGACATATTCTCCATACTTCTTGGGTACAATTAGCCCTACACCTGTAAATGAAGTTTATGCCATAACCATTTAATTAAGTTTAAAAAACTGTTACTATATAGAAAATTTTTAAAAATATTTCATAAAATTAAAAGATACACTCTTTCCCATGTAAAGTTCTTGATTTTTAAAGTTGATTGAATCATTAAACAGAAATGTATACTGAAATTCTCAAAATGATGAACAAAACATGACAATGTATCTATATTTTTGTTCCATATTCTTTATAGACCTATGCTTCAATTAATTTTACTGAAATTTTTAATTTTACTGAAATTTTTAATTTTTTGCTCAGATGTGGAATACTTACCAATAAAAACAAAGTCTCGAAGTGATTCAAATGATCACAAGTTAATTTTATTTGACAAAAGTAAGTATAAAACTAACCATAATTAATTTGGATAACAGAATTTTATCAGGCATTTGCTTCCAGGGTACCTCTTTTAGTTATGAATTTCTATGACCTAAATAAAAATAAATGTAGTGATTTTATTACCCATAAAGTTGCACTTAGGGTTATTGACTAAGTTTTATTCAAAAGTTACATCACTGAGCATTGTAATCTCTAAATTATATCATGGCCTACTATTGCAGCTGCAGATGCCCTGAATGTGCTAGGTAAAGGTAATAACTCTGATGCAACAACCACTACAAATACCAACTCTCTATCTGTAGCAATAAAGAGAGACATAAGCAAGATCAACTTTGACTCTGGTAAACTTTTGGAGGGAGAAAAAGCAAGCAATGATGAGGCAAGCTCACCCCTAGAGACAAATAAATTAAATAAAAATAAATATAACAGCTCAGAAGAGAGCATTAGTTGTGATGAAAGTAATGCTTTTGGAAGTGATAATGTAAAAAATGCTGCTAGTATCCAAGAAAAAAATAAGTGTATCACAGAAGAGTCTCAAGATGAAATAGAAAAAAAAATTATAAACGATTGTGATATTAAATGCAAAAATAATTCAGATGATGAGGATACTCTTATCTTGGATGATTCTGAAAATGAGAAAGGGAAAAAGAAACAGAAATTGCCATGGAAGCTTACTTCTCGAAAAGCAGATAAAACTCTGCAAAAGTTGAACCAAAATAAAGTTGAAGATGCAAAGCAGCAAGAAATGGATTGCTATGGAAATCATAAAAGTGCTGAAAAAAAATTTGACTTTCAAAAAGAAACAAAAAAGTCAAAAAAGGGAAGAGAAAATAAAAAAGCAATGAAGACAAGTTTGTCGGTTCAGAGAAATTTAATTGATGGTACCATTACTTGCCAAGAGTTTACAAATAATATTCATTCTGATAAGTTACTGGAAAAGGTACAAGACCATAATAAACATGTTGATGACATGAAAAATGAAAACGATGCAACGACCCAATCAAATTCAGCCAAACGTGTTTCTGAAGATTCATTTGTAAAAGAAAAAACTTATGCCAAAATGAAAATTCAGAAAAAGAGGAAAGAAAAGGATCAAAAGGAAAGTGAATTAACTCCTGATACAACTCGTGACATAGGTGAAGAGATGGGAGGGACAGGCAACAAAGTACAAGTATTGAAGTCACATAAAAGTTTATCAGTGAAAACAAAGGTTTTTGCTGAAAAGAAAAATGAAGACTACATTGTTCAATGCCAAGATTTAAAAAATAACACTGGCAGTGACAGAAAAATAAAGCAACGAAAAAGAAAAGTATCAATCTCAAAAGAGAATGACTTTACGTTGCAAAGTGAAGAAAATGAGTTTTCATCATCTGATTCTAAGACATTGAAGAAAAAGAAAGGTTGTAAAGAAAAGGGGAAGGATATCATCAACAATAACAATTGTGACAATTTGAAAATACCTTGCAATGAAACTGAAATGTCTGATCATGTCTCACCAGAGAACAGTGCACACCAAACTAAGAATGTCCAAAATAGGTTTGAAGATGTTTTAAAGATGGAAGTTAAATCTGACAAACAGAATAAAGCCCCATCCCGAAAAAGGAAAAGTACTACAGCTAAAGATTTAGATAACTGCCCATTACAAAAGCAGAGTAATGAAGAGTCTAGTAAAATGGAATCAAAGAAAAGAAAGGACAAATCTTGTTATACCACTAATGAACAGCTGAAAAAAGGTATAGAATTAGAAGTCAAAGATCTTAAATATGATTCAGACAAAGAAAACGTGGACCCTAATGCAAAGAGAGAGGATAAAAAAGCAACACTGCTCACTAAAGATGGTACAGGTAAAGAGGACTGTGATGCTAATGATAAAAATGGTGAAAAAGAAAAGAAAAGAGAAAAAACAAAAGAAAGGAAACACCTGAGCTTAAAAAATAAGAAAAGCAGAGCAATCCATGATGAAAAACCTGAAAATTGCATAAAAGAAAGAAGAGATGCATTAGCTGAAAAGGACACATATTTACAAAATACAGACCAAACAGAGAGAACGAGTAAACAGGTTATTTCCTTGAAAAATAGTGATGCCAAGTTACAGGAAAATGATAAACAAATCAGGGAGACATGTGATTCTGAGTCTAATAAAAAGCCAATATCAATAGATGAAAAGTTAAGTGATACAGGCAAGAAGAAAAAAAAGCAGAAAACTGTTGGATTTTCTGCTCCAATATTGAAGGAAAAGAAATCATCACTTACAAAAACTCACATTAATGCAGCAATGTCCAAGGACTTGAAAGTATTTCAGAGTGTTTCAGAATTGCCAGACCGACAAGTTCCAGTTGGTTCTCAAGACAAAACAGTGACTGGTGTCAGTGTCAAGAGAGCAGATTATGAACAAGATCAGCATGTTGTACCTGATCTATACAAAAAAATGACAGTTGATGATGAAGATGAGATTATATTAAATAATAAAAAAATTGAGTGTAAAAGTAGTTTGATTTCCTTAAAAGGAGATGTGGAACATAACTCTGAGAAAGATGAACTTGATCTAAATTTCAATCCCTATCTAGTTGATAAGACTATGCCTGAAAAAATTCTAAATGATGAAAATAACAGTGATGATGATAGCCAGGAGTTTACTTTGTACTTGGATGATGAAGAGGAAGGGACAAAAGTAGTTGTAGAATCTGTAAGAGATTTCGGTAGGTTTGGTGGCAGGTGTTATGAACATGGATCTGACTCAGATCCTCTGGAATTGATAGAAGAATAAGGCTTAAGAAATTGGTAAATTTTATTCTTTAGTTAATTCTTCTTTTGTAAATCTTTGTAATAGGTGATAAATTTGCATTTAATTAAATTTATTTTGCTTTCCTTGTTATTTATGACCTAGGAAGATTGATTAAGTTAATGATTAAGATTATTACATTTTTTATATAAAGCTTTGATAAATCAAATGATTGGAAAACATGAATTAAAATGACTGGTACTAGTTACTTTGACATTATAAAATTTGCTAACATTAATTTTGTACAAATTTAAAAAATAAACATCTTTTTTCCCTGAAAGATTTTCCTAGATTCATTTACTTTAATTAGATGAAGAACATTTCATTAAATGATAATCCCTTGCTTAAAACTGATTTTAAGACAAATTTAGTTTTAGTCAATAAATATAATTTTACACACTTCTGTTAGAAAATGCATTTTAAATCATAATATGACAAGTTATCCATGATGAAAAACCTGAAAATTGCCTAAAAAGAAAGAAAAGATGCATTATCTGTCAATTATGTAGCTTGCTGTTAAAATAAAGTATGTTATTTTTAGATAATCTGGTTTAATAGTAGTTTTTTTTTTTTTTTTCAATTTTCAAAAAGTTGGAGTTATCAAATCTTTTTATGGAAACATTGCTTTTATTGAATAAAAACAAAAACTATTTAGCATCTTTTTTAATTATTTTTACTGTCAAATATTTATTGTGTATAATTTTTATTAAAAAAAAAAATTATAATTTTTTTTTTTTTTTTCAATTTTCAAAAAGTTGGAGTTATCAAATCTTTTTATGGAAACATTGCTTTTATTGAATAAAAACAAAAACTATTTAGCATCTTTTTTAATTATTTGTACTGTCAAATATTTATTGTTTTTTTTCAATTTTCAAAAAGTTGGAGTTATCAAATCTTTTTATGGAAACATTGCTTTTATTGAATAAAAACAAAAACTATTTAGCATCTTTTTTAATTATTTGTACTGTCAAATATTTATTGTGTATAATTATTATTAAAAAAAAAAATTATAATTTTTTTTTTAAACAAGCAGCAAATATTGTTTTACATTAACAAATAAAACAAATTTACTATATACAGGGCAATAATTATGAGTGGGATGGGAAGAGTTGATCACAAGATGCACAAAATACTTCATACATTTTCAAGTTGCTTCTGAAGCAAAGACAGTAACATTGAACAATCCAGAAAACATGAACATCTCAAAATTAAAATTAATTTTATTAGTTTACATTCAGCTATGTAGTTCTTTTGGATATTTTTTTTTTGAAGGAGTGTGTTACAATTACACATTCCCATTTAATCAGATCCATGACTGTTTAATAAAGTAATGGGAGTAATTTATCTAGAAATTTATTTTTTCTATCATTATGCCATTTCCTTTATTATCACTAATCTAAACTAAAACAAATATTTGTTGGCCAATATGTAAATATTATATAATATAAATCAAAGTTAATGAATGCACTAGGAAAGTTTTTTATTAAAAAAACACCTGCTCACTAAATTTATTATGTAGGTTAAGAGTACAGCTATGAGCAGAGTATTCCCAAATGCAATGCGTAGGTGTTTCACATGAAACGAACAGGAGACCTCTATGTGGAATAAGCAATATCAGCTTCCAAATAATCGCATGCAATTTTTATTTGCATAATTGTTGTACTATTCAGAAATAATTACAACATATGACATATTTTGAAAAAATAGATGCAAGATGTTCATAAGATATGACTTGTCACTATATATTTTGTTTCTGATACGAGGTTTAGTTTAATCTTCAGTTTGCTTGTGAAACTGAAGTCGTGTTGCAAAATGATGTATTTAATAGTTTGTTATTAAGTTATTAACATACGAAGTTGTAAAGCTCTGATCTAAAGTTGTAGTTAAAAAATTTGTAGAGGAAAAAAAATAAAAAAATCAGAAAATGATTTACAATGTATTTTAATTCCAAGATCATACACAGTTAAGAAATAATAACTTTCTAAACATAGAGACCTGTAATAATTTTTCTTCAAAATTTAGAACTAAAAATACGAGTGCATACTAATTTTAAGAAAGCAGTAAAAGAGGTTGGTTGATTTCAATTTTGTAAATACATTATTTTTATTAATACAATTATTTCCACAATTAGAATTATATGTTGACATGAAACATCAGCAATAACTCATTGCAATCAATCTTGCCTGATCGCTGATCACTTATTTAGTTGTTGTATACATTTTAATTTCCTCTGATTACCTGTAGAATATTATGATGTTTATCCTTGGTAAGTTGCAAACCAACTATAGGTAAAGATTTTTGATGTTTTCAGAAGCACGAAGTCACATATTAGGTAGCCAGGAAAAATATCTTTAGTTTTTCTATTAGTACTGTTTTTAAAAAAATCATGAAGAATCGCCAGTCTCATTTGAAATAACATCCTGTGCTGTGCTTCGGGCATCTTCACTGTCCTCAACAAATGACTCCTGGTTTTGATCTTTCATGATATCCTGTCATAAGAAATTTAAATAATTGACTGAATGTTGATTTAAATACTAAGTCTGATCAAAATTAAATAAGAAGTAAAAAATATTTAGAAATACTCTAAAGGCATTGAAAAGTAACTGTCAATTACTTTCACTGCAGTTCACATCTAAATTTTTGAATATTTGATACAGTTTGACACAAACAATAACTACTGTATGTACTCGTTATTACGCCAACTTGTTTTGGAAACATTTCAATGGAATAAGTGGGGTGGTCAGCTTATAAGTGGGAGATAAGTAAAATTTTTCCAGGTTATTTGATTCTACTAAGAAAAAAATGAAGAAAAAAAGAAAGAAATTTAGGTCAACATAAAGCTGTGTGCAAAATTGGCCATGCGCAGACTTGGGGCATACTTTTCATCTCATATTGCGAGTGCCGTGATTGGCTGTTTTAAAGAGTATGAAAGTACGATATCTATATTGAAAAATGAAATTGTTTTTGTACATCTCCGAGGTCCTTTTTTGGTAAAAGTTCTGTATGGTTATTGTATATACCCATAGATGTGAGGCAAGTATCTGTGTTATACATAATACTATTATGTTTAGTAATTTTTTTTTAATATTTAAAAATATAAATTATTTTCTTTTGTATAGTACTGCCTCTACTAGAAATCCTATTATTTTGTGGAACAGGCTTATGAAGGAGGATATACAGTATTTTATTATTTTCATAAACATTTTATTACAAAATGTTATATTGACTTAGCCCAGTCAAATTAACTCATTCATCTTCACTGTGAGGAAAACTTACACTATTCTGATCAGTGACAGCTGTTGTATTCTCTGTGGCAGTATAGCCATCACTTGGGTGATGAACCAAAGGCATTTTCACGGCTTCTGAGTATGATTTTAAGGATGTTGCCCCTGAATCAGATGTAGATTGCAATACTGGTGTTTGGTTAGGTGCCCTCTGCCAAGATGGAAGGACTGGGGCAGTTGCTGGTGCAGGAGGAAACTGGCTTCTGTAAGAACAAACCAATTTTTTCTGGGTTGATTTATATTTCTTAATCTTTTCAAGTGAGTTCTCATAATATTGTACCTTGTAACATAATGTAAAACAACCCCTATACAATTCTAACATTTCATTTAGTATATTTGATTTTAGGCTTTAAATACGCTCTTGGGCGGATTTATCAAGTTGATTCAATCCCCAAGAATTTTTTAATTTATTAACATTTTTTATAAACAGTATAAGTCCTTTGATTTCCTTGCATTCTGCGCAATTAAATGAAACATTTTCTGATGATAATATTGTATAATGACAATAAAAACTCCCACAAACTTTGAAATTAATGATTTTTTTTCTGTGGTTAACTGAAAAGTAAAGAGATTTCTCACCTGTTCAACAGCAAACCTTTTAGGGAAGCGATGTCAGCTTTAAGGTCTGAGATTCCTCTCACTTCACCATATCCAATCTGCTGCTGTTAATTTATGTCAAACAAAGTAATTCATTTGTAATTCATTAGCTATTTTCCAACATGTAAGTTTTATATATATATATATNTATATATATATATATATATAAAAGAATGAGCCAAGTAAATGCCTTACGCTCAGTTCAATATAACTAAAAATATCACAGTTCATTATCACTAGACTATGTGCAAATTTATTTTCAATATGCTTGTAAGATAAACTTCATATTTCTAAAAATGATGGATTCTTAAAAACAATTTTGATTACTTTACGGAAATTGAAACAATTTAAATTTGATAAAATAACTCTACTCAAAATAAAAAAAATTATTCTTTAAATATATGGAAATATACATATAACTATTTTTTTTTAAAAAATGTAGTAGATTGCGTTTAGCATTATCTGAAAGCCCAAATTTGTAACACACTGGAATTTCTTTGAGACGAAGGACAATGAGATATTCCCATTTTTCCAAAGATACATTTCAGGGGCAAGGATAAGAGTAAGGCACATATTAAAATTTATAAGGATAACATAAGTTTATGTTAAAAAAAATTCATTGTAAATGTTTCGTTAAAATACATTTCAAGTGTGAAAGAAAGTAGGAACATTTTTATGTGGAAAACAGTATCTCAAAATCCAATCATTTTAAACGTGTAAAAATGTTGTTTGGGATTGAAAACTAATTCAGACATGGTAAACAGGAGCAAAAATTATTTGTATTCAAAAGGAAATAAAAATGGCAAAGTAAGGGTAAACCTGTAACAAAACAAAACACTTATGTGTCTGCAAGAAGACTTTTTGTAGCAAACAAAACAATACTAAAGAAGCACCACTATAGTGATAATTGAAAGAGGTAATACAATTTATAAATGATAATTATTCTGACATTTCATTTTTTTGTTGACAGGATTTTATATAATTTTACAAGGTTTTGGGGATTTTATGTACTGTATTTTGACACTGGATGTTGGCTTGTATGTGAAAACAAGGAAGACATTTATAATTATATGGTAAACCTGTCAAAATTAATAGAGAGTGATGATTTTTATGATATTACATTTTCACATAACATTTATATTAACAATATCTGTGAAAATTTGGCAAAGAAATTATAGAAGTTATGTATTCAAATTGATGCAAAAATATTATTTTTTAAGTATTGTCACATGATTCTAGAGGATAATTTTACTTTACTTATGTGTAGGCTATGTTTGTCTAAATCTTTTACAAAAACAAAAATGACATTAAAAATTTGAAGCAGAAGAATAAAAAAAGTTTGCTCATAATAATTATTATACCACCAGACCTGTGTTTGCTGTGTGTTCAATGTTAACTGTATGGCTGTCAGTGTTTTAGTCACTTCAGCTAGAGAATCTGTGATAGACTTTTGCACTTCCAAAATTTGACCTTCCAATCTCTCAAGTCTTTTCTCTCGCTCTGATTTTCCCAGCAACCAAGGTCGTAAATATTTCTGAAAGATAATGAGAAAATGATAAAAGCTAGCATTCCTAGTAATATAAACAGAAATGTGAGTAGGTAAATAAGTGATATACAGGCAGAAACCTAGTGGCAGATGGTTCACCTGCAGACCAAAACTGAGACGGATTGATGATGTAGAGAAGGACTTACACCAGTTGGGGGTTAGTGCATGGAGGCGGAAAGCCATGGATCGATCTGAATGGAAGGATGTGGTGGAGCAGGCCAGGGCCCTACATGGGCTGTAGCGCCACTGATGATGATGATGAGTATGTAAATAATATTTGTTATTGTTAAATAGGCATCCTTGTTTACAGTGCATGGGTGCTCTGGGTGACCCCAAGTTTGAAAACGCGACGGGGGTGTGGCTTAATTACAAATTGTCTCCCTTGACCTTAATTGCAAATAAATACAGTCTAAAGTCTGTAAAAGTAGAAACCTTTAGAATATACGAGACTATTAAAGAAACTTGAGTTTTAGCCCAATGCCGAACCCATTTCTAGAAAAGTCTCTGAAACAGACTATATTTACACCTATTCACAGAGCGGAGAGAGGGAGATTGAGCTGATAGAGATTGTTATTACGATAAGAGACAAAGATTTGTTTATAAATATTTACTGTGTGTGTGCGTGTACGTTCCTTTTTCAACATTGTGCTGGTACAAGTCATCACTGTACTTTAAGTCAATAGCTTTAGTTTTTATTCGTTTTTGATTTTGTAATTTTAAATTAACTTAATAAAATTATTAATTGTAATTAGCCCTAGTTTGGGTGTCGTTTCTGTATTACTGTATTTAATTTATGGTATCTTCTTTTGTTGTGTACTGTTTGTCAACGAGCCATATACAGACCAATTTATCCTCAAACTTTTAAAATCAAACAATATCCTCACAAAAATTAAACATACAGGATATATAATGTATACACATCAAAATTGTAAGATCGTAAGAGTAAACAGGTCTGCATATAGTCAAATAAGAGATTAAATTCTCTATACATCTAACAATACATAACAGTTATCTACACCATAGAAGATTTTTTGAGTCTTTTGTGGGGAAACAAAATGTTAAAATATTATTTGCATTTTAAAAACTTACTTGAAATACTTGGTAAACAGCGTAGGAAACACTAGCGACAATAACTGTTGTCATTGTTAGATCTCGAGTTTTAGCCCAAATAGACTGAGGAGGAACTGAAAAATTAATATGGGGGAACATTAAAGATGTTAGTTTCTTTAAAAAAAATTATAGTTACAAGAATTTAAAAAAAAAATTATTATTTTGTTTTGTATAATGGGAACATTTTACTACCTGATTTCTTTTTCACTAAGCTTAAACTTAATAAACATATTATCTTTACAATTCTAACAAGTAATTAATTAAGTAAAGATAAGAAAATATATCTGCACAAATATCTGCAATTAATTATGAAAGCCAAGGTATAAATAGAGTGTTGGTTACACCAAACTAAGTTATATAACGAGGAGACAATTTGGTTTAGGAAATATATCTGTTGTTATATCAATAGTTAATGTATAAAATATCTATTTTTCAAGCTTGAGATAATGTTAATTTGACAATTTTCTTATTCTATCACTATAATGAAATTTGATAATTAAAATGTTTTTGATAAATAAAAATGACTTGACAAAATACCCACTGGGTGCATATACAGGAACAGTTTGGGGGGTTATTGCCATCATTCCAGGTTGGTAGCCTGGTGGTGGTCCCATTTGACTAGTGGATTCTTCTATACCAATTGTTTCCTTGACACCTGACCTCTGCACAGCCATGCTGATTTCTTCTTGGGTAAGTCCTGAACACAAAGCAATACAAATTCTAACATCTTAATTGCCAGCATGATATTACTTGCAAAGAACAGATTTGTTTTGACAGTTCCCCCTTTTCAAAAAGTGTTGATTATGAATTCCCTTTTAGCTGTTATATTTACATCAACACTGCAAGACTTGTATTTTTTTAAATTATCTTTATTTTAGGAAAGCTTATCAAATTTAGAATAGAAAAATATAAGTATAAGCACATTGTTTTTTTATCACTCTTTACTGCATTAACATACAGTTCCTCTTATAAGTTTGGAGGCTGGCAAACCAACAAAATCTTTAGCACTATCATAACTGTGCTTCTTAGTCTTTTGATTACCTGAATCCAATTTTTGTAGGAGAAAAAATTTTAGTGAAATTCTATCAGAATAAAAAAGAATATTCATCCTGGCTAAAAATGTAAAATCAAACAAAGATTTGACTATAATCACCATGTGGACCATTTTGTTTGAAGTTACTTTTGTTTAGTATTTTTATTTAAAATAAATATGTTACAGAAGGCATGTCAAATATGAGTCCTGCGGGACACATATGGCCCTTTGGAAGCACACCTGCAGCCTGAAAAAAAATACTGTAATTTGGTGATTTAAAGGCCAAAATTGAAGTTTTTATAATTTAAACTGGATAAACGTGCGTCATTAACAGAAAAACGGCATGCGTTTCTTTTTTCAGAATGTTTTCTACACTTTGAAATAGTCTATAACCTTTTAATAGATTTCAAAAGTGCAAAATACAAAACGCATGCAGCAGTGAGGCAAGTGAGTTGAGACTTTTTTAAAGTTTTAAAAAAGCATTAAATTAGTTAAGTTTTATTTTATTAAGTGCATGAAGAATATATAAATAACTATATACAGTATTAAATCAGTGTTTATTTTAATAATAGGTGAAATGACATGTGCCCACAAAAGGTTGAATTGTTACTAAAATGGCCCATGAAGCCTTTTGGGTTTGCTACCCCTGTGTTACATGTTATTTTTACATAACTCTTTAATTTAAAAAAAGGTAAAACTTAATTATTATCATCCTTCTGTGTTTATAGCAATTAACTCATTGGTTTAATAACTTAACACACCTTTTTTCTCCAAAAAAGCCTTTTTTTGATACAGTGGACTTGACATAACTTTAGGATTTTGAAGAAACTTGACTGCAGTGCTGATCTGAAAAAGAAATCAAGATTAAAATATAGGAGAGAAATTTAAAAAAAAATCATCACAACTGAAATCCACCAACTAAAAAATATACTGAAAAATCATACTTTCAAGATCAATCTAAATCTGAGCATTTATTGAAAAGTTATTTATTTATAGTTTTAATTAAGTATTCATAATTTTTTTTTCTTAACCAGTACTTTGTTTTCAGTCATATGTTATACTTCATTTTAATGAACTGATTTTCAAAACAATTGTACAAACCAGATTTTCTCTTGGCCCTTCAGCTGGGGCAAGAATCTGTTTGTCTCCATCACCATTCACAATATTCTCTCCTGAATCTTGAGACATTTTGACCAGTTGGAAAGCTGAATAGAAAAAAAAGTTTATCTGGGTCTCACCACATAAAGGGGTGCCAAAATAAATTCAGAACTCGGATATCAAGGTAATCTGAAGATACAAAATAAATTACAACTTCAAATCTTTTTAAAATTGTTTTTTTTTTAAATTTTAAATATTTTGAATCTAAATAATTAAAAGACATACGACTTTACATTTTCAAGTTTCTGCAAGATGGAGATTAGAGCAGTGGTTTCTAAAGTAGACTGTATGATTTTCCAAGGGGGGGGGGGGTACAGACGGTGGAAGAGGTCTATAGCTTTAAAAGTGTGGGTTGTTGTACTCAAGGGCCTAATCAGATGTGATATCTATAGCTTTATATAACATTTAATTCCATTTCAACACAATTTTTTCAAGGCCATTTGTATTGACATAATGGGGGCCTGCATTATAATGTTTTTTAAAAAAAAGGGGGGGGGGGGTGTCAGGTGACATACTTCCCTTTCCTCCCACCCCCAGAACATGACTAAATTACTAAGTAGCATTGAGAAAAAATATATTTAAAAAGCTAAAATTGAAATTAATAATTTAAAAAGTATCGTTGACACTGTCAGACAATATTAAGAAAATTATATTATATGAGCCCCTCTAGTTTTTAATGACATTACTATTACTGATTACTTATTATCCTCATAAGTCCTTTTATGAATGTCAAAATAATTCCTTTTACTCTTTGTCTTAGTCTTAATTAACTTAATGAATTAGCCTATACTATATTTTAACAATTTGTATAGGGATAGGCTATTCCAATCACTAATAATGACATTATCGGTACTGCTCAGAATGGGGGTCCTAAAATAAAAAATGAATATGTTTCGTTAGAAAGTGTTCGGCTATCAGCCCATTAGCCGTTGATTATTGGTGACATAATTTTTACTTCAAATTTTGTTTGCAGACTAATTATTGCTTGTAATAATATAAAATAAACAATACCATATTTCAAATAATGTTTTTCAGGAAAAATTCTATTAACTTATGACACAACGTTGAAGGCATTGAATGGTTTGGTTAAGGTGGCTTGCTGAAAACCGTCTCATACAAAAAACTTCAAAAAAGCAATGCAACACAAACAACATTTTTTTAAATCTCTCTTACTTTTGCATTTTTCTTTATTTTTCTTCTTGTTTAAAAAAAAAGAAAAAAAGTTATTTCAGGGGATGATGATGATGATGATGAAGAGGCTGATGAAAATTGTGATCTTCATTAAAAAAAGAATAAATTTAAATAGATCATGAGATATTAGAGGTGAACAAATAACTTTAATAAGTCACTAATTGTATTCTATTTTTAATTTGGGACCGCCATTCTGAGGACATTATCTACTACTAGTCAAAAACTAATAGTGTCTTTTTTATTAACTTACTTATTACTTTTAAGTGCTAGTACACAGTTTTAATAATTAATAATGTCTAATAAAAAGTAATACTTCTCTGTCTAATACTACTAATAGTAATAGTTAAATTAGTAGTTAGTAAGCCTAATAATAAATAAGTAGTAGTAGTACTATGATCAGTGAAGTAAAGTAATACTAGTAATAGATATATAAAAATATAATTATCATTATAAATAATTCATATATTATTTAATTTATAAGTTCAATAAGAATAAGAGTAAGACTAAGTAAGACCAAGAGGATACCGATACTCCGGGATAGTCTATATAGTATATAGTCTAGGCCTAGGCATTATTTATATTTAATAAATATAATTAGTGATAGTGCCCATATTATATTTTCTACAAGACTTATGATAAACTGATTTACATGTTTGAAATCTTGGCTTAATAAAACTCCATTTATATGCGTGTGACTGTGAACATTCCCTTGTTTCTTTCTTGTTTCTTTAATTTTTCATTCTCGGACCTTTGCTCACTTCGAAAAACAGTAAGATTAGCTACCCTTTACTTTTATCAGTAGCAAGGGAAATAATTAAGAAAATGTACATTAACAAATGGATAGTTATTTTCCTTACTGAAGCGAGCTCTCCGGGTTTTCGGTTTCAAGTTGTCGGGGATGAAAAAAAGGTAATCGGTTTATTTTTAATTTAACGAGCCTCAATGGTAAAATTGATTACGTCTAGAAAGTGCTTACTAAATATAATGGACCAATATATAAAAAGAAATATTATTTTAATAATCTATATCGTTTGGCTTTTGGAAATTTATCTTTTAAAAAAGTAAGTTAAATGAATAACAAGTGATAGATGCATCAAAGTAAAATTGCGAATCTTTGCTTCCACTTTCCCCAACAACGGTATAAACACTGCAAGTAATGCATTGAATTTAAGGCCACTTTGACTTTATATTATAGTTAAATAAGTATCTCTAAGGCTAATAAAGATTAAATTAATTTAAATTTATAATTAGCCTATGCCCAGCCGCTATTTTTTTTAAGTTACTCCCCACATTATAATTATATCAATATTATATAAAGTTAATTTTGTTAAGGACTTTGGTCAAAATTAGTTATATCATTTTTTGCTAAGAATTATTCAGTTACTAAATATAAAGTACAAAAAGGGGAGGCCGGTAGTCATTGAATTAATTTGACTTTGAACAAATATTCAAATAGGCAAAATAGGGTAATTATTAATTAACATAATATATATAAATTAAATTATTTATTTTTAATGAATTTTATATAATATAAATAATAAAATAGACGCCGTCCAAATTTAAATGCACAAACATTTTTACTTGATAATTTTTATTAGGAAGCTAAATAATATGGCTTCATTTTTAATTTCTCTTTACCACTGACATATCCGAGTAGTGTATAACTATAAATATTAATATTCAAATTTTAAAATATTTTTCTCATCTGTTTAGAGTCAATGCAAATTTAAAAAGGATAGTTTTCAAGCCAAATTAAAACTAAAATCTGAATTGCAATTTCTGAGTTTTCTGCCATTCAATCTCAGTTGTAAATGATTGAATTAATTAGAGATAATTTTGGGGCTGAAAATGATGTAGGATTTTTTTTAAAGTTGGGTTTAGCTACATCTCCTTCAGATTATTCAGAACATAAAAACTTTATAAGCAATGATGGATATCTTCCCACCTGATTTCTGAACCATGATAATTGTCTACTCAAACTCAGAATGAATGCTTGCCCATTCTCTTTTTCTTCCAATAACAAAACATTATTCATATGCCATGTTTTTACCAACTCTTCCACTCACTGCTTGTAAATGTAATAATTTTCTGATAGAAGTGTTTAACCTAAGTTCTTATTAATTATTATTTTTCCAGGTCAATGGGGTTGAATTTATGCTTAAATTCATAATATAACAGTTTTCAAAATGCCCCCTAAAAAGAAAAGTTCATCAGACGAAAATCAGTAAGTCCTATTTTCTTTAGCTCTCTCATAAAATCATTGTATCAATTTCTGTTAATGTTTTTTTTTTAAAATAAGCACCATATTACATTTGCATTTTTGTGTTAGTTCAATTTTTAAAAATCTTTATTGATTTGATTAGTTTTGGAACATGTTAATTATTTTGTTTTTTTCCATAGTGTTAACTCTTTTGGCAAGAAGATTAGCATTCCCAGTGTGCCTACTCCACCACCAGGACCACCTCCTCAGCAAATTAAAGGAAAGCGACCTATTCCTCCAATAGGACAACAACAGCAGGTGACGGTTTTTGTGGCTATTTACTCCCTAGATTAAATAATATTTATAATATTTAGCCTTCACCACTCTCTATCATTTAAATAGTTGTATGTTTATATGAAATTTTTTAAAAGTGTATTTTGACATGTTATTTTTTTTCTCATCTGATAAGTTTCAAATATTTAGGCCTACATTCAACATAACTTCATCACATTTTGATATTTAATTTTGTATAATGATATCTTACTTCAAAAGTTATTGTTATTTTGGATCTGATCTTAAAAATCAAATTTCGTTCTGTTCACCTTTCCCAGCAAATGCAATGAAATCTGTATTATTATGATTTCTTTACTTGATATTATATTTAAAAGCATTTCACACTGACTAATTTTCTGTTATTTGTTCTCAATTTAATTTAGTATTCAAAGAAATATTCTTTACTTGGCTTTGTTCTGCTGTTTACAGATGCTAGCTGAAAACAGAACACAGAATGACGTAACAGAAGCTGAGTTTGAATCAGAGTCATTTAAAGAGACTGTGATGAAGAAGGCACCCAAAAAAGGGTAATCAGAACTTGAAACTTTTGTGAGAATGTAGTTTCAAGCTAAGTTACACTTAACTGAGTATTAACAATGCTCTCTTTCTTTTGTCAATAACTGAGTGTTTTAAATACATTTAAAATTAAAATGAACATAGCCTATCCCATTATGATTTTGCACTTATTTCAGTGAGCTAAGCTATTGCTCTGTTAACATATATGAGGTCTTTAACTTAACTCCCCCTACAATATCATTAAAATAAAATATATAGAGATTTTTCAGTGGTAAATAAAACTTGGTCATATAGAAAGCTTTGAAACAGTACAGATTCTGTCTGCTAATATTATTATAATTCATTTGATTATTTATACTTTCATTTCTTTAAATTCTTCATTTTATATCATATTGGCCATAAAGATTCTCAATGTTATATCATATTGGCCCTAAAGATTCTCAATGTTATATCAATATTGGCCTATAAATAACAATTAATATTATGAAGTTATTTCCTAAAATAAAAATTTAATGATATTTCTTATCTTATAATGTCTGATTGTTAGAAAAATGCCCATATCAAAATCCAAGGCTCCTGTTCGGAACCCTATAATGCAGCAATTTGAAAAAGCTCAAGCAACAACACTAAATTTGGCTGAAAAGTACTCTGAATATAAAGAAGAATCTATTGTACCAGATGAAGAAAATTCCAGGTTAGTTCAGTGTTAAAATATGTTAAATTAATTCTTAATTGAAACATGGTTATCAGATTTTATGATTTTAATCATAAAATAATTTAAATTTATATATATTAAAATTATATAACTCACAGAAACAATCTGAAAAAAAGATATGCTATAAACAAAACTGCTATTGCAAATTTATATGCTATTTTTATATTGCAAAATTTTTTTAACCAAAGACATTAATTAGCCAAAATATTTGCAAAGACATGACTATTAAGTTGTTTGTTGTATCTGTGACTATATTAAATTGATATGCTTTCTCAATGATTTTGATAAATGGCAAGGCTAGGAAATAATACATTTCAAAAATTCTGTTTTTTTTACCTCAATGTTTAAAAATAATTCATTTACAACTTCTGTAGAACAAGCATTATTACAATGGTTGACTCATTTTGACTCAGTCATTCAGATTTATTGCATGAAATTCAAAACTTCAAGAAAAATAAACTGCAAAAGATAAGGAAAGCTGTGGATGATGAAACGTCCAAGGATATGTTTGATCAAGATTTGGAATCTCCCAAACCAGTCACCTTAAGCCAAGCTGCTCTATGCTTCAATTTTTGGCAAGGTGACAGTTATCCAGTTCACAAACTTAAGGTCTGCATTTGTTGGTATAGCAATAGGTTTACTCAAGGTTTGCTCTGAATTTTACTTATTTTAAATGCATAACTTACTGGTACATTAATTATTTCAGTTTAAGGTAATAAAGGATTTTTATTGAAAAAAGTAATTAAAAAAAATTCTGAAAAATTTTGTTTAAAATTTAAATTATAATTAAATGAGGCAAATGATTAAGATAGATTATACTGACTTATGTTTGTGTCAATTAAATTAATCAATGAAAGTTTTAGACATAACTATATGATATTCATTTTAAAACAAAAAAATCATCACTAATTTTCAATTTTTCCATTTACTTTTTTTCTGTTTCAAACTCAAGCACTGTAATAAATGAGGGTCTCTTTCGAAATATAAATATGGTTTTCAAAACAAATTTTCAGTTCATAATTTTACAAATACCTGCAAGGGCTGAAGTAACTCTGAACTTTGCTGGAATTTCTCAACTAACTGATATTGCATTTGCCGTTATGAGCAACCTGAGGCACACAGAGATGGTGCGATTCAATGGAGTGAAAGCAATTATTCTTGATGGCTGTTACCTTATATCAAATGCAGGTCTTGCCTGGATGGCTGATGCTTTCCCTAATCTAACCATGGTGAGGTTTTGTAAGCTAATGATTTCATTGCCAGTAAATTAATTTGCTGAAATGTATATTTTATTCTCTAAAATATCAATTTATGAAATATTTAAGTAATTTACTTCTTTAAAATGTTTAGATTTGATCCGTATGATATGTATAAAAACGATCTGGGTTAAGGCCAGGGTTAATATTAACATTCAAATACATCTGATACATCTTATATTATTTTATTTTAAATTCTACCCTTCAGCTGAGTATTGTTGGTTGCAATAAAATAACCAACTCTGGGCTGGTTGCCATCAGCAAAAAGTGTCCTAACATGAATTCACTGGACATTAGTGGAACCAGTGTCACATTTTTACCCTGGCCTAGTCCAGAGGGAACAAAGATGACCAACTGCCCCATACTTTTTCCAATGGTCCCGGCAGATGTGAAATTGGATTCTTCAGGTAAAATGATGCTGTTGAAATCTTGATTTGCTCTGAAAAATTATATAGTTAAAGTTGATTGTTAAATTATATAGTTGAAGTTGTTTGTCAAATATATAGATTGAGGACACTTTGGATAGGAAAATCTCATGTTAGGCATCCATTGTAAAATATCTCCGGCAAGTCCTATTTAAAATGTTTACATTCAACACGACAGTTTTAAAAATACCAAAGTATGCACTTCAACTGCAATGCCCATTTTTTCAGCCATACCCACCTAATTTTTCTCAATAGAAATATTCATGTGAATCAGTGAATCTAACAAATGCTGTTTTATGTCTTATATCTATTGGGGGACAATTTTTTCAGTAGCCCACATCAGGGAAGCTGTCACCCTGGTCTGTCAGCTACTGATGAAAAAGCAAGCTTTCCCTTGCCGTTTGTTAGTTAAACTTCTCAAGGTGGTTCAAAATTATTGCCTAATTATGTTTGTAGAAATATTCTGCCCTAAAGTATTAGAGGGATAAATGATTACAATTTACATGAATTTTATGTGAAATGTAAGCTTCTATATAATTATATTTTATTCAATGACATACATAACAGAACCCTTGAAGGCTGATTCAAAGATCCTTTGCAAAGTTTCTATAATTAAGAGAGAGAAAACACACATCAGCTTGTTAACAGCAATAAAAGGAGAGAAGCCAAAGTTAACATCATCATTTCTTGAATTTGAACCAGACGTTCATGCTGGAGATATGACAGCTACAATTCTAGAATTTGATCAGGTGACATGCACATTTCCCCTGAAAATAGAACTAGTAAAGGTGTTGTAAATACACCATCCATGTTTTATGATTATCTTCTAGGTTTTCAATTTTTTGGAACATAAATCCTTGAAACTAGAAAAACAATACTTGATGAAGTAAAGTAAATTTATTTTTTTATTGAATTCAAACAAGAAATCTTATCACAATAAGAGAGTAAAGCAAAGTTTGATGTGTAATTGCAAAAATATCTATTGAAACTCATCAACTATGATGGCCTTTGTTCCCGAGTACCTAGCTAAGACTGTTTTAGTATACATAACAGTCTGTTAACAATCAAATATAAGCTGCTATTGAATTATTTGAGTCCATTCCATAAACAAGATATTTATAAATTAATCAATTTTTCAAACACTTTATAAAATTAAAAAAATTTAAAAAATCAGTAATGGATTCAGAATTTGAGATAATTGCAAAAATCTTTACTTTCCTTGCCTTAGCATTTTTTAAAGTTTTGCCTAATTTTATGTGAATTAATTCAGTTAGACAAATCTTTCTAACATAAAAAATGCATTCTGATAAATAATATCTTATACCAGTTAGTTTCTATATTAAATGTAATGCTTTGAATGCTGCTAATTTAATACTAGAATTTCTTTTTTTAAATTTTATCTGTCACTTATTGTCAGAAATTATTTTTTGAAAGGGATAAAAAGTTTCTAGTGATAATAATAACTATTTTTATGTATTTCGTAGTCACTGACTAATGTTATGGTCACTGACCCGTCAGTGGTAGTCATCACAACAGAACTAAAAGACAAGAATAAGATTCAAGAAGAGGTCTCTTCAATCAGTGCCATCATTCTAGAAATTCTAGGAAAGGTAAATATGTTTTAAATTTTGATTTTGATCATTTTGGTAAAAATCACTACTTTGGATTTGCTTTACTTTATTTAAAAAAAAAAAAACAACTCTTAGTATCAATAGTAACTAATATTTCTGTATCATCTAATAAATTCACTTTATGAATTTTTATTGCACTTTCATTCTGTTATAGCAGACTTTTTAAATGATGCTGTTTGAAAATGGCTGCAATATATTAATAAGTCCTAATAATTATTACAGTACGTTTATCAATCTTAACTGAAATTAGCATCTACTTACTTTAAACTCAGCTCAACATTATCATCACCAAACCGATTTATTTTCCAGAATCCAAATGTCCATTTCCTGCTTGTTGGTTGCTCTTCAGATGCTTCTGGGATTGTTCCTACTGATATCATAAAAGAGGAGGTTGAAAATTATTTAAAGAGAATTGCAGATCTGATAAAAGATGCAAATTATTCAATAGGGTAAATTTAACTTAAGTTTATTGGTGTTTATTTGTTTTCTTTACACTATAAATTTCTTAAACTTATATGAAATATTTTTATATGTATGGCAAATTATGGACCAAAGGTCAATTTAAATGGACCAATATGATTTTAGCTTCATTTTGATCAATATTGAATTTATTGCACCGCCATTTTTGAACATGTACAATTTTAAAATAAAAATCCATTGAAAACCTGTACTAAATCCTAATCAACCATACACACTGGAAAAACAAAAAAAAATGGTACAAAGTATGGGTAAACTGTATCACTTTGCTTGTAAGCTGTAACAAATATAGTTATAAGGAGAAAATCTGAAACAATTTTCAAAAATGCAGCCTAATAAAATATTATAGCCTTCATAAACTCTAATGAAATGAGCACATTAATTATAAAAGGGGACCATATTAATTATTAGGCTTATGAAAAAAGTCTGCATAATTTTACTGTGTCCTGAGATAATCATTTACTTCAAAATTTATCACTCTAAAAAAAAAGTTTGTTAAATTTGTTTAAAGGGCTATTGATCAAATGCCAATTACAAAGCAACTGGAGTACTCATCAGCCAGAAGACTGCAAGAAAGTATAAGTAAAACCATTATCAGCTCTTTTGAAATCAATGTTGATAAGGCAGAGGAAGTAAGTATAACATGCAATGACCCTGTTTATTAAAGAACCAGTTTTGTTTTGTGGATTGCATTTATTCACTCAAACTTTTTAGCTTTTGAGCTCATCATGTTGTTATGATTCTTAAGGCTGGGTGTGAAAATATTCACTTATATATTTAAATGCCTGACTTATGAAGAAAGTGGACTCTAATTGACACCTTCTCCTTTGTTTTTAATGAGTAAACTTAAATGGTAAATAATGCAAAAAAAGTTTTGAACAATTTAGTCATTAATTTTTTTTTCAATGTCTACTTTCCTGGCCAGATTTCTAAAACTGTATTTTACACTTCATTTGTAGATAAATGAGCATTGCTATTTAAGAACTATTTTGTAGAATTTATCAAGAAAACTTATTATTATTGCATTAATAAGTTCAGCAAAACTTTTAAAACCAGTAGAAATGAGAATAGTGAGTTATGGAAGCATGCACTCATCATCTATTTGGTTTTATTTGAAGAATGGTGGGTCTATGTTTGTATGTTAGCATTTTAAAGTGAATTAAGGATTTTTGTAAACACTCTCTTTCCATGTCTTAATAAACTACACTGTGTTTTATATTTCAATAATCCTTTCATTTAATTTACCATGAGAAGCTATGGCCAATTGCCAATATTATCATGCATGTCATAGCTATGGTCATGATTAACATACATATCATAGCTATGATCACTATATGTATATATTAATATACATGTTTTGACGCTCAAGATTGTTTTCTGTTGGCACTTATTTTGTTCATGCACCAAAATTAAATCAGTTGATTTGCAGACAAAAACTTAGTATTTCTTGGTAAAATGAGTAGTATTAAATTTTCTTTCTTTTGTTGCAGGGGAAAGAAAATCTGAAAAAGGAGCTCTCCAACTTGGCAAAGAATATTGAAGAGCTCCAAGAAATAAATTACAGTGAGAAAATATATTCATGGGCTCAGACTTTCCATTTGCAATGTCCTACAGATCTGCAAACTGGAGTACATGAACTTCACAAAGCAGCTGAAATTATTGGAGCAAGCTCTGGTTTTACTGAGAGACTAAGAGGATTTGGAGCTGTTCATTTCTTAGTCAGCATAGTAAGTCTCTTTAATAGTTTCAGAAAACCCAAAACCAATATCTAATTCTGGTTGATTATTATTTTTATTTTGTGTGTGGCTTTAAGGCATTTATAAATTAAATATAATATAAGAAGAATTAAAAAAAATAAAAAAAATATGATCTTCAGTGCTTGTATTTATCATTTTTGTCACAGTACTTTCAAGTGTGCAGTTAAATTATTTTTTAAATTCATTTAAACAAAAATGATTTCTAGATAAAAACTGAGAATATCTTTTGCTTATAACTCTAGGGAAAACTTTGTATGTGGATCAATAAATCTGGAGAAACAATGGTTGCTAGCACTCCTTGGCTCTTTGAATGCTTGAAATTGCTACTCTCCCCTTGTCCAGGAGGGATAACTAACAATGGCTTGGACCACACCATACCAGATGACATATCAATTTGGCCATTTGAAAAACTGCAAGAGGAAGTTAGCAACAGGAATTTGAATTGGGCTCTGGTATAATTTTCTTTAAGTTTCAAACAAATTTTTTAAATCACTTTTAGAAGGGTAGTTTACTGTGTTTTTAATTGTGGGGGAAAATTTACTATTTTTTATTTAATTTATTTGCTTTTTGTTTCCTTCCAAAAACAGTTACTTATTAAAATATTTAAATATTGATATTTTCTTAAACATCTTGATGATAACAATTTGTATTTAATGCTATAATTAAAAAGAGTAAGGCTTAAGTTAAGGGACTGATTTGCATTGGCACCTACTGTAATCACATTGCTGCCATTGTGTATTCACGTTACTTTGAATGTTTAGTCAGGAAAGAATTTCAAATATTCATAGTTTCATGATTTGCTGAGCAAGTTTCCGTATCCATGGCTGACAACCAGTTCAAGTGTAACAACATTGAATAAACTTCCAGATGCTCCCCTGATGTCAACAGTATGTTACATTTTTTTCTACCATAAATTTTGCTGATTAATTTGAATTTAAATGTGTGGGGCTAGATATTAATTAGAAGAAATCAATAAAAAAACTTTTAAGAAGCATTTTAAAAAAGACAACTTAACATTTGAGGCAACATAATGAATTATCATGAAACATATTTAAAAAAGATACAATAATGTTTTATTTTTAAACTTAATTAGTTTTTAACAATACATTATTCTAGATATCAAGCATACATAAATTCATTAATATCAAAAAGAGTTAAATGATTGGAACATTTAATGATTCACATTGTTGCTTTGATTAATAATATGATGGACAAGTAAAAGAACTGTTTTTTGTTTTGTGTTTTTAATTCAGAATCTTATTAATGTCAATGCTTCTTGTTTCAGCAATTTTTCACAGAGTTTAATAAAAGATCAGATGAAGGTGGCATCCATCTTGTGCACAGCTTTGTCCTTAATCAAACTGTCACACCAGCTATAATGCAGGAAATATTAATGACCGCACTGCAGTTTCATATACCTATTCATATATGGAAGACTGGTGTTATTTTATATGATGGCATAGTAGCCATCATGCTAGGTCAGATAGGTGAGTTAAACTTCTACTGTTTCTCAACATATCACCATATAACAAAATTATCAAAGGTAATTGATCTGCAACGTAACAATTTTAAGCAAGATGTTAAGACAAATTATTTTTACAAATTGTGATGTAATTTATTTCTTAAATATATATAAATTAATTGAATGTATAGACATTAATTTTGTAATACCTTTGCACTTAATAATTCAAGCAAACATTTCATCTCAGTAGTAACTAGTGCAATTTAAAAAAAATATTTTTTGTAACTATTTAATTCAGTATTTTTCATTTACAGGTTACAGTAAAGTTTTGAATCTCTGTGCATACATGACATCTTCTGGGGATAAAGAAGATGCCTCAAATTTAATCTACAACACAGTGGAGAAATATAAGATAATTGTAGAATGTACACTGAAGTCATTTGGATTTTCTTGGGAGCTGCTGCATTCTGTTTCAGAGAGTATATCAACTCCACCTGGTAAACTGCAATTAATAACAGATAATAGATTTCATTCAAGTTCACCAGAATATCATTGATTCAAATAAATCCAGAATAAAATAATAATCAGTCAATGCTAAAGGAAAATAAAATTAGATGTATTTTTAAATTATGTGCATTATCAATAAAGAATAACTTTTAACTTTGATCTAAACCATGTGAAAGTTTTAAGAAAATAACATGATGAAATGCTGGACTAGATTTCACTGTTAAAATAGTTTAAAAACCCATATTATTGAATGTTTTTAAAAAGTTGGTGAACCTTAATATTTATATTAATGCATCCTGAGGTCAGTTACACAGTGAATGAATTAGGTAAGCCATGCTAGTTTGATGGATTATGTTCTGTTGCAGAAAAAATATGCGGAGTTCTGCATGGCCACTTTCTTAAAGCTGGACAGCCTGGACCATGTTTGCATTGCGGCATATCACCTATGCAATCTGCTGTGCTCACAGTAAAATATATATTTATTTTTAACTTTTATGAAAACAGTTTTTTTTGTAAACATTTTACCCAGTGAAATTTATCATCACAAAAATTTTTTGTTTGCTTGGAGAACTGATGGATATGCATGTTTTAAATAAATGTTCAGTCTTTTTGGGAATTAAAAATATCATAAAAAGTTATATATATGATTTTTTTATATATAACTATAATAATATTAATTATTTATTCTATCCTGAAGCCATATTTATTTCTCTAAACTGTAGCATTCAATATTGTACATTGTTTTGCTTTTTTTCCCAGGCACTGGAAATGTCAGCACAGCCACAATTCTTGAATTTGGATTTAGTCATGAGTCCAGATCTAAAAGGCAGTGTTGTGGGCTCAGCCTTTGAATTTAATGGACCTTGTGATGTCAAGGTGGCAGCCCTGGTTGATCCTTTTGGCTGCCGTACCTGTTCAGTGTTGCTGATGCAAGGAAATGTCCGTCTACTGAAGATATTTTTTATGTAAGCCCCATTTTTATTATGATTACTAAGCTAAATTCCTGTTATCACCTCCTGTATGTACAAAATCCAGCTACTGTTGTGGGTGAGGCTCTTGAAGTCATGGGTATAATTTTGAATATTGAATCTCTTGACTTGCTAGCCATTCATTGTGCAACAATTACAGTAAAGCCAACACAGTGTCCAATCATCTTTAGCTCTTCTCTAATCACTAAAAAAATTCAGATAATCCAAGTTCACAAGGTAAAGTACCATATAAATTTTAACACTGATAGAAAAGTAAAGAGCTCTGAAATCGTTGACGACGCACGCTACTAGAATTTGAGAATCTATCCCACACTCCACACTCAGAACTCTCAGCAACCTATCTATCAGCATGACAACTACCAATTCTACTCTACGAGAACAAACTAACTTCCCCTGCTCACACACCTGACATCTTTATTGCCAACTCAACTCATGAATCATCACATTCGAAACACACTCACAACGCAGATCATAACAAACTCTAAAAGTGCAAACTTAAATTCACCGAGTGAAAGTCTATCATTTTAAAAGGAATTGTTAGAAAAACTACTTTTCTATTCTACTCAGGTGTAGACTATGTGACATTTATATATGTGACATTTATCTATGTGACATTTAAATATGTAAATTTTTCTCATGTTTTGCCACACCCTCCACTGCACTTGAATTTATAATTAGCTCTGCAGATTCATTCAGAAATTGATTACACTGTGCTTGAATTTATAATTAGCCCTGCAAATTCATTCATAAATTTATTAAACTGCACTTGAATTTATATTTAGCTCTGCAGTTTTCATAGGAAATTTATTATAAACAATAAGACATGTGAAAATATAAGTCCTATATAAAAATATTTTAATGTCAGTCATCTACTAGTTTTGTCAATGAAACACTTGTAGTCATATATTTTTTTAAAACTTATTTTTTCTTTAGTTCATCTACAAGAGATAGTATCTGCATCGATTTAAATTCCCAAGCTATAAGGGTAACTTTAAAAGAGGATGAAAAGGTATTTGACATTTCAAAAGAACTTGGCACTTTGTCTTTGCAAGGGGAAACAATCACAACCAAAATAAAGGGAGACAATCCTTTTGAAATTGAAATCTATTTAGGACCTAAAGTTCTACAGACTTTGGCAGTGCCATTCAACAGGTATATATTTCATTCTCATTATTATCAGTCAGAGGCATAGCTAGAATGTTGAGAGCCTGGGGGCAAGATTCATTTTAAACCCCATTTTGGCGCCCCCTTCCCCCCAGTCTGGTCTCCTCCTCCCCCCCCCCTCCCCAGGGAGATCTGTACCCCTTCCCAACCTAGCTATGCCACTGTTATCAACTTCTTATTTGGTAAAATTGTTATTTTAATACACAACAATAATTTTTGTGTTTCATGTTTCATTAAAGTGTAAATATAACTTTTTGTAATTTTTACAGGTATGAACTTAAAATTTCGTCAAATGAGTTTAAAAACCCTTCAAATAATGCAATGATTTTAATCACTGGCAGTAACTTTAAGGTAAATAATGGCTTTTAGCACTGATGCATGTGTTTGTGTGTGTTTTATAATTTAAATCATTGAAAAAGAAATTATTTAAATGATTAATTTAAATGTTTTAGTTGAAACCTTTCTGACAACAGAAAAAATACTAATTTAGTTATTGTTATAAAATTAGCTTATGTTGTTAGCTAATTAGTTGAAACATACTATTATATATATATATATTAGGATGGTCCAAAGATTCGAAGTTTGAAAATAGTATGTTCTGACCGTTAAGTTTGTTCCACTACACAAGAAAATAAATCCTGAAAATGTTCAGTTAAATTGAATCATAATTAGAGTACATTCAAGTGAGTTAAATTTGAGTCCTCATCGTCTATATGCATAATAGTGAGAAAAAAAATGATCATAAATGAAAATTGTGTGTTTTATTGTCACAACTTGTGAAGAAAGAATTTCAACCATCTTGGGATTGAAATATTCCTTGATCTTACTGGGAATGAAAAGGTTAATAGACCAACTGGTAATTTTTGTGTGGGAGAATAAATCAGCTTTTTGGTGTTCCCAAGCTGAAATCCAGTAATGGAGAGTCTCAATCATCCAGTAATGGATAGTCTCAATCATCCAGTAATGTAGAGTCTCAATCATCCAGTAATGGAGAGTCTCAATCATCCAGTAATGGAGAGTCTCAATCATCCAGTAATGGATAGTCCCAAGCATCCAGTAATGGAGAGTCCCAAGCATCATTGTAGAAGAGATAAAATAAAGGCAATGTGCTTTGATACTACTTCAAGTAACACAGGTCATTTAAGTGGAACATGCATACTTCAAGTAAGACATGTCATTTAAGTGGAGCATGCATACTTCAAGTAACACAGGTCATTTAAGTGGAGCATGCATACTTCAAGTCAGACAGGTCATTTAAGTGGAGCATGCATACTTCAAGTAACACAGGTCTTTTAAGTGGAGCATGCATACTTCAAGTAAGACAGGTCATTTAAGTGGAGCATGCATTCTTCAAGTAATACAGGTCATTTAAGTGGAGCATGCATACTTCAAGTAAGACAGGTCATTTAAGTGGAGCATGCATTCTTCAAGTAATACAGGTCATTTAAGTGGAGCATGCATACTTCAAGTAAGACAGGTCATTTAAGTGGCGCATGCATACTTCAAGTAACACAGGTCTTTTAAGTGGAGCATGCATACTTCAAGTAAGACAGGTCATTTAAGTGGAGCATGCATTCTTCAAGTAATACAGGTCATTTAAGTGGAGCATGCATACTTTTATAACAAAAATTGGAAAAGGACCTTCTCTACTTGGTTGCAGTCACCATATCTTAGAAATTGTTGTAGGTGTCTTTGGGTGAAAATACGAGAACCACAAATTCTGGTCCTGATGTTCCAATCTTTAAGTGCTTCAAGCAATCATAGAGCAAAATTAATAAATCTTGTGTGTAAGTGGTGTTACTAAGGAAACAGTTATAGATAGTTTTAAATATGAAAAGGGTAGTCTCATGAAATTTGCAATTGGGGAAACTTAAAGCTACGCAAACCAGAAATGATTACAAGGAATTTCTTGAGTTAGCCAAAGCAGAGTGTTGATTCTGACCCTTGGAGCTCTTCATCGTCCCAGGCCGATGGCTAAAGCAATATACACTTTTAACATATGGATGTTTCTTGGGCAATTCAAACTCACCCCAGGAGTGGAAAGAGGATTTCTTGAAATATGATCTTTCTATTCTTCATCAAGGAATGGTTTCCTGGCCCTCAGTGCATTTCTGCTCCTAATAGTGATCTAAATCTCCTTCAAAAACTTAGTGATTATGAAAAGCTAAATGCTGCCTTCTACAAAGTTGCCACCACAAAATTCAAAAGTCTCGGTGATGAGCTCCTGAGGTTGGCATTTCTTTTTATAAAACTCTGTCATTTGAGTCATCGCGGCAAAGTTGAAGTCTATTTATGAAAATGAAGGATTGATGAACCTCAAAAGCATATTCAGCTTAGTTCTGAGAAATCTACTTTATTGAAAATAATACAATTCATTACAGAAATCTACTTTATTGAAAATAGTACAATTCATTACAAAAACAAAATAAATTTCTTCCATTGTTTAAGCATCCTAATGATCTATCTAGAATCTGATTATGAGACATGGAAGCTGAGATGTGATTAGAAACAAGCCAGGAAGATTGTTAAAACATTGAGGTGGTTAATGGCAACGCAAAGAGAGACGTGTGGCTCTCATGCAGGCGTTTAACAGCATTATAACATGAGAGGAGGAAAAGAAACACTTCTCGGTACAGGTTGCACAGGTTGTACAGGTTGTACAGGACAGTTGTCAGCATTTACCTGACTGTGAGAAAACAACAATGGCCACAGAACTCACTTTTAACATGATGATTTTCAATCTAAAAGTGTGTGTGGAGAGTTACATTGTTTATATTCAATTCTATTTAATAGAAATATTTTGAAGTTTGTTTCAATGGTCCAACACTAGGAAATTCTATTGTAATGGAGAAACTTCAAATCTGTTGAGCTACCTGTAAAACTTGATAAAAATCCATGATATTTTACATGCACTGTTTTTTTATATAGTAGAAAATAATAACGGGTGGGTTAGACCAATGAAAATTTAACATTTAAAAAACACAATATTTTATGGACCACCCTAAATTATAAATATATTTAAATGATACATGGTAAGTAATTACAAAATACAAACTTTGTTTCATGTTTCTTTTCTGAAGTTTCTTTTTTTAACCCCCTTCAGATTTATAAGAAGAAAGCCCCTCGTTGATGACAGTGTTTTCTCTTTAAACATTTAAAAAAGCTTTACATTTCAATTGCAAGCACTTCAATAAACTTGAGAATTTTTGTACAGTATATATGAAAAAATATAAACAATGTATTGATTTCACAGAATTTGGGTTTGGCTGCCTCATGCTGTTAGGGGGGCAGGCATTTTTTTACAAATCTATGTTAATATCTATAATTTGGTCCCCTAATTTATCTATGTTATATATCTATAATAATAAAAATTTTCTTTCTCCCAGTCCTCTGTACACTCATTACAAGTAGGAATGAGACTTGAGGCGGTTGATAGGGCAAACCCACACCTGATTTGTGCTGCTACAATAAGTAAGTTCACCTAATTTTTTTGTACTTTTACCATAGGATAGTGCAACTAATTTGTACTGATGCCATAAGAAAGTGCTCCTGATTTGTGCTGTTACAATAAGCAAGTGCACATGATTTAGTGCATATAAGTTCACTTTAAAGACACGTTTTTGTACTCTAACTTGAAACAAGCGGATCACAAAGTTATTACAGGATTATGGTATCACTAAATTTCTTACACCTGTGCGTTTTGTTTTTAGTAGGTTAATTACTGTGAATGTTATCATTGACTTCCTCTAATTTGTCTTTGCAGTGTGATTTTTGTGTGTGCGCTATGGATTGATTCGAAATGATATGGCTCACTTGATTTTAAACTCATGGTCGGCTAACGCATATTTTTCTCAACACGCAGGTGACATTAACCCAGTGACAGATGAGGTTCTCATTCACTTTGACGAGTGGGGTAACAGCTATGACTACTGGACCAAGTTTGACCATGAGGATCTACATCCCATTGGTAAATGGAGTAAATTCTTTTCATAGATATTCATAAATAAATAGATGATTTAATAGATTGAGAGAAATGAAGGAAAAAAAACCTTCTCACAATGGTGTTTATTTTTTTTCATATTTTTTATCATAGGTTACATGGACTGCAGAGGTGTGTCACTCTCTGAAACAAGGGAACTCAGACCAGAACTCCAACCACCCCGTGGTGAGTTGTTGTTGTTCGTTAGTGACTGGCATGAAGGTTACTATAGAAAAAGTAAGAATGGTGCTGGAGCAGTGGTTTTGCCAGTTTTACAAGATGTCCTGCCCAATGAAGAACACTCACTGTCTTCTTCTTCTCTCAACTATGATAGGGATATGAATTTTTTGTTTAAATATTGCTTCCAGGATAGGAAGAAATAGGCTAAATCTATTGTATTTTTTTCAAGAAAATTTGGTTTGCTTTTACTTCAAAATTATACAAGTTAACACATGTGAAAAGATTGGACTGACCATTAGTCTGCAGTAAACAAATGTCATGGCACAAGAAACACAGTCCTCCCTAAACATAACTATTGAGGGCCATAATCTGTCAGTTTGTTGAACATTTCACATACATTGGGCCCAATGTCTCCAGCTCTTTGAACATTTCACATACATTGGGCCCAATATCTCCAGCTCTTTTCCCATTGATGGAGAGGTTTATATCAGGATCACAAAAGCAGAAGCAACTATGGCTTAATTGAATAAGTGGGTGCGGAATCATCATAAACTCACTGAAAGCCCCAAACAAAGTGTCTATCAGGCATAGGTGCTCAGTACACTCCTATAATATGGCATTGAAGTCTGGACCACATATGCTAATCCTGAACAGAAACTCAACAGCTTCCACCAAAGATGTCTGCATCACATTTTGAGAATTTTATGGCAGAGTTGGCAGAAAGGGCTAGACTTATGGAATAGCAGTGGCTGTGATCTAAGATGTTTGCTAAAGTTCCTCCCTAAGCACTGTTCCAACTCGCAAATAGCAGTCTATGAAGTAGTCAGACAGGCAGAAGATGCACAAAATAAAGCCCTTGTAAAAAAAAAAAGCATTATGGAAGGTCAAATTTAACTAGAAGTCAAGGTTATCCTGCGAGAAATGCAGCCAAGACTGCCACTCCAGGATCAGCTTTATAAGCCATTTGATGAAGTGTCAATAAGCTTCTCCATCATCTGGAAAAGACAGTGTGACAGTAATATTGACTATTTAACCAACCAGTATCGTTATCATATGACTGAACTAAGTGACCCACAATGACTTGTTTGTCCTGTACTGTTGTCATGTTGTCTGACTGGACTTGGTGAGTTGTTTTTATGGATGTCTATGCTAAATTTTGTGACTATTGGTTGTATATCTGGGTTTACCAGTCATATGATGTGGAGTATAAAAAGAAAGTAGGATACAGAATAAAGTTAATTGTTACACAGACCACAGCCTTGAGTGCTCCTATATTATTATGCTATTACAGACAGAAGGATTCCATAACTTTATATAACTTGTATATATATAAGTTAAATAATAAAATTCTTAATTTAAGTTTCTTTCTTATATTCATTTTATTCAATTCTAGGTCATAGGAGACCATTTGAATGGATAGCATATTTAAAGGATATTAATGCTGAACCAGTGCCTTTTGAACTCTTCAATGAGGTTGGTTATTTTGAAATTTTACCCTCTTTTGTGTCTCTTCTTTTCCTAAGGGAAGTCTGAAGCTACTCTACAAAACAAAAATCTCTTTCATATCAATTTTATCCTGATAGTCCAGATTTTATTAATCATTAGCAGTAGGGCTAACTTTTAAAAAGGGAATCCTGGTAAGATCATCATAAGACCACCAAACTTTTAATGAAAAGCTATGAATATTAAAAACTATAAGTAAGAGAACATAGGAATATATAAGATAATTGGACTGTGGTGAAGCTTAAGTAGATTAAAAACACACAAACTACCGTATATGTATATACCAGAAGGATGAAACTTTACTAAAATAAGACATAATTCAATATAACATATCAGCTTCATTTATCATAGTATTTAAAGAATACTTTAGATATTTAAGCAAAAATGAACTTTGAAACACAAGGAATTCAACTAAGATAATTTGATGCAACTGATTTTTTTGGGGGATTATTACTGATCTATAAGTAATTGGTAAGCAAACTTAGTCTGTTGTGAAAAATTGGTACATAGGTATGATACATAACAAGAAATGGCATTATGTGCTGTGAGCCATAATATATTTCAAAATGGATTTTGGAAATAAAAAGATAAAAAAAATGAAAATTTAATATTTTTGTTTGCATAGTCAGATAAGTTTGTTTTTAATAACTGATATTTTGTTGAAATAAAAATACTTTAAAAAATATCACTTCTCTTAAAAAACGAACAGTTCCATTGTATTTATGTAATTCTACTATTTATAAATACTTGAGTGAAGATTTGCAATAGACTTGTGTGTTTCCGTATTCATTTTGATGTTAATGATTTTTTTTAAAAAAAACATTATCTCAATATTTCTCTTAAGAAACAAACTGATGGCACACCACCAGATCTGATCCATAAGGCACAATTTGAACTTGGGTTTAACAGCTTCAAGGGAGGTAACTCTGCTCCCCCGTCTTGTAGCAACAACAAATTAACTGCTCATGGTAAGCTTCAACACAAGGATTGTGTACAATGTTAAGCTATTACACATGTTACCCTGTTACAGACTGTTAGTTCTATATTGAGCAAACAGCTAAGCTCAGGTAAAGTAGCAGTTAAATGTTGCAATACAATAAATAAATATCTGATTATGTTCTGTATAGAATATTGTTTTAAAATTCCAGGCCTAGAATTTGGAGCAAAACAGTATCTAAGTAAATTAGAGGAAAATTTGCAATTACCTGAAAGCAATGTGATACTGGAAAAACATAAACAATTGTTCTGTTTACTCCCATCACCTCTGTCAGTGGAAGCATTAAGGTAGATTAAGTTCTGAGTAAACTGGTTTAGTATAGTTTATTCATATTTTTCCTATTCTGAAATCTTTTTAAAATTAAGTGTATAGAATTACACGCAAATTAAATATGAACCATAAATTAATTTTGTAAGAGCTATAGTGCCTATAGTCATGTATAGAATCTAGTATTATAACATTATTTAATTGCTTAGAGACAAAAAATTAAAACAGAAATGTTTACAGAAATACAAGTTTAAAGGATGGTTTATCAAATTTAAGAAAAATATTTGATTTTTAGTAATAAACTAAATTATGGCATTTCAAAGGACTTGAAAGTAACATTTTAAAATTTCTTACAGATTTCCATTGATGTCATCTGTTTATTCAAACCAAAACCAGAATCTTCATTTCTTGTGTCCAGGACAGAGTCAGTAATTTGTTGTTATATTTATTATAAAATGCTTTTGGCTACACTATATTATATTTTTAAGTATTATTAACAGTTTTTACCTGATCCATTTTCTGTGTCACCTACCATCCATCTTAAGTATTTTCTGTATCATTTAAACTATTTGTTTATCTCTGCCTGTTGTCAAAATTTTAAAAGAAAAACCTTAAAAAAAATTTAATATGCTAATCAAGATGAACATATTTCCAGTGGCAGACTTCCACTTGATGAACCATCCTGGCGTTCCAATTAATAAGGATGAGCTTGGAGATTTGAAACTTTGGACAGAGCCTCTAAAGCTTGCCAATGCTCTACTCTTGCTACAAAAGGTTGTTAATGGCAAATCATTCTACAGATTTGTCATTAAGTGTAGCTGAAAAAAATATACATACTGCACATGGGCGCCCGCAGGTAGGGGCAAGGGGGGGCACTCCCCCTCCCCCCCGGATTGATTGGATAAAAAAATTTTAGACAAAAATTGACAAAAAATTTATTAAAGTAAAGAGAAAATAAAGAGAAAATAACTAAGCTGATGTCCTGTCCGTTCGTTCACCATACAAATGCGCTACAGTAAATTAAAACTAAATTAAAACATTACTAAAAAATTTTTGCCCCCTTGATTTTTTTTGCGGGTGCCCATGATACTGCATGCCATTAATGAGATGTGTTTCTATTTTAAATATCATTCAGTTTCTGACAGTTGGAATAGAATACAAATTTAATAGTCATTTGGTAAAAGGTCTGCTCAGATGCCATGAAACTTAAACTATGATCTATCATTTTCAGTGATAATTTTTTAAAAAGTAACATGGTTTGGGTGAAATGCATTCAGCTCCATCCTGCTCCGGGTTTAATCAAATTATACAAATAGTCTTAGCTGTACTTGTATTAAGAATTGATTATTCATAATTTTTTAATTTAACGTAACATTTTATAATAAATTTCTCAATTTTCTTTAGCATACACTTCCAAATAAGCTATCTTCTCTTTGTGCTGGAGCAGAAAACTTTCAATCAAACAAGGTAGGAAAATTTAAATTCATCTAGAAAATATACCCCATTCCTCCAAAGGGCCTTATTGTTAATTTTTGTTTTGTTCCTATTTTAAGGAAGTGAATCCATATATGTTCATTATTTAAAATAACAATTCTGTCATAACAACCACTTATATTATACTAAATAGTCTAATCAGGCATTAGGCAAGGACTAACATTTTTTTTCCTCCAAGAAATTTTAAAAAATCTCTTAATTAAAGTTTTGTTTCAACCAGATGCATCAGTTGGAAATGGCCTTCAAACGGTTGCATAGGTTGTACCTCATGCATTTGCTTTTCTACAATAGATCAGAGGTAGGTTTGTTGGAATCATGTTTATGGCAGTTATTAAGCTAGATACTTCAAAATTATATTTAGCAATTGGATAAATACATCTACAGGCATAATAGGATAAATACATTATAGGCTTACTAGGATAAATACCTAATATAGGTCAAATAGGATAAATACATATATATAGACCCCACAGGATAAATACTAAAATATAGGCCCCGTAGGATAAATACATATTAATAGCCTTAATTGGGAAACACATCTAAGTCAACTAATATGTTGAAAATGTCTTGGGACATCCTACAGGAATTGTCAGTGGAACAAATAGACACTGTTGAGAAACTCTTGGAAAATTCACAAAAGTCAGACCTTGCTGGATTCGCGAAATTGTTCAGTTACATTCCTGGTCAGTCTGGACTGTTTTGCAGTGCTCACAAACTGGCAAACTCTCCAGCTTCAGGAATTCATGAGTTCTCTGTGGAAAAGTTTCATGTAAGATTTACTGTTGATATTTTAAAGTATCCATCTTTTCGTGCCTTGACCTTCAAACTTTTTTTATGGTAACATTATTCATGAGTCTGTTATTTGTTTTTCTTGTCAACCTATTTCCTAAATGTAGAAAATTTTATTTTTAGTATGTACAGTGAAGCTGTGATTTTTTAAGCAGTTTAATTTAATTTTTTTTGTTTGAATATTAACTTGGTAAATTCACCAAACATAATAATATAAAATTTAATATAGGCTAGTAGAATCTAATATTTTAAAATGAAAAATCATTTTACAAAATTAAATGCAAGAACTTTTCCACCTTGATTTAAAAATACCCATGGGGCTGATGTGTCACTGGAATTTATTAATAGTATAGGCTGATATTAATCACTAAACATTATGACTAATGGTATGAATACTACAGACATTTTTTGTTGTTTTGATTTTCAGGGTTTGAGTTCAAATATATCAGTAATACATCTTGAAAAGAACCCGCTGTCTGAACTGCCTGATGAGTTTTTCTCACATTTTCACAACTTGACGCAACTTTGGCTGGATGGGTGCAACATTGTTGGTAAATATTGACATGTTTAAGAGTAGCCTCCATTTCTTCATGATGCTAATGTAACGAAAGGAAGCTACAAAAAAAAAAAAAAATCTGTTTCAATTTATTATCTAATACTTTTAACATAAATGTTAAGAATTTTGACAAATTCAAAATTTTTCTAACAATATTTAAAATATTTGTAAAGTAATTTTTATCTTGGGACCTTAAGAATAAATTTTAGACAAATTAAATTAGTCTATAGCCTTCACCAATCCATAACATATCCACTATAATCTGTTGGTGTGGAACATATTCAATCAATACAGGTCAATGCTAAGTGAATACAGTGGAATTTCAAAACTCTTCACTGACTAGGTGTGTTAAGAAGCATTGCAATTGTTTTATTGGGGAAAGTTTGTAAAATGGGTGTCTAAATATTTCTAAGTTATTATCTAAAATGTTAAAACACAATTGATTAGTGACTGGTGATTGTTTTTCTCCCATATGGTGCCTGTTCGTTACGATAGATCTTCTCATTTCATTAGCAACTCTAAGATGAAGCTAGCTCATGGATAACAGGGTGTATTCCCTTGACTTAAGTTTATAAATATATAAAGACTTTGAAACCTTTTGAACCTTGTGAACCCTGTGTCCATGCAACATTTGACCATGATCCACTGTATCATGATTGTTACTTCCAATGTCACTGTTCAATGTCCACTTACTCTGTGAATGCTCATAACATAGAAGTAGAGTCTAAAATAACCCCTACCAGTGTTTGACTCCTGACAAATCTCAGTTGCTATCAATTAGCACACTATAAAGCTGGAAATACGTTTTTTTAAAAAAAAATAATTCAAATTCATTATATAATTTCTAGAACTCCCTCCAATGCAAAACAACACATGTCTGGAGGAGCTCCATATTAAAGGAAATAGATTACAAACTCTCCTGGAAGATATGAAACAACTAACATCACTTAAGGTAATAAATGCCTAAACATTTATGCTTAACAGCTGTAGCAAACTCAAAAAAACTGATTTGCTAATATGCATAAATTGTCAACATGACTTTTAAACAGAGGACCAGTCATTGTTACTGAGGTTTTAAACAATTTTCTTTACCCTCAGGTGTTGGATATATCTGACAACCCATTAGAACTTCTGCCTCAAGTTGTTTCTACATTTGAGTCGTTGGTTGAACTGTATGCAGACAACATTGGAACTGTTGATTTGATGATTGTCTGCCCTTTGAAATGCCTGAGGAAACTGTCTGTGGCCTACAACTACATTGAATCAATCCCTGACACGATGTCAGAACTCCCACTGACCTACCTCGACATGTCAGGTCTACCTTTTATACCAAAAGGAACGTCGTTTTCTCTGCAGACATTGAATTTATTTTTGGACAAATACATAGTCTATAAAAGAATCACAGCCAAGGTGAATCCAATGTTTACATTAAATAGTTATCAAGAAATAAATATCTTTTTTTTTTCTTTAAAATTCAGTAGACTTATAATATATTTCAAGAATTAGGTTTAACACTACAATCTTCAATAAAATATTTTAAAAAGTAGGTTGAACACTATAATATTCCATTTTTTAAAAAAAATATTGATTACACAGTACAATCTTCATTTTATCTTGAATAGCCAAAGAATTAATGAAGTTGAGATCAATATTAATAACAAGACGTAATATAAATACAACCTTTCCTTCATAACATTTGATAACTTTATTAAGTAAATATATTGTAAATGTCCAATTTTTAAAAAAAGAGCTCATATGTAAACATTTTAAAAAAATTGGCCATTGAATGTGTCAAGGCTATGAGAAGTCGGTTAACAAAAAAATTTGGACCTTGATAGTTGGTGCAGTTAGTCAACATTCTGAATTTTTTTATGACCTTTATAATTTTAAGTAGCCATTTCAGAAAGTGAAAGTTTTCTTGTAACCTCTCTGACAGGAACGTGTTGAGATGGTGGAGAATGTAGAGGCTAATAGTGAAAAGAAAAGCAATGTTGCCAAGCTGACTGAGTTGAACAAGATCCTATTCCAGAATTATCCTCGTCTGGGCAACATGAGCAAACACAATGGTTTCATATTAATTTTATAACTTTTTTTTTTTTTTTTTTACAAACCATGAATTGTAGAGACTTACTTTGGAGTGGAACATATTTTATTTTACAATCCATTTTTTTTATAACTTTTTGTTTCAATGTTGCCAAGCTGACTGAGTTGAACAAGATCCTATTCCAGAATTATCCTCGTCTGGGCAACATGAGCAAACACAATGGTTTCATATTAATTTTATAACTTTTTTTTTTTTTTTTTACAAACCATGAATTGTAGAGACTTACTTTGGAGTGGAACATATTTTATTTTACAATCCATTTCTTTTAGAACTCTTTGTTGACACATCAGTTAGTCAAGTAAAATAAAAACACTATTTTATTTTAATCTCTTTTTTTTTTTAAACTTGTAATTAATTTTTTTTTAAAAATTGTTATTTGTTAATCTTATCAAATTGGAAACGGATGCAATATGTGTGTTGTAAATGAAGTATCTAATGAAAAGTAAAAAAAATAATGTTTGTAATAATGTTGGAAATTTTTTAAAAGTTTATTGGCCAGATTATGTTCTTTACAACTAACAATATGCAAGTGCATACTAGAAAATGTTATAGCTTATTATAATATAGGCCTATTGCTATAAAAAAAAAAGGGTTTATTTTTTCAGAATTGTTAACCATTCCTGAAGCCATAATAAGAATCACCTCCCTTGAGACACTGATTTTACCCTACCATGCCCTCGTGTCAGTGCCAGACAGCATCAGTAATCTGACAGCACTGGAAGTTCTCATTGTCGAGTACAACCCTCTACTGGAGTCCGTCAGTCCTGAACTTGCAAAGCTCCCTCTTAAAAGTGTGTTTAAAAAGATTATGTTGTCCAATTTTTTTTTTATCTTATACATTTTTGTTAAAATTTCAGTTTACTGACGCAGCCATCTTTGGGTATTTCACGTAAATATTTTAGTTCAATTTTTTTACAAAATTTACCGTATTTTCCTGCGTATAAGACGACTGGGCGTATAAGACGACCCCTACTTTTCCTTTTAAAATCTAGGGTTTGGCTGAACACCAGCTCATAAGACGACCCCCGGCATATAAGACGACCCCCGACTTTTGAAAAGATTTTCATGGGTTAAAAAGTCATCTTATACGCCGGAAAATACGGTATGCATTAAGCTAAAGTTCTGTAAAAAAAGTTTTTTAATCATAAACATGAAGACCTTCATTTTATTGACCTTTTTGATAGTAATCTCGTATCAGAAGAATACAATTTCTTATATGTTTCCTAAAAATCAAAATTGTTTAGGTGTCAACCAAATTTCTAGCCTTTCTATAAAAATATCTCCATCATTGTTTTTCTTTAGTCACTCAGAACCTCACTGGTCTTGTGTTGTTGAAAAATTTTTTAAAGGCTGTATGCCCTTCCCATCATAAAGGCTGTATGCCCTTCCCATCATAAAGGCTGTATGCCCTTCCCATCTTAAAGGCTGTATGCCCTTCCCATCTTAAAGGCTGTATGCCCTTCCCATCTTAAAGGCTGTATGCCCTTCCCATCTTAAAGGCTGTATGCCCTTCCCATCTTAAAGGCTGTATGCCCTTCCCATCATAAAGGCTGTATGCCCTTCCCATCTTAAAGGCTGTATGCCCTTCCCATATACAAGCAAAGCTCCTGTTACTTTATTCCATTACATAAAATTTTCATGACATATCTTTTTGTTTTTAATTTTACCTGTCTTAATACCAGAACTACATCTCCGAGAATGTGTCAGTCTTAAGACTCCCCCAAAAGAAGTGGTCAGAAGAGGGTTCTTGGCTGTTTTTGGATACCTGAAACGACTTCTACAGGGCTTTGTCTCCTGCAAGAGGACCAAACTCATGATGGTTGGTCTTGGTGGGGCAGGAAAGACCAGGTATAAGTCCTTTCTTGTTATGTTTCACTAATTTTATACAAGATAGTCCATATTATCAATTTACAGGCAGCCCTGATTCACATTCAAATTGTTCTTCATTCTAACAGTTTGTAAATGATGTTAAATTATTTAATATTTTTTTTTTTTCAAATGCATCTATTTTGGGGGTTGGAAAAAGTTAATTAAAACAAACAATAATTGTGTAATCCAATTGTGATTATTTTATTTTGAAGGTTGCCTAAAATAACATATCCCAAATGTAAATAAGGAGCTGGTCATGATGGGCCAAGGAATGTGTGGTTTGGTTCAAGTGTTTTTAGTGTTGCCACACCTAGTTTTATAATGAATGACAATGTTTTGTGTTGGCAAATTATCACATACAGATGGCTAAAATTTGTAGTGATAAACTAAAGAAAAAAATCATTTGTTTTTTTCAAACAATAGAATTGAGACCATTTAAGAAATATTGTATGATCAAATTTTAGTAAGGACTGAAAGAAATTATTTAAATCTGAAAATAGATAAATAAAAATCTGACTTTTCTTGAATTGAAATCTTTTTCAATGTTGTCCACACACTTAATTTAATTCTATAAGAGGGATTAAAATATTTTTGCGCAAAAATTTTGTCCTTGTCATTCCATTTAATTTGAATTTTTAAATTTGTATTGATCGACTTTTTGAAAAAAAAATTATTTCAGTCTTGTAAGAGCCCTGACAAATAAACAGCACCATTTTTATGAAGACTATGCAGAGAAAATAACAGATGGCATCGACATCACCGAGTGGTTAGTGGATGTCCAAAACATGCAGATTAACAATGAGAACATTAGCAGCAGCAATGAACCTCTGCATTTCAGTGTCTGGGACTTTGCTGGCCAGACTGTCTATTACAATACACATCAGGCAAGTCATTTTAAATGCTGGCCATACTGTCTACTGCAATGCACAGCAGACTAGAGGTTTTTTTTTGTAATCTATCAAAGTAGTAATTAAAATAATTTACAAATCAATGAAAGCTCTCCCCTTAACAGATTTCCACAAAAGCATGTTTAGAAATTCTTTGTCTCTCTAGCAAATGTTATTTTAAAAATATTACTCTGACAGTTTTTCCTTTCCAATCGTGCCGTCTACCTTTTGCTCTGGAACATAAGACTTGGGTTTGAACATGCCGGTCTGGACTTTTGGTTGAGTTCAATAGCCTGCCATGCTCCTAAAGCACCAATATTGGTAGTTGGGACTCACTGTGATAAGGTTAGCAGTTTTTGTGTAACCATTACAAAATAGCCAGTTGGAAGTGTACCACTGTTATGTCTATTTCATATTGGAAGACCCTAGTGCTAAAATTACTTAAGTCACATTTTTGTCAAAAGCAGTCTAAATTGTGACCTTCTCTTATCCAATTTAGCCAAATGTACTGCATAAATTTTAACACTTTAAAATGTACCAAATGTACAAGCCAAAAAATGAGAATGATTTCATTTTTAAGACAAAAAGAATATTTACGCTGGATTTTCCCAAAATTGGTATTTGAGACTTAAGTCCTTTTAGCTCCAATTTTGCTCATTTGTTGCAAAGATAAACTAATAATTCAAATTATACATTTATATCAAAGTTCTTGAACTTATTCCAGCTTGATATAGTGCGAAAATAAAAATAATAAATTTTTTTTTTTTTTTAAATGAATTTATTATCTTTGTTTGTGTAGGTTCAAAAGGGAAAGCTTCCAATGGATGAGCTGAAGAGAAGATTTCCTCAAATTTCTGGCTTTCACTTTGTGAGCTCCTTTTCAGGGGAGGTAAGAAATCAAGGTGTTATATTTTTAAATATTTTTTTTAAAAGGCACTAAAAAAAAAAAACAACCCAGTCTTGTACAGAAAACTTATTTTATTCACCTACACATTTGAACAATATGCAAGGTTGTACATTATGTAAATTTGTATGAACAGGGAATACAAGATCTCAAGACTAATCTAATCATATCAGCCCTGGCACAGCCCTACATGGGAGAGAAAATTCCAGAAGCATTTTTGAGCTTGGAGAAACAGCTTGACAAGTAAGTTTCAACATAGGACTCTGTTAGATTTAAAAATTGTAAATAAATATTTACGTTTAAAAAAACTATCATAATTGGAGCAAGAAAGGATAAGTCCACCAAAAGCTTATTATAAATAACATCACCATCTTTTTAGAGTCTATGGTGAAAAAATAAACAGAAAATCATACAGTAAAATTTCAAAAATCATAGATCATTTGATACTTGACTTGGGAAAAGAGTGGTTACATTTATTCAAGAATTTTTATATCCCATTTAATATTATTCATTGAATGAATGTATCTAACATGCTTCCAAATTTCATTGTTTGATTTCCCTGGAAGTGGAAGTTTTGTATTGACTTATTAATATAGATAAAAATAGAATCACCTTGCTCAACAAATTTATTAGCACTCACTTCATGCAAGCTAATTTCTAAAGCCAAAAAGCTAACATTATACGTGATCAGACAAAAATTGTGACAACTTTTTTCCCAGCTTGCGCATGGAAAAATCTCTTCTAAAATTTCAAGAGGTTGAAGATGTTGCAAACACAGCTGGGATCTTTGACAACACTGAGGTTAGCATTGTGGAGTGAATAATACTGAGTTCGTCTTGATGATATTTCGTGTCTTAGTGAGATATGTTTAGTATCTGTCATGGTTTTGTTTGCAAGTAAAATGTAATAAATTTAAATTAATCAACTTAATTTTTAAACATTTTTGTTTTTTGTTGTTGTTGAGAAGGCTTGACTGTTTTCTGTCGGTATATTTTCTCTCGGATATTAAAAAAAAAAAGAAGAAAAAAAGGAAATTAAATTTTTAACTGGTTTAATAATATTCGTAGAGATTCTACCACAAAGCAAATAATTTCATAATCTTTTGTGATTTTAAGATAGGAAGCAATGTTCAAATTTCAATTTTAAAATGTATTATCTCGAGTGCACAAACTTTCAGCTAATTCAAGCAGTGCAGTTTCTTCATGATCTTGGATCCGTCCAGTTTTTTAACACACCATTTTTGAAATCTCATGTTGTGGTAGTCCCTCAGTGGATTGTTGATGTTATGGCCTGTATCGTCACAGTACATGAAGGACCTATCAAGGTAAGTTTAAGTTTAGGAGTTGCTGCAAACAAGTCAACAACAAAGTGATGCATTGTCATTTTTACCCTTTAAAAATGAGTACAAATCGCTACAATCAATGTTAATTCAAAAAAACATTTTGGTCATTCAAAATTTTAAACTTTGCAGAATTATCTTCAGCTGTGAAGTATGTTTATATCTCCATTATAACAATGCAAATGTGTAAAGGAAAAATACTTTTCATAATGGTTGGAATGTTCAATTTTAGACACTTTCATTTGACTTAATATTTTTTTCTGTTCATTGTAATTTTAATTATTGTTACTGAGAACAAATCGTTAATTATAATTTCTGTTTTTGTTTTTATGAGAGCGCCTAGAATAGGGCTTCATGAATTTTTCTATTTACCCAATAAAATTGCTTCAGATGCGCAAAAGATATTGATAATTTCAATTTAAGATTATTTACCTTCCTTTTGAAAAAACTTGCCAGGAAGGAAAACTTTACTACAGTGATATGTGCAACATCTGGGAAAAGTATCCAGTGGAGCTGCATCTATGGCTGCTCAGATTAACAGAAGAATTCGACCTAACTTTCCCACTATCTGATGAAGAAGCCAATATTGTCCCCTGTCTTTTGCCCAACACAGAACCTAAAGTAGGTTGACTTGTCTGAGCTGTGAGAAAGTCACATTCACCCACAGAGATGTTTGTTTCAATTGATTTAAGTTAAGGTCACAGAAATCTGTAAACACTATTATTTAAGAGTAAAATATTTCAGCTATTAAAGAAATACAAGATCAACACACATCAGAATAGTACTTGGAAAATTTTGTAAAAATAATATTTTTACATAGTAAATGGTACCAATGTATTTTTAGTAAATCATACCATTATATTTTAAGTAAATCGTTATGTTAGTAAATCATATTGTATTTTCAGGTATCATAAATTGAATGATCTTGGCTGATGTTTTTACTTGATATAAATTTATATTTCAGTTTGATTTTGCTCCAGTAGATAAAGACAACAGCGAAAGGGAGACAAAAATTATTTACAAGTTTGAATATCTGCCAGCTGGATTGTTCAACAGAGCTCAGGTAAAACTTCAAATAAAAAAATATAAAAAAAACTTTAAAAAAAATGATTTTCTATTAAAGACCATTTTAAACGTACTAAAATATAGAAAATAATTTAAAATTTATTAAGATGCATTGCGCAAAGAAAGACTATGCAGAATTGTAAATGGTAATCTAGATTCGAACTGAATGCAGACAAAACTTGAATATGTAATATGTTGCATTTATTTTTCTCTTTTTATTTATTATTGAAAATATTTTCTACACAGACTTTCTTTGCATAATGCATTAAAAATTTTAAAAAATATTTTCTACTTTTTAGCGCGTTTGAATTCTTTGATAGAAAGTCTATTTTTAAAAGTTTAAACAAATATTTTAGATTTGCTAATTTTTATATAAAAATAATCCCCGAAATCTCTCATATGAGCGCCCCTACCCATCCTACTACTGCCCCTCCTCACACTTCTACAACAGTTCACTGATGCAAGTTTGACACAACTCAGATGTGGCTAGACGATCAACTGAGCAAAAATGTCACTGTCTAAACAAAAAATTATGATGGATAAACAAGATGAAAATTATAATAGAAAGAAAGTCTTTAAAAAGAGCCCAAAATTTTGTCAAACAGGTTACGCTGAAGTTTTATATAAGATAAAAACAAATAAACATAGTTTTGTTTAAAGGCCTTTACTTATACTTCAATTCTTCTATGCCAGATTTTAACAATAAATGGAACACATTTATACAATTCATAGGCAGCACATATAGTTTAGGATATTAATGTGTTTTATTATTCTACTAAAAATTTTTAAAAATTAATTTACAGGTGCGTTTGCATCAATTCAGTGATAGCTCAGTTATGTGGAAGAAAGGTTTCATGCTGAAGAAAAACAATCACAGAGCTTTGCTGCTTCAAACAAGGTAGACAGTTTGTTTATTTGGCCTGCCTTTTAAATGTGTTCACTGTAAAATTTGTTCCTTGCTCATGACATAATTTCAACTTTTTAATTCTTTTGATAAGAGCTGTATGAAATTCACAAAAGGCAAATGGATTTTCTAAAATTAATTTTTGTTACATTTTCAACTAGAAAAGGGCAAGAGCTGCTACTGTCAGCAGCTTGTCAATTTTATTTCAATAAATTGGCTAATTAAACCAAACTTTTATTATGCTGCTTAAAGTGTATTACCAAGCATGAAATTTCATGGCAATTGCATTTTCATTAAAAAATTTCAGTAACACAGAAGTTGTGGTAACTGCAAGAGGCTACAAGCCTGAAAACACAATCTTTTTAGTACACGAGGTGTTTGAATGTCTCATAGCAGACTCTTACAGCGGCGTGGCTTATGACTTCTCCATACCTTGTGCCGACTGTGTGGCAGAGGTAAGTCAATAAATTGAGTGCAGACAGAATGTGAAGAAGAAGCTTTGAAAATATCTTACACCAAATGACAATTTTATTTTTTGAACTCCCTCCCCCCATTGTCACAATTTTTTTGTGAAAAGTTATACCCCTCTTAGAAATCCTTTGCACCCCTCCAAAATCCCTCTGTCCTTTGCAAACCCTTTAAAAAAAGTCACCTTCCATGGATATGGAATCAGTGCATCTGTGTCAGAAAAATTTTCCTAGAACTGTGGTTCTTATTCAGGGGTGAAGACCCAGAAAATTGTATTAGCTGCCATCGCTAGTTGTTGCTACTTTATAAAAAAGATTTTATAAATTTGATTAGCAGCAGTAAATGTTTTGCTGTTGAATTTTGTTTGCGAATTACTTGTAATGGTCATTTTTTTTTCTTCTCTCCAGAAAGTTAATTAAAGAAATATAACTACAATAACTAAATCATTTAATTATATCCATTTGAGATTTTTTAATGGCAATATAATTTATGCAAGGGGAGTGTTGTTTGCAGTAAATGTTTTCTAATTGAGGTTATTTGCAGCACTACAAAACTATTAAGTTTCAGTGCCCTAGAACATTCACTAAGATCACGCTCACTAATCATTGTTTGTTCCATCCTACTTCACACAGTAGATCTAATTCTTTGACTCCTCTCTCCACACTTTGACATAAATTCTCACGACTGTCAATATCACTACACTCCAATTCTCCTCCTCATGGTGGCCTTTGACTTGATCAACAGTTTTAATTATTTTATTGTTAAACCGTTGTTTAAAAGTAAAATAATTAAAAACTGTTGTATAAAAGAATAATTTTACAAATGTCTGTAATTTAATGTTATTAAGTGCAATTTTTTCAGTAATGTTCCGCTTTCATTGGGCTCTTAAAACCCCTCCTCCCTTCGTCACAAAAATATGACCCCCCACTCCCCACATGACTCTTGACACCATTTATTGATGTCCCCAAAGTCAATGATACATTTTTGGATGACCTATCGAGATTTGAAAAGTCTATTTTTTTAATGCAGTTTACCATTGATCCCTGCATGTTTTCTGCGGCCAAAATAAAAAGAGCGTTTGAGCTGAAGGCACCATTCTTACAGTGTGACAAGAACTTCCACATCATTTCAATCCCTGAAATACTTGGTAAGTACATACTATAGAAAACAGTACAACTGAAAAAGCAAATACAAAACTGTAGTCATTTTTTCCATGAAAAATCTATCCTTTAACTCTAAGTTTTGAAAGAACATCCACAGGAAAATAAACCTAGTTTTTTTCCAGCTCTTCAATTTGAGCAGTGGCAAAAAGTGGGCAGAATAGCAGATAATTTAATTTTTTGATTCAACAAAGTCAAAATGTAAATCAAATTTACATCACACTACACAAAATTCAACAATGGATTGTCATATCCTCATGACAGATAACATTTCATAGTGTATTACATGTGGGCAAAGAAACACTTTGCAACTAAAGAAATCACTACTCAGTGTTTGGAAATTTCTAGTGTGTAAAAAGCCAGGATTATAAAATTCTGAGCCCTTCATATCACCTTAGGATAACACCCAAAGTGGACTTATTGGAAATAAAATGCTACTAAACCATCAAATTATTCAGAGTATGTGACACAGTCGACATGGAGGACAGATTAGGAACATATTGCAGCTGTAGTGCGAATTTTTACATTTTCAAATTAGTTTTTAATAGCTATTATTGTCTGTGCTGATGTCAGCAACAAATTATCATTTTTATAGTCACTATTTTGTATCAAGCACATTTTTTTGCAAAGTACAATCCATTTCCAATCCATTGATATCCACACACTTGGGGTCTATCTCTTATATGAATCGCAGCCTTTATATTTAAGTCTAACAGTGGTCTTGTTGTGTGTGTGTGTGTGTGCCTGAGAGTGCTTGGTATAACCAAATACCACTGGGAGTCAAAAGTTAAAAGATTTTATCCCACTGGAGTCAAAGAGTTAAAAGATTTTATGCCACTGGGAGTCAAAGAGTTAAAAGATTTTATGCCACTGGGAGTCAAAGAGTTAAAAGATTTTATGCCACTGGGAGTCAAAGAGTTAAAAGATTTTATGATACAAAAAAAAAAATTAAGTTAAAATTGAATTCTACAACTTACATTGCCTACAAAGAAATATCCATGATACAAACTTTAAAATAACAACCTCCTCTGCTTTCAGCATCCTTGCCACCAGATGCTAATGCAGACTTTGATGAACATCTGGGCAGAAGCGTACGAGAGTTACAGGAGCTGGAGGAAACAGTTGCAGTGCAGGTTTTCTATATTTACACTCAGCGAAACATTCCTGACCTGAGCAACGCCGAGAAGGTCGTCAATCCAATACACATTCTAGAAGATATAAGAACTGCAGGTCACAGTGTGTAAGTATAGATAAGATGGAAGCTCTGTTCAGAGATGAGGCAAATTTAAATAGGAGTTTTCTTTCAATAAACAACTAAGTGTGTGCAGATAGATGGTTGAAACTGGTACTAAATTTGATTGAGATTGGATTTTAAGTTTGAGCAAAGAATAATTTTTTCTCAAGAAATGGTTTAGTTAAGTGTATGTTTTGTTATTGTATTCCAACCTTGGTGGAGTAACAAAGCGCAGGTGACAGATATGATTTTAAACTAACTAATGTTATGCTAAAGTTAACATTTTTAATGCAATTGTTGTGCTATAATATTGAAATTTAAAAAGATGTAAAGTTTTAAGTGATATGTTCTTATGAGCTCTTAAAAGAAAGACTTTGACAAAGCAGTGGTTTGTTTGATGAAGCATTTTTAATATTTTAATTCAAATGCTATGCATCTGAATTGTATCTTTTTTTTTTTTTCAGTTCTTATTGTGATGACCCTGATACTGCAAATATGGAATCCTTGACAGTGTCCATAAAATCAGCCCAGGTATCGACATAAGCCCTGTCAAATAAACAAAGAAACAAACCTGCCATCTGATGTTATATTTTACATGATTCTGTTTATATCAAATGTGCTAAAATATTGTTGTAACTTTTATGCTCAATGACATCTATAAATCTAGCTAGATATCATGGTTAGCTAGATATCATGGTTTCATTATTAGATCATATTTAGAGTTGTTTTTGTATGGTAGAGTAAACCCTTTAAAAAATACAAAAATGTAGAAAGCATTTCATTTGTAAATGTTAAGAATTTAAAAAATAAAATGATATTAAATATCCCTTGTTATTAACAAAGAGTATAATGAGTAAACAAGTGCATTTTTAGGCAGATGAAAAAAGTATTATGCACAAGTACTAATATTACAAACATTCAATGCATGTTTCTCTGCCCAGGTGATTGTGGTGGCCATATCTGATGAGTTTGTGGCCTCTCAAAAGTGTCGAGACCTGATCATCTTCATCAAGCAGACCCTGCACAAAAATTTGGTTCTAGTGGCCATCGGATCAACACTCTCATGGCAGGAGAAGGATATAAACCTGGTGTTGGCCGATGAGGTGCACGTCTGGTCGATGTTGATGATAAAACTTAATTATGTCATTGGAAGATATGCCTCATGCATTTTTAAAAATCAATAACTGTATATAAATAAGTATTGAATCAATTTGACTGTAACAATAAGTTTTTCAAGTTAGTTTTAAAAGCTTGTTGATTAGTTCTATACAATTCCTTGAACCAGTTATTCACCCTTGAGGTCTGACTTTGCTGTCAGAAAAGTTATTACTTTTTAAAATTTACCAAAATCTATAAATTCATTCTGAAGTCTGTACACTCCCACAACAGCACATTCACACTCCAGCCGAATCAGTAAGAGTTTTTGTTCTCTGTCCAGGTGTTTGTAAAACTGACTCAGATTGAAAGGTACGGCTCCAAAATACATGAACTGATTGAGGCCATTCAAACCAGGAAGCAGAAGAAAAAGGTTTTTGTTGACTTACTTATTTTCATATATGTTTTCATTATATGGTGTTAGGTATAGAACTTACAAAATACTTGGCAGTATTTACTCTCATTTGATTTAAAAGTAGTGTTTTATGATTTATGTATAGTGTGGCGGATTTTACTTTTCATTGTTTAGCTATTTTGGAATAATGTTGCCCACCTCGGTCTGGGAATGATTATTTAATAATGATACGCTTCCCAGCGTTGAGACGTCAAGTAATTTAACACTAAGCGCCATGTTCTCTTGTAATGAACAAAACTGTCTTATGGACTGTGCACAGGAAAGATGTTCATTTTTGTGCACTTATAAAAAAACTTACATTAAACTTTCATGATCAACCTAACTGTAGTGCAAAATTATAATTTTTAAAAAATAAAAGGAAAAAAACAAACTTGGATCTCCAGATCCAGGTATTTCCCATGGCCTGAAATGCATTTCTTCCAACGTACACAATCTCAGGACATCTCACCATTTATGACACATTACATGTAATTAGTAAAATAATGACTACTAACACTAAATCCACCTCAATGCCATTCCATACAAATTTAGTTTAGCAGTACATATAATATTTACTAATAATTTAAATAATTTCCTACATTTCAGATTTTGTATCCAGAATGTTTTATCAGTTACTGTTGGGCTAATTCTAAAACTGCCGTTGACCTTGGCTCAGCTACCAAAGAAGGGGCGTTAGGTTGGGGTGACCCTCGAAAGATTAAGGAGCTCTTGCAATCCAAGGGGATAAGTTGCTGGCTGGATGTGGAACAAATGGGACAGGTCAAGATTTTCTTTATTGGATCTCATATTAATCATATTTTTATTGTGGTAACTCTTCCAAAATGAGATTAACTTTAAAAAAAAATAAAATAAGGCTGTTCTTTAACTTGTAGTTTGAAAAGGGAGCTTATTTCAGACTTTCTTAATCATTAAACAGGAGGGTTTCTTTGAGGATATTGCTGAAGGTTTGCGCAAGGCCAAGGTCATGGTTGCCTGTGTTTCAGATGAGGTGAGAATGGAAACTAATTTAATTTTCATTTATTGTATATGAAACAATGAAGTAAATAATTAAATAAAGATCTTTTATGGATGGAAATAATAACAGATCTTTTATAGATATAAATAAAGATATGTTGTGGATGTAAATAAATAAATAATTTAATCAATGCTCTTTTATGGATGCAAAGAAATTAAAATAAAATAGATAACAAGAAATTTGAATTTGGAAAATTATAATTTAATTGAATAGGGATCATAATTTTTTTGAATTGAAATAATTTATTTCAGTATGCAAACTCCAAGAACTGCAGAATGGAGTTTCGTTTTGCAGTTACAACACTAAAGATACCAACGATCCTCGCTGTGGTGGGCACAGGGTACAATTGGGAAAGGAGTGAGGTCAGATTTCAAACCGTTTAATTTTCATTATAAAAATAATTCATAAAACAACAGAACGTAAGGTAAAGTTTGTACAAAAATTTTGAGTGAGAGAATCATTAAGTTAAGAATGCCATATTTCACATTTATGGATTAACCCTTTCCCTACCGCTGTTTTTTTTTTTTTTTGGGGGGGGGGGTGGGGGGGGGGGTTGTTTTTAGTTGGATTTTTGTTGGCTCGGAAATATAAATTTTTTTAAATTTTTTTTTTTTTTTTTTAAGTTGATTTTTGCTGACTCAGAAATATAAACTTTTTTAAATTTTTTTTTTTTAAAATTAAAAAAACTTTTTTTTTTAATAATAAAAAAAAAAAATAAATGAAATTTTCGGTATATTTCATTCTCTATCCAATTCGCTTTTTAACTTCTCTATAGATTAGTGAATAAGGGGACGTCGACGTGATGTCCTTGGTATTTCAGAAAAGCTCTTTGACTTTTTGTTATGACAACAATGTGATGTCCTTGGTAATTGAAAGTGGGTGATCGTGACGTCGCCATTGACGTCATCGGGAGCAAAGTGGTTAAGAAAATGAAACTGTGCTGCCTTGTCTGCTATTCTTTTGATTTTTGTGTAGTTGAGGCTGATTTTTAAATTTGCTCTTTGCAGTCGGGATATCAAAAAAATAAGTATGAAAATTATAATGCAATGTGTAAAAATCTTGTATTTAAATATTTTAAACAAAATTGTACCCAATTTAAACTCTTGGAGTCAGTGCCGACCTTTGGCTGGAGTGCCAGAATATAGGGGTTGCATTTGATATGGATTGTTGTTTTTTTAATACTTTATTGGGGGAATATAAATTTTAACTAAATTTTAACTAATTGAAGAATAGTATTCTGTTGATTGACTCCTCAGTGATATTCCTTTTTACAACCTACATGGCTGAAGGACATAACATGGCGGTTTAAATAAAATAATAGGATATCCCATATCAATTTTTTAAATTTGTGTGACTATTTGAAAACATTTGGTGCATTTAATTTAACCTCCAAAAGTCACGCTATGGCTCAGCTGGATGTTTGTACACATAAATTTTAATACATTTTGTAGAATGTTGACTTTTTTTTGCCTGACAACAACACTTTTAATTTGAAGGAATATATATATAATATTTATATAACGAAAAGGATTATGATTAGCTAAAGCATTTTGAATAACACTACCCAGTATATGCAGAGCTTCTCTGAGAGATTTAATTAATTTTTTAAAAATTATTCTTTTTCATTAAAAGAGAATAATTTTAAGTAGGCTACTAAAATCATTATTTTGAAAATAAGAAATTTTATTATGAATTATTTGTATATATTGAAGGGAAAAATGAGGGTAAATTATTATATTTTTTTGAAGTTCTTATTTTCAATGTGGCGTGAAAATGGAGTGAGGAGGGTGCATCACCAAAACCCGAGGAGAACGGCTCAGAGGCAGACCTAGGCTTTGATGGATGGATGATGTGGAAAAAGATCTACAGCAGCTGGTAATCCAAGCAAGGAAAAGAAAAGCATTAGTTAGGTCTGAGTGGGAGGAAGTAGTGAGGCAGGCCAAAGGCCTACACATGCTGTAGACCTACACAGGCTGTAGACCTACACAGGCTGTAGCACCATAGGGATGGATGTAAAAACTCTGTCATCCAGAGAACAAGCCTTGATATTAATCCTATTTTATCATTTCTTTCCACATGGTTGTCATTAAATCATGTTGTTGGGGACGGTAGCTGGGCCAGGTCTACTGCCACCGCCAAGTGGGCCAAGTTTTGCCACCACTCTTCAACAAAAAATAAAAACTCTGAAAATGCCGCCCCCACCAACAAATAAAGACAAAAGATCCTTCCAAGGCAGACCGCACATTGGACCCCCACTTTCTATGCAACTGGACTAGGGGATGATGTAAAATCCACTGCAGCTGGAAAATCATCGTTTTGATTAATTCAGCAGATTGTCCTTTCTCTGTATCAACAGCTTGTTGGGAAATTTTTTTTTACAAAATAAGTTTAAATTCCTCATCTGATATTCTGGTGACATTTATAAGGCAACTTTTAAAATTTCAGAAAGAACAAATTATTATCTCTTATTGCGACATGAAGTCTTCCTGTTCTATATATTAAGGGCCCACGATTAATTTATTGATCATTTTGGCTCCTATGCATGTAGAGGGGATTTGAAACTAGTTATTGTGACAAGTCAGTTAGTTATTGTGACAAGTGAACTAGTTATTGTGACAAGTGAGCTAGATATTGTGACAAGTCAACTAGATATTGTGACAAAAATTCAACTAGTTATTGTGAGAATCCACTAGTCATTGTGACAATTAAATTTGTTGTATATCAAAACAGTGTATATTATTGCATGCTGAAAGTTGGAGTGTTTCCCTGTTAGAGTTGCACATTTTCAATAAAAAGCCGTTTTCATTTCTAACAAATGACTTTTTAATTTTGCTATATAAAATCTAAATAATAATAATTTTTTATTGTTAATATACAGTTGGCTGAGTACTACTGCCATTTTGGGAATCTGTTCTTCAGTCTTCTCCAGCATTACCATTTTTTAAATTATTAACTGATAATATCAACCTAAAAATTTGTAGGAGGAAGGGGCTCCAACATTCTGAAACGCCTGGGGTGCCACAGTTGCTAAGGGTGGCAGTACTGCTAGGAGTATAAAACCGCTGTTTCCATCAAATTTCACAATTTTAGTCACTCATAAAGATTAAAAAACTATCTGTCCAGATTGGCTTGTTGACTGTAGGCCACAGCCATAGCTGCCCGAAGATCAACTTACAGTATGAAAACGACGCTGGTTTGCTAGATCTGTTTATGGAGGTCCATAGGCTGCTGCCCAGCCATACCCAGGATGCATCCAAAGCTGAGGGTCAAGCATCTCCACAGCAGTCCATTGCTTTTCAGGTGGGAAAAAAAAAATTGGTTAGTCTTCAAAAGTAGGATGATGCGCATTATAGTGCATTATGAAAGAATAATTGAGGTTTTAGCTTTAGATGTTTTATAGAGGTAAGATGGCTACAACTTACAAATGTTGTAGCTGAAGATAGTTTACTAAAATGGATAACTTTGTTACAAAAACACACATTACTAAAACAGAAACAAGCTGTTAATATTATTTTAAATTAAAATTTAAAAAAATAATTCTTTGAAAATTTTGTTTGCCATAATAAAGAATGCGTATTGTTTGGAGGTAATTGGTCTCAATTTTGTAGAGTTATTTGTTAATTCTATATTTACAAATAAAGATGTCTGTTTTAATTTTAATTAAAAAAAAAATAAAAATTATTAATTTATTGAACTGAAAGAGATTTTTTTTTTTCCATTTAGGAAGTTCTGGAGCTCACTCAAAGAAAATTGTTGCGTCACATCACAATGTACTCTGTCAGTATGGACCTGGAGTCATACCCGAGGTTAATCCTTATTGATTTGAAAACTAACTTAGAAAGGCCAAAAACCACTGTGCTTAGTTCAAGGGAGGCCCACCAGAGGTCAAAGGTCTCTGACGATGGGGCAGATGCTTCAGATTCTAAGTCTGGGTCATGTGGTGGGGACATTAAAGAACAAGCTGGTGCAGATGACCTGGATAAAAGTCTGCCTGACCATCCCGGATATGAAGACAAGAGTGACAAGTATTGCATTAGACTCCTGTGTGAACATGAGCAGGGCTGGCATGAGGCCCCAACATGCCTGAGTTTCCCATCAAAAGATGGCGCTGAGCTGGAGGATTACCTTAAAAGCATCGCTCCTTATGTGGCTCGTATCTTGGCTGTATTAAAATATTCCAAGATCAACATACCAATCCTGACCACCCCGCAAGGAGAAAACCTGCGCAGGAAATTGGAAGAGGTGGGATTTTCAGTCAATTATTTAAAATAATCCTCTTAAAAAATAGTTAATTTATTTTTGTGGAGTTGATAAAAAAAAGCAGCTTTAATCCATTATTGCAGATAATGTGTTGAAGAAATTTTAGATGATTAAATACTATACTTGTTTCTTTAACATGTTTTCCTGCCAAAAACTTATTTAGATAATTCAATGTTATCTTTTAATTTTTAAAAAATGTTTCTATTTTATTTTCCTTCCAATAAAAATTGTCAAGCGGGAAATAAAGGTGCTTCTCTCACACAGTGTCCCTAAAATTTAACCCAAAAATTAATGCTGTCATTTTCACACCAGTGGTGCACCAGAATGACACCTGACTTTCAGAATGAGTACAACATCATACTACAGACTGTGATGGAGGAGGATGAGAACAGGATTTATGGAGGACTGAAGAGGTAAGTGTATGAAACATTTGCTCATTACATTTCTCCAGAAAAGTCATCAGCGGCATAACAACTCATACAAATTATTGATACATATTCTCTGATTTATTATGGTGCTATTGCAAGACCATTCAACCAATGAACAAGTTCTGCACAATGCAGGAACCCATTAAACCGAAAGCATACGAGGTATTTCTCTTTATTATTTGATTTTTAAGAGAGTAATTATATTTTATAACGCTAGTGTAGTCAGCATACACTCTCTCACACCAGCTTAAAAAAAAATTTAACTCCATGTATGCTTTCAGATGTCACATGCCCAATGGTAAGATTCTCTGGCTGTGCGAGGAGCATGAAAAGTCATCCTTCACTTTGACTGAGGAGAAATACAAACCTCAGCTTGGACAGAGAGAGGGTCTGAAAGAAATCTATGAAATGGAGGAGGAGGAGCAGATGCTTGATGGTAGATGTTGTTGTTGTTATTTGTTCATTAAAGGGTTGCAGTGATTAACATATAATCTGGTTAAATTTATCTCTGGCTTTTAGATATCGCCACATAAGTTCCTGTCAATTTAAACCTAGTGCATTGATTAAGTAAAATAATAAATGCTAATGCTCAATCAATTAAGACAAATTGAGAGTTTGGGGCAATGTATAAGAAAATAAAATGAGGAACTCTACCTATAATATGTTAAATAATTGAAATTTAAAAAAAAAATGCAAAAATTTTGGTTTTTAAATAATCTCCTTATTTATATTAAACATCCTAACTCTTTACGTACCTGTCTACTGCAAAGGATTTAAAAAAAAAAATCATTAATTTCATATTATAGTTAAAGTACACACTGTTATGTTAATGTTGTTTTCTTAGATTCCCGACCAACCACTTCCCTGGATGTGGCAAGGCCTGATTCTCGGGCACATGACAGAAGCCCTCAAAAAGGTCTGTATTAGAATATATTCAGTGAATGAAGAAAGTAAACTGATTGTATTGAAAGCTACAATTAATGCCACTGTAAGGATCCATGTGATTTATTTTGTAGACATAGTTATTTTATATATTAGCTTATCTTGTTGCTCTCCTCATGCATATCGATTATTACCCAATTCTTCTTTCCAATAATATCATTGTGAACATACTCACAACTTTAGGGACACATGATGACAGACCATCAGCAGAAGTGCAGCAGATTCCCGTTAAAGTGGTCTCCCCCACCTCAGGACAAGTGCTGCCCAGACGACCCAACCTCACCAGGAGACAAACCAGCAGCAGAAAGACCACAAGCCAGGCCTGCAGGCTCATGTAGTGTAGATTTGTAAAGTAAATTTCAGATATTTAATGTAAACTTAAGTCATCTGTCCTTGTGTAATGTTTCTAAATGTATTTGATGACACAATGGGAACTGTAAGGCAACAAAATTATTTTATTCGTCTTTTCAATCACGGTAAAAAGCAATAATAACAAAATCTATCTGTTTTACATGAGGACTGATCATTTGTCATGCACAAATTGTTTAATTTTCAAAGAGAGCTTGTGCTTCACTAAAAGTTGAGAATCCTATTACTTGAATAATTTACCTTTGGTCTCTTACAAGATTATTAAATTATCTTGAGATTTGGCTTATTGAATGTTCACATTGAATGCTATAACTCTATGTCTTAGACTGCAGCGTCTTAATTGAAATTTATCAAATTGGACTAAAAAAATAATTATTGATAAAAGTTCAGTGTGCTTTTTGGATTTTGTTATTTTAATGTAATATCAATTTTTTTTTTTGCTACCAAAGTTAATTTGATAAATTTGCTTACTAAATTCAATACCTCAGTCTAAAAGGGTAATTTTACAAGCAAGCGTTTCTTATTTTAAGAAATTCTTTTCGCATTATAAATAACTATATTGCATAACAAGCATGTCATTGTTGAAAATAGTACATAAACTCTAAATACTAAGATACAGCCAACAGAAAATTATTTACAAACAAAAAATGAGTTCTTGACAAAGATTTTTGAAAAATATATTTTATGTGTTATCCAAATTCAAACCAAAATTAAATCAACTGGTCAAAATTGTGTTAAAAGAATTATGATTGGTGTGTATTTAAAACACATTTTAGTTTTAGTTTTGTAAGACTAAGCAAGCGTGATGCTATTTTATAATTTCTGCACCTAAACATGTGACTCTATTGTATATTGGATTTTTCTTTTAGAGAAATGTTGATGCTTTTATATCAATGGGTAATATGGTCACTGTTAGATCTGTAGGGTATTTAAAATTAATTGCGGCACATTTTATAAAATTATATTCATTATTTATATTTTTTTGCAATAAATGAACTTGCTCAAGTTGTGTTTGACTTTTTAAAACACATTACCATTTTCTCATCACAAGTCTTTTTGAACTATTTTTCTTTTTACATATAAAATTGTTTTTTAAAAAGAATTTATTTAATTTTGATATTAATAAAATATATTTGTGCACATATTTATTGTTTTTTAAAAAAAAGAGAATGTAAATAAAACCAGCAGGAAACAAAAATGGCTAATTAGGGTTTAGTTCTGTGTAATGCAGAGCTCAAGTTTGTTTTTAATGAATTGCTTGCATGATGTCATTGTTGATGGAAGCTTCTTTTTACTGGTCACAATAAATTTGCATTAATCACACAATTCATGTCACAATAAACACAATAGTATAGAAATACTATATTTACATTATGTCACATTATAGAATAAACATTTTTTTTAGTTTTATTCAAATATGTTTTGTGATATCGTGATAATGGATTATACTGTATTTATTAATTTTTCTTATCAAGAAAAACTAAAATACCTCAATATTTTTTTGCGTAGAGGATTTGAATGTCGAAGAATTTATTTTTCACCCTGTGATACCGCAGTATATTTTATACTTTTCTAAAAATAAGTTTTTACATTTACTTTTTAATGTTCTATATTTTAAATTTATTTCTAAATTAAAAACAAACAAACTGTAAACTAAGTGCTAGAGCTTTCGAAGCCATCTGTATCTTTTTGACAATTTTCCACTTCTGTCCCATAAGCCCTGTACCTGCTCACGATTTAAGCAATTTTTGTTACAACGATAATTTTAATTTTACTTTTTTTAATGTTATAGTTCTACTCAGGGTAATGGGAGTAAGAGCAGGTTTTATTTATTGTAACTTTGCTCTGTTTTTTTTAAAAATCCTGTGATGTGTTTTACTATTTTAAATTTTATTAAATTTTTTAAACAAATTATTAAAAGTCGACCAGCGTTACAGTTTCACTTTATTAATTGACAAATATTCTGAAATGTCTGGTTGTGGGAATAGGGTGAGATATGATTATCTTTCTGATTACAATTTCCAATAGATGGTTCATTTGAAATAAGTAATTTATGCTTTGCTTAAAAGCAAGGATTTGGACTTTGGAGCGGAGCCTGGAGCCAATGGTTCAAAGATGCTTACTAACTATTATGGTGAGTGAGAAGTTTAGTTTAGTTTAGCTTGAATAAATTATATATTTCTGCAAGTTGAAAAAAGATTCTGTTACAAACTTCAACAGTTAGAAAACTATGCCAGGTAGATGGACATAAATGCCCTACATACACACAGAAAGAAAGGAGTCTCATATTCTCTCATCCTACCCAACCATCGCCACCAGTGGTGTAGCTAGGGTTAGTGCTGTCCATATTCTCTCATCTTACCCACCCGGCGCCCCCCCCCCCCCCCCCCCCCCCCCCCCCCCC
>CAXITT010000598.1:315412-336075 GCA_964033795.1 Lymnaea stagnalis | reverse complement strand
AAAAAAACAAAAATATGACTCTTCTGTTTTTTCCCTTGTGTTTTTAATATATATATAAATATATAGTCTATATATGTATATATAAATATATATATATATATATATATATATATTCCGCTCAATTTAATCGGTTAAACGCACCATTTGCAATACTTATTTATTATTTAAAAAAAAAAAACTGTTTAAAATTGACAGCTTAGCAATTTTTGATAAAAATATATTACCGTTAAAATTTTATATTGTTGTACACATTTAAATCCCTCCCCTACCTCTCCCGGAGAGAAGAGACACTGGTCCTGTATATTCAATTAGTCTTTAGTGTTGATAAAAATGCGAAATTAATATATTTCAATTTCACAGGGTGTCAGGGGAAGCTACTTCATTAATTTACAACTGTGTTACCTTTATGTTACTTGATTAATATATGCCTAGTTCCTGATTTTGAGTTTAAGTGGTTTGAGTTTGGTGATTGTCCTTTAACTTTAGACTTCAGTATATCATTTACTCTTTACATTACCGAATTTACACTTTATGGCCCAGTAGTTAGTCTTGGCACTCTCGCTGTGCCTCGGCTGCACAACCTGAGTCTAGTAGTTCCAAGTCCAAGTCCAAGTGATGGTGTAAAATTCCAATTCCAAGGCGTAACAAAATACAAGTTTCAAAGATCTGTAGCCCCTGGCACACACTTGTGACTATCCCTGTATCTTTCAGATTTGTACCGTCTACTTCTAGGTGTTTTGTTTTGGCCTTGGGTTTAGGGTGGTAAAATTGCATCCATCACTGATAGGCATAATGACTTTACAGGCATAATGACTTCACAGGCATAATGACTTCACCTGTTCACCTCCCCAAAACTTCACAATCTAAATTCGGCTAATGCAGAGAATTGGTACCATTTTAGGGTTCAGGTTAGGTTTAGTGACAGTGAATGATAAAAGTTCATGGGTTGTGATTGTGGCAACCAAGAAGTTTGAAGAAAGCGGCCGTCCCTAAATTCATTTCCATTGGAGCATATGGCGTCTACACTTGGCCCCAGCTTAGTTTCACCCCTGGAATCAATGACCAAGCAGTTCATCTATATATTAATAAATAAATTAATCCTTGTAAATGTCAAGCCATCCAGTACAAATTAATGCATGGCCAACCTATTTGCATTGTATGCCAAAGAAAATCAGTAAAAGTAAATATTCTTTCTTTTCTTCAGTGCACAAAAAATTTTGCAATGGTGTCTTTATTCAACTGAAAAACAAATTGTAGCACAATAAAAGTAAAAGCAATATAAAAAATTCTATGGTTTTAAAAATAATAAAGTTGTATGTCAAAACACAGTGCTCTTTAATGTCTGTAGTCTGTATCTTCTTTCAACTTTATTTATGTAAAATATATGTAATATGTTTGGGTGGTCTCTACAGGAATACAGTTTCTTCCTGGAGGCATTTGAAATTGGTGTTAAGACAGATATAAACATGGAATATGAGTCTTGAAGTGAAGTCTTGTCTATATGTTTTCAAGTTAACCATCATGTCAAGTTAATCATGTCAAGTTAATCATGTCAAGTTAACTATCATGGTAAGTGGTTTGCATTATTTTCCTTTTACTAACCATTGAACCATGCTAGGTTTTGTTTGGCTGAGTGTGCTATTATTTGGTATATTGTTTGGTGCTTACATTTAGCCAATATAAGGCTATAAGGTCTATCAACTATTTATATTTTAATGCTACAATTTAAAAAATTCAGAAAATTATCCATGTGTCAAGATATACGAATGTATTTAAAATTGTTATTTGTTATTTTAATATTTTAATTCATTAAAAATGTTATATTCTTGATTATATGATCCGAGTAGATATTTTTATCATTGAATATTTTTTGTAAAAGAAATAAAAATAAGAATTAATTACCTGTATATATTTGGCCAAATCATTAACTCAGCTTTATGGAAACAAATGGGACAAAATTAAAACATAATTGATTATTATTATTTGGTAATAAGAACATCAAACTAACTGCCAATTAGTCTGACCAAACATTTTAACTACTTTTTATACCCTTATATATAGAAATTATTTTTAATAAACACTTTTTAAAAACATATCCTTTTTCCTTTATTCCTCCAGCAGGTATTCTTAAAAGGAAATGGAAATCTACTGGTTAGCAGATATCTGTGTCTGAAGTAAGCTCTTGGCTTGGTCAGCAGATATCTATATCTGAAGTGGGTTCTTTATTATTTATTATTTTTGTTGTTTTTATATAGCACGGTACACCAGCCTAGGGCTGGGCTCACCAGGCTATACATACAATTTAACAAATATATTCATGAACTTAAAAATTAACATAAATTAATTGAATAAAACAAAACAAATCTATATTCACTCCATACATTCAAGTTCAAGAACTATTTACATGTCCAATGGAGCATATGGCGTCTACCTTTGGCCCCAGCTTCCCCCCTGGAATCAATGACCGTGCAGTCCAACTATATATTAATAAATAAATTAACCCATGTAAATGTCAAGCCATCCAGTACAAATTAATGCATGGCCAACCTATTTGCTTTGTATGCCAATGCTAAGACTAAGTAAAAAGTAAATAATTAAGACTAAGAACAAAGTAAATAATTACGAGGTAATAAACAAGAATGGGATTATGTTAGGTCAGTTTTGATGATAGCAAAATTTTAAAACTTAAAAAATTTTTAATTAAAAAGAACATATTAAAATAGAAACAATAAACACACTCATATATATGTAATATATATATATATTTATATATGTATATGTGTGTGTTCATATGTTTCTGTTTTTATAAAATTTTATTCATATCTCTAAATGTAATTTTTAAAAATTGTTTCCTATTTCTAGCTTCAACTATAGATGACAAAGATTAACAACCACGGGCAGCTACAATAATGGATGACCTGTCAACAAACACCGTTAGATCCCTTGGATGACCCATTAATAACAACTGTTAATCCAATGGATAAGTGACTCTTCATCATCTGATGTTAGCTTCAATTTTTTAATTCTAATTCTCTAAAGTTTAAAAGAATTATAAACATTTAAAAAAAAAATTACTTAAAAACACTAAAAAAATTATTAAAAAGCTGAACATTGATTCCTGCATGATAAAAATTTAATATTTTAACATATATTTATTTTAAACGATGTCATATCTGTATCTTAATGTTTGACTTTATCCCTATCTTTCTAGGTTTGAGAACATCTGAAAAACCTCGACATGATGTCAATTTAACTTTAGATGTTGCTGTGCTGTGTGGAATATTTTCTCATCTTTCTTCTAGTTATTTTATGAGCACAAATCTCAAGTAAACAGCCTAATAATATATTATACAATTTATTCAATAACCCAAATGTCTTATTTTAATCAACTGGTTCAGTAACTCCTAATTTGGCAGTTATTTTTATTAGTAAAAGCATTTGTGAAAAATCAAATCTATTTTTGTAATTATTGTGTACAAAAGAAAATACAAGATATTGTTATAGTTAATTTTAAGACATAAAGAGGTACAAAATAATATCATATAATATATTGTTTATGGTGTAAATATACTTACACTTACACATTCAAATTTGTACTATTATCATATTTTAATGAAAGTTCTGTAATTCAACATAAGTGATGTTGATAAAATACACCTCTCATGTTAACATTTTAAAACATAAAACGGTTATTTATAATATACCTAAATTTAACAAATGTATAAAGGTAGTTTTTATTTATAGATGAAAGAGGAGTTTTAAATTTATTTTATCAGTTGTTATTCACATTTTGTACAATTGGCATTCACAAATGAAAGAGTTTTCAAATGTTTTTCTTGAATGTTTGACATGAATGACATAATAAAATATTTAGATTACTAATCAATTTGTTTTGTTTTTATTTACTTTGTTCTAAGTTGTTGTGGTATGTTGGATGTTGTAACAATCAAAACTTTGTCAGTCTTATGGAAAAATAAGGCTTGGACTTTATAAATTCATTTTATTAACTGTTTTATTTGGTACGAATTTAAAATTATTAATTTTTTTTACATTATTCTACTTTAAACTCTGCATTCATTAATCAACCAAAGTAGTGTGTTTAAGACTAAATTAAGTAAACGAATAGATATAAAGAAACTTCTGGATGGTTAATTATTCACAAGCTTTTAAGCTACTTATATATTATATACATAAATAAATAAATATATATATTAATTAATTATGCATAAATACATGGTAAAATCCTACTGAGCAGTGGTTGTCCTCCAATATCAAATGAAGTTTTAAGTCAGTGGAAATAAATTTTTATTGTCAGACATAATCCACTAAATAAAAATTGGTTTTTGATGACCTTTTGCATTAATTCATTTATGTAAAGTTTTCTAATGAAGTAAAGAGTATGAAACTCATTCCTGCTGCTAAGTCCAGCTGTGAGAATTAATATATTGTTTGAGGTCAAGGAGATAAACCTTTACAAACAAAATAAACTCACTGTTTACTTTTTAAACATTACTAATAAATAAGGTTGAGCAACTAATATTAGCTATAATGAGAGAAATATCAAACCAATTTGTGTGCAAGTTCTTTAATGAATAGCAATACATTTTTAATAAATTTTAAAAATTAATGTTATTAAATAAGGAAAATAATTTAAACAATTTTTTTTCTGAAGTTTACCATTATTTAAAGTTAAAACTATTGATTTATAAAAAAAAAAAATCAGGTAGTAGAATAAAAAGTAAAATATAATTGCCATAACTTTTACTGATTTTAAATACAATTTTCAAAGCGGCTTAATTAAATTAAAATTCTTGAAAATATGTACCCTTTACCATAGATTTAAATAAATCGGGGTTCATTAAAAATGTATAACTTCATATTTAAGGTTAAGTTAAGAAGGTATGGTCTAAGAGAGATAACCAAGAAAAAAGAATATTTGAAGTAAAATATTTTGCGGTCTAAGGGAAATAACCTTGTACAAAAAAATTGAACTTAGAAAAAAAAAAAAAAAAGACACAATTTAAATGGGAAATAACTGTTGCAATCTAAAGATTTTAAAAATAAATATTATAAATATATATATATATGAGAGAGAGAGAGAGAGAGAGAGAAAGAAAGAGATATTCTTAATTGTATATAGATACATGCGAAGATCCTGCTGAGCAGTGATTCTCCTACAATATCTCATGAAGTTTAAAGTCAGTGGGAATACATTTTTATTGTCAGACATAATGCAATTGAAAAAAAAACTTTTTGAGTGACATTTAGCATTAACACATTCATGAAAAGTCTTTTAATGCAGTAAGGAGTGTTTGAAGCTCTATACTGCTGCTAAAACAACATAAACTCACTGTTTACTTTTGGAATATTACCAATAAATACATTTGAGCAATTAATATTTACTATGAATGAGCACATGAGAGAAAAATCAAACCAATTTTTTCACAAGTGCTTTAATGACGTTTTAATAAGTTCTTAACATTAATGTTATGATATGGGGATTCCGATTCCATTTTTAAAGTTATTTAAAGTTTAAACTATAAATTTTATTAAATCCAAAATATCAGGTAGTAGTAGAATAAAAACTAAAATATGTTTTCAAAAAAATTGTCCCAATTGTAAATACAATTTTTAAAAGGGTATTATTAAATTAAAAGTGTTATAAATTTGCGGCCCTTTAATATTGATTTTAAGCAGGAATCATTTAAAATCTATAAATTCATATTCATGGTTATTTTAAGAGAAATTATGATCTAAGAGAGGTAACCAAGAAAAAAAGAATATTTGAAGTAAAATCTTTTGCGGTCTAAGGGAAATAACCTTGTACAGAAAAATTGAACTTGGATAAAAAAAAAGACACAATTTAAATTGGAAATAACTGTTGCAAGCTTAAGATTTTTAAAATTTAATACACGATTTTCTCCCTTTGACCGTAAGCTGGCAATGTGGTGATTTTTGTAAATAATTAACTAGAGCCTTATATGGATCTTCAAAATTGAAAAGGTGATTTCTTGCTGCTTCTTTCGTCAATTTTAATTGAAGTGATGAATCTTTCTAACCACTACCCTTTTTGTTTTTTTATTTTGCAAATGATGTTTTCACAGTAAATATACTATTCAACCTATTAATGCTTAGAGCCTGAATTAGTTGTGGTGAACAAGACCAAGTTCATATCATGAAACGTTTTCGTTATAAATCAATGACGCTATTCAATATCAAAGCACTAGAACTTTGTGATGCTGAAAATCAGGGGAAATAAAAAAGGCATGGAAAAAGAAAGATAACACTACCGTATATTTAATTAAGTTTATATTGATTATCATTTAGAGAGGCATATGTAATTAACATATTGTGATTATATTATAATGATTAGATATATGTTTCAAACGACATATACATATAATACGATATAAATATGTTGTTGTTTCTTTTATATTAGCACTTGAAATTTGTATATGTAAATTTTGAAACACCTGTCCCAATTGTCCACCTTTTTAAGATAAGTTAAAAATTTTCGGGGATGGTGGTCGGGGTGGATGGAAAAATAAGGGCAAAAACAAGATCCAAAAAAAACCAGGCCCGATTTCCATCACACTTCAATAAATTGCACAAATGCGACTCGGGGGGAAAGAAGACCCCCGATAAGAAGAAGAAACTGAAGAAATCTCAACTAAGAACAAATAAATGATCGAAAAAGGGGAGACAACCGAACAAAGGGAAGCAACCCAAACCCCAACAAACACAACATGGGTCCAATAAGAACAAAGCAAATTTATATCCTTTAAAATAAGCTTTATTATGTTCCATTTTACAATTGTAAAGCAGTAACCCCATTATTTCCCTTGTACAGTTATTAGACAAGCTTACCCTGCATTTGTCTCAAATAATCATAATTGAACACAAACCCCAAAGTAATGCCTGCTGGAAAATCATGGTTGTCTTAGTCAATGGCTGCTGGAAGAAAGAGGCTGTCAAACCAAAAACACATTATCAAATAAATAAGCCTCCATGAGATGAGAAAGCGAACACAACACAGAGAAAATGGAGTGTGACCAAGCAGGGAATGAAATAAACACAGAATATGTGCAAGACATAATGAGCATGCACTAGTGATGGATTGATGGTGGCCACTTTAAAAATATGGTTTGCTTTTCCACAACTGGTCACAATCAAAAAAAAGAAAACATTTTTTTTGTACAGTTACACTTTACGAAGTTACACACCTGTATGTTAACTGGAATAAATCACATTACAGGTAAATGAAATAAGTCACATAACATGTAAATGGAATAAATCACATAACATGTTAAATGGAATAAATCACATTACAGGTAAATGAAATAAGTCACATAACATGTAAATGGAATAAATCACATAACATGTAAATGGAATAAATCTCATAACATGTTAAATGGAATAAATCACATACCATCTTAAATGGAATAAGTCACATAGCATTTTAAATGGAATAAAGCTCACATAAAATGTTAAATGGAATAAATCACATACCATCTTAAATGGAATAAGTCACATAGCATGTTAAATGGCATAAATCACATAAAATGTTAAATGGAATAAATCACATAACATGTAAATGGAATACATCACATACAATCAAAAATAGTAACTTGGTACATACACATGCAATTTTAATAGCCATATATAGTATCTGAGATAAAAATTTATCTAATACAAAGTGTTAATAGAAAAATTTAAAATTTTAAAAATCTATATTTTGGAATTTCAATCAACTTAGAAATGTATACATAAAAATGTATTGAATAGAAGTCATTAAAGAGAAAAGGAGGAAGTTTGCATTGTATTCAATTTTTTTCTGCACATTGAAATTTTTTTTTTTTTATATATATAAACTATTTTTTTCTGCACCTAAAATATACTAAAAACAAAATTTTCTACACATATAACATCAGAAAATTAAATTTGATGTTGCAATAAACGTTCTTCACTCTAGCCTAATGAAGGGCAAAATATCTTTAACAAATAATAGAAAACTGTGGAAAATATTTGTCATTTCAAAAGTATTTGTATGAATAAAAACATTCAACCCCCTTTTTTTTCATGTAAACCAAACGAGTATTAAGTTAAATTCACAACCAGGTGTGTTAAAATGGAGTGAAAAATGTGAACATAATGTACACACACACCCCTAATCCATTGCTTCAATTAATTTTAAATCTTACTTTTGATTTTATTTAATATTTCAAACACAGGGTACTTTTTTATGACCATACAGGGCATTAGATCAAAAACAGGTCATGATAAAAAAAGACACAAGCGTCGAGCGCAATCACTGAAAAATCGCTCACTTCCCAGGACAGCGCTAAGATGGACAGATCAGGGAACACAAAACAAAAAGAAATGGCACAATAGAAAACAGAGATTGTTGCGGACTAGAAAGTCGACCCTTTACAAGGCTTCCTAAGATGTAGTCAGTTGACATAAGTAGCATTCCCTGACAAGTAAATGATTGTCATTGAAGCCATTAAAAGCCATCTTACCAGACTGGCAGAGGGGATAGATTGAATAGACTGTAGACTTACTCGGAAGTTATGAAAAGTCATGTAATATGCAAATAAGGATTAAAACTTTTAAAATCATTTCAAACAAATAATTACATTAATAATTAGTGCTGGCGGTTCTCAACCTTTTTTCTCAGTGACCGCTTGATAGCGTTTGCAATGTTGTTGTAGCCCACATTCATTAACATTTTTTTAAAAAATGAATTACAATTTTTTTTTTAAATGAAAGGTGTTTCATATCATTTAAAGATTACCATTTTTTAAAAACCATTGACTTAGTGAAATAGTCATACTCAAACTTAAATATCACTGTCACATGTCATGGGACTCCAAGATGTACTGAGTCACTCAGAGTCCAGCAAGTCCCTCCAATGATCATGTACTTGATCGTTCTGATTTAGACATTCTGCCGGTTTAAAAATATAAAAAAATTCAACTTTAGATCAGAGTATGCAATACCGTAACATGTTTTTAGCCCGTTTATAACTTAATTTTAATTATTTATTTTACCATTATGGAAGTCTATAAGCAGCACAGAAAAAGTTATAGGGTTAACAATTTTAAATTGAAGCCTAAAACTACATGAAACTTTTTTTTCTTCATATATTATTTTTACACTTAAAATGAATTTTTCTAAGGTAGGTCCATGGCTAAAAAAAATGTGGACAGCTTGGTTATCTTTTTCCAAAATGAGATTACAGTGTTTTCTGCTAGATTAACCTCTTATGAATACATCTCTGTTGTGGTAAGGGTTTTATTTAAAATATATTTGTAAGTTGTTCGATAAGTATTTAAAAGTGGTAAGGGTAAGACTACATTTTCAGGAAAATAAAACTGGCGAAGCCAAAGTATGCTCTTTTGGGCCTTTAGTTACATGTCGTTATACAACGCTACATACACATTATCAAAAGAGTAACCCAGCGGTTATGTCATAAAAAATAGCTAAAAATAAGAGGCGATGTTATTCTGTTCTTTACAAATGAATTTTAAACCTCCTGATAGGTCTGGTCATTACCCTTTGACCTTTCCTTTTCCTGCAAAGCTCATTGGTTGGGATTGAATGTTTTCTACCCGCATTCCAATTCTACTTCTGCTTTGGATCTAAAAATATAATGTTATTTTTGGATGAACCTATTATCGCTAATTCTAATCAATGGACTTGAAATCGACACAAAAAAATTGAATATTTAGCATTTTTGTGGATTTACGTGACCATATTATTGTTAAGTTCATTTAGCATTTTTAGAATAAATGAAAAATTACTCATCCTGTAGCCAATGTTCTTTAGTTTGTTAAGTCCAATAATGATCATTTAACATCCAACTAAAAAAGAAAAATAATGTTAAATATTTAGGGTAATCGGCCAAGCAAGTATCAAAGACTTGCAATATGGCCATGGTCTTTTTTTCAATAACCAGACTGATGTTGCCCAGACGCATTTGGCTACAACAAATCTAGTACACATTTTTTGACTGCCATTCTTTGTCAATGAGAACGAAAACTTCCTGTCATGTCTACAAGAATCCTGAAGTACCATAGACCCTTAAAAAAGTTTATAACTATGAGACGAAGAATACAGAATGGATACTTTGCCTTCTAGGCATATTTAACTAATACTAATAATTTATTTTAAAAAATTAGGGTCTATGGGTCGTGAATGTGTAATTTGATTTTTTTCACTGTTTATTTCTACAGCATGTTAGAAATATTTTTTTAATCTTATTATATGGCATGTCTAATTATTTCATCCATCAAACTTTGCATGCTTAATTCCATTGATTCTATTTAAATAAAGACATATGGCTTTTTTTTTTTTTAAAATGTCCAAGTTAATTTTTTAACAGAAGGGCATTTGCTATGATTGAGGATGTTTTCGGTAATTTTCATCTATGTTTTTTAAAATTTTTTATTTTACTTTGAATAGTTTATGTTCAAAGCCAATGCAACATTAACATTGTTTAAAAGGGCCTGTGATTTTTTTAAAGGACATTTGTCAATTTTTTTTTGTTATCTTAGCTTAGGATTTTCTATTTATCTCTGAGTGAGATGTAGCAGGAGGAAAAAAACTATTGTTAAATGCTTGAAACTTTTCAAGATTTTTTATATAGCTTTTCTCTAAATAATGATTAATGTTTTTTAACACGTCTCATAAAAGGAAATTCAGAATTTTTAATGAGCATATTATTTTTATTAGGCTCGAGCTAGGGGGATGAGGAAAAATGCATTCATTTATGTTCTATTTATGTTCATTTATGTTCTTTCTATGTTCATTTATGTTCTATTTATGTTCTTAAAATGTTTTTTTTATTTATGAATGGAATGTTTTCATGACGTATGCATCCAATATTGTTCAAATAGCCTTTACTTTTTTTTTAATGTGTATTTTTCAGTTTTTATTAACTTAGCATTTTCAATTTTTCTCAGATGTGGCAGGAGGAAAAGTATTGGTACTAAATGCTTAAAATTTCCATGCTTCATTTTATTGACATTCTTAATATACTGACTTATGTATTTTTAACAAATATCTCATAGTAAAATTTTCAGAATTTTTTTTATAACTGTATTTTATTAACTAAGCTTGTGTAAGGGTTGTGTTAGAAAAAGTGTGTCAATTTTATTTTCCATCTCTAAGTTTTTATATTGTTTTTAATTCTTGAATGGTATATGTACATTGCGTATGCATCCTTTATTGTTCAGCATGTGTTTTAAAAATTTTTTTTTTGAAACTTCTTTTTCATTTTTCTCAACTTTGCATTTTTTAAAAGTTTTTGAGGAATGTCAATTGTATCAGGAGGAAAAGGTTTATAGCTTAAGACTTCAAACTTTCTATGCTTCTTTCAATAGATATTATCTACATAATTATATCCGCTTCTTTTAATGTTTTTTTTATTATATCCCATCCCCAAACATTTATGTGACCCCACATACTTGTCATTTGCAAATCCTCCAGTAATGGTAATGCAGTGAGTTGGCTGCCATTTTTTAAACAATTGTATTCTTAATGAGAGTGCAAAGTTTCATTATGATATTCAAAAACCATTTATTGTCTATACATTTTGTGTAACTTTAAAAATTGGTATATTTTTTTGCAACAAAAGTAAAAAAAATAAAATAAACAACTGTTTTTTGTCTCTATTGGTGTATAGTTAGTATGTACAAAAATATTTCTTTTTTTTTAAACTTTAACAAACATAGAAATATTTTTTTGGACCCATGGACCAAATAAAGTGTAAATAATTTATTTTAAGGAAAGAGTTATATGCCCTTTAAACCCTGGAGCTTACAGCAGATGGTGAGTTGTTTTATCACTTGATAAGAATGGTTGGTGCTGGTTTATGTAGCTATCACTTGTGGTTTTGGCTGTTCCACTCTTGTGACTGGTGCTGGTTCATCCAGTTGTGTAGCGTTTAAGCGTTCAAGTTTATTCTATAGTTGAATCTAGAAAACAATTAAAAAGCAATTAAAATTTCAGGATATTAATAAAGGTTTAAAAAACAGAATGAAATATATATACCGGTATCACTTTCCATTTAAATATGTTAAAAATTTAAGATGAACTAACATGGTAAATTCTTGTCCATGATCAAGATTAGTCTACTTCAGACAAGAGTCCACTTTAGACAAGAGTCCACTTGTAAGCAATCCATACATATATGCTTGACTTGTAAGCATAGCATCTTCTTGTATTAACTATTAAAAGAAAATAAAAAGATTATACAATTATACTTAAAAAACATATTTTTGATAATAATTTAAATGTATGAGAAAAGTTGTTCAAATATTTGGTTATGATCATTAGGCAGTCAGGGCAGTGTGTTTTCTCCAAAATAAAGTTGAGTTAATGATTTGGCCAAAAGAGGTCACTGACTTTAATACTTTTTTTTTTAAAAGTTACTAAAAATATTCATGAAATGAAACTCTCAAATCAAATGATCAGAAATTTAAAATGTCTGATGAAAGAAATCTTCATACATAACCAATAAAAAAATAATAGGTTCAAGTATGTCTTAAAATGCCCCCAAAAATTACCAATTAATTTTCAAAAACTTTTTAGATGTTTCAAAATTAAATCAAGAAAGTTAAAAACTTGCCAAATACATCCTCTCTATAAATGTAAAGAGTAGCGCAATTGGATATGTGTAACGTCATTCAATAGCTTGAACATAAAATTCCCCAAAAGTGCCCAAACAGCTTGCAAAATTGTTTTCATTATGAGATAGTCAACTTCAGATATTATAATTAAAAGGTTATTCTCTTAAGTTATTTTTTATCGTGATTATCATAATTCATTCATTTTTATATTTATTAACAATTAAACAACAATTTTACATTTTAAAATTGAGTTATGTGCTATTCTTATGCAGGAGGGCAAATTAGGCAAGAATGGGTAAATTCAATTTCCTTTTAACTGTGGTCATGATATGTCAATGATATCCTGAATAGAAAAATTACAGCATTTGTTAAATTTTATATTTAAACGAAAAATTGAAATTAAAATTAAATAGTATTTAATGAAAAATAATGTGACATTGTAGGCCATGCATTTACGAAACAATGTTCAGCGCCCAACACTGTCAAGGAATTTGACCTTGGGTTAGGGTATCAAATCATGCGGAAATAGCGGCTTCTCCCTCATCACTTAGAAAAATTCAATATTGGGAACCCCTATGTGGGCTTTTGGAATAAGCTCAATAATTTATTTCTCTAGTTTATTATGCTATAAATTATATCTAGTTGGAAAGGGGATTTTATCGCTATACCTTAGTATATTTACAAGTCTACATCTTTAGAGTGTATTTTAATATTAAGTAATTTAGAGAGTTTTCACATCCAGCCATGGGGATCACAATCGCTTCTATTTAAAATATCTAAAAAAAAAATTTAACTTATATAAATATAAAAGTGTATCTAGAAAGCCAAGACAAAACGTGAACAGACAAATAAAAGTCTTTAAGGTTTTGGGCTGGGATTTTGACTTTTATTTGGGTTGGAGTCTCCAGGAGATTGTTAATTTACAGCAAAAAATCTGTCAGAAGGAAATTAATAGACTTTTAGGTGCGTATGTGCTACAAGTTAAACACTGTCACATGATTTCTTTTATAATTAAACATTTTAACAATTATATAATTTTAACTGCCATTTGTATAACATGTACCACTCTATTCTTAGTTAAGTATATTTTGTCACAACCTGTAATTACGGTTATCAGTAGTGTAACATGTTTATTGTTAGCTGTGTAATTCACTTTTAGTCAGGTCATTGTTGGCCTGCACTATTTGTTTCTTTTCAGATATTGTGCTTTTTCTTTGGATTCTGCTTTGGATTTTGACACATTTTCTTTGGCTTTGTTTATAGAACCCAATTAAAGCTATAGTCCTCAAGAGCTGATTTTTTCAAGTTTATAAATAAACATAAATAAACATATTAAAACCGTCAGCCTCACATTACCACTCTGCTACAAATTGATATTATAAGCAATAAATAGATCATACATTTTATTAAATGTATTAAACCAACAAGTAGAGATACATATGAGGTAAAGTAACAACCCCTTTTAAGATAGGTACCTTGTACGCCGGCAAGGCCTAGACCACCTGATTGGCTATCTCATCAAGACATTTCTCGTACGGCTGTCTTTGCTGTTCCTTTTCCAACATGAGGGAGCTGTTCTCTGCCTTCACCATCTTCAATCTCTCCAATGAAATTTAAGTCTTGTCTCTGACCCACAAGATAAACCAACGATGATGAGGGCTGTAGACTGGCATTATTGATATTTAGGGAAATCTTATTACAAGTGATAAAGTCATAAACAGTTTTTGTGAGAGATATCAACAGACAGTCTGAGTCACAACAAACTTGTTGAAATAAAACTGGCTATTTTAAGATCTATGCTGATGATGGTGATGGGCTCTGGAGGTTTGTGTCGATGTATTGTTTTTGAAGAAGGTAAATTACAAAATATTTTATGAAAACATTTCTTGAGCAACATTTTACTTAATGACTTAATGTGGATTATACATAATGATATAAAGGATATACTTACTTATGCCTTTTACCCGGTCTGGGGCATAAGGCGTCCACAAGAATTTTCCATTCATCTCGGTCCAGCGATTTCCTTTCCAGTTGCTTTTAGATGTATCCCTTAATTTGTATGTCTGCCTCTAGCTTGTATTTGCATCTCCATTCTTTCTTTTTTCCTGAGGATTCCATGTTAGGGATTGTCTAGTGATGTTATCTGGGTGTTTCAGGAGAATGCATCCTATCCATCTCCATCTTTTTCTTATGAAATCTTCATAAACAGGCTTCTGTTATATTCTTTCCAGTAGGTCTTAATTGGTGATAATATTTGGCCATTTGATGTTCAGGATCTTTCTAAGGCATGTGCTTATGAAGGTCTGTACTTTCTGCGTAATATTCGCTGTTGTTTTCCAAGTTTCGTCTCCATATTGACATTTGTGTTAAAGATTCTGACTTTTGTTTGCATAGGCAGCTCCTTTGACACCCACAAAGTGTGCTGCTGATCTAGTCTTTCCAATTTTAGCCCTGAGATCCGCTTCAGATCCACCATTTATGTTGATGATGCTGCTTAAGTATGTGAAGGCCCAAACTTTTAATTTAAAAAAAGAAAATAAATATTATAATATTAACATCAAATTAAAATTCATTTCGAATATGTAATGTGAAAGTTTTATGTGATGTCAGGTGTGATTGGGAATTTTTAATTTTTTGAAAACTAAAAAAAATAATTAATTAATAAATTCTTTAACAAATATTTCTTACTTGCTAAGCTAATCCATCCCAGAATGCGATTTCAAATGGGCCTCAATCTTCTTTATTTGATTTCTCAGTTCCAGTTCAGCACATTTTGTCTATATTGGGTTGAGCAGCATTTTCAGCCAAGTGCAACAAAAATAGAGGGATTAAAATGTTCAAGGCATAATTTTATTTGACCATCAATTACTACTCATTTATTATGAGATGGTGGAACTAAAATTCAGTGTATTTAAGTTTAGTCTTTTATTCTGACCCACTTAAATAAAAATGTTGGGTGGAACAAAAAGAGCAAAGTAGAAAAAAAAACAAAAACCAGTTACTAGAGCAGGGGCCTCAAACTCGCGGCCCGTGGGCCATTTGCGGATCGCAATACAATATTTTGTGGCCCGCTACATGACAGCAAAGTTTAGTGTTAAAGTGGCTCACGTGCTTTCCCCATTCTCATATCTATAATGTGAGCCTCTGCGACGGTTTCAGTCAAATCTCACCGACTAGTCTAATTCTGATTTTTATATGTTTGTGCAGAGTTGGACGTTGGTTATAATGGTAAAACCTGTTTTAAAATCGTAGTTAAAGTTATAGTTTTATTATATTTTATGAGACAAGCATGACCAAAGTGCGGTTTTGAGAAAAGTTTAAAACATCAGTTAGTGGAAAATGCACTACCATATTTGTGTAAATTGTAGCGATCTCACACAGTATCAAAGAATCCCTATTAAAATTGCCACTAGTGTTTAAGAGTGAGGGAAATTCTGTGCCTGTCGGCTAGGTCACTTTCAAAATAGGGTTGGTCAAAAAGGCCTTTTCTACTATAAAAAATTAAAAGTCATTCTCCATACAATAACCTCTTCCTTCGCATCAATAATTCATAAATATAACCTGCTCCTGCCTACTGTTTGAATATTATTTTTTAGCCTTCATGGAGAAGGATGGTGTGGTTGATCCTGTACTAAGTGATCCCAAATGGCTAATGGACTTAGCTTTTCTTGTTGGCATTACACAGGAATGTAATCAACAAGAAGTTATTAGACCAGGGGTAGCTTGTCAGTGCTGACTATGACAATGTCAGGGCATTCAGCACAAAACTTGTGTTATGGTTCTTTGAGAAATCTTCGACATATCCCAACATTTAAATTTAAAGTACTCATGGACACCATTTAGTGGGAATTATACTGATGCCATTGCAAAGCTACAGGAAGAATTCTATCACATGTTTTTAGATTTCAAAACACACAGAGCAACTTTTCAACGTTTTGCTGACTCTTTCTCTTTTAATGTGGAAGATGCCCATCACCCATTTTTGAGCTTCAAATGGAGTTGATTGATCTTCAGTGCAATTCTAAGTTCAGGGAGGTGAATGGAAAAACAGACAAGCATTGATCATGATGATTTATGAGAGCATTTCCTCCACATTCACTAAGATTTCCAGGTTCATGTGCATTTTTTTGGGAGAACCTACCTGTATGAAAAGCTCTTTTTCATTATGATAATGAACTTTAATAAGACAAAGCTCAAGGCCAAACTTACTGATGACCATCTTCAAGTTATACTGAGGCTCTCAGTTGCTTCCTCACTCAAACTAAATGTTGCTCAAGTGTGTAAGAAGGCAACAAGGAGTAGGAGGAAGGAAGTGAAGCCAAGTTCTTGGGAACCCTTAATGTTTTTATTTGTTTTTAATAAAGGTATAGCAAATTGTAACAGTTATACTTTATTTGTAATCGCTTTTTTTGGAATGCTTGATGCCGCCCAGTCTCACTCAGACTCTACCTCATGCGGCCCCCGGATGATTTGAGACCCCTGAACTAGAGCAATAGTGATGAAAAGACCAAAGTTGATAGATATTTCCTATGATGACACAGGATGACATAGCAAGCTTAAACTTAATGTGACAGCTGGAATAATAAAGGCCAAAATTAAAACAATAAATAGTTTTCTTTAGCCTTCCTCAGGCGCCCAAAAATTCAATTAAAATAAATAATAATTTAAAAACAAAAAATGAGAAATACAACTTTCAGAGGTTATGACCCAGGAGAAGCTGCCATTTTATAAACTTAACTTTAAATATACCCATTGACGCCATTGTGATTTTTTGCGTATAATTTAAAAATAATTGTAAGTGCCAGTAGTTTTTTTTAGTATAAGTTCAATAAATCTCTTTAAAATATTCATTTCAATTTCGATGATTTGATTTTATACTGCCCCAGGAGATCTGTTACCCAAAAGACATGGTTTCATTTAGTCAAGGAAATCCACCACCCACTGCGATCATGACTTTGAGCAAAGCTAGACAGATTTTGATAAAACATTGGTCGGCAAACTGATTAAAAGAGCCAAAAATCAGCAGCTGAACGATTTAAAAAAAATTGAGAGCCAAATTTTTATCAAGCGCCTGTCAAGAACCATGTTATTGTTTTTGTGAGTCAAAACCGATTTCTGTCCATCACGCAGCTTCAATCTAAATCTAAGTCTGCCCTTGCAGGCATCTTCTACTTCTAGGCCTAGCAACTTTCTCATTTGTTTTTACCCATTGTCCTGACCCAGACTGAAAACCAAGCAAGATATCATGTTCCTCCCGACAGGTTTCATGCAAAGGGTGGCAAACTATTTTTCATTCGCCTTGGCCATTTCTTCAGATTTTTTGGAAAAATAGGTTGTCACTCTCTGTTGAAATTGATAGCAGACGCATTGCATAAACAAAAGACTTCCGGTTTCGCTAGTTGCCGAGCCAATTGTAAAAGGGGAAAAAAAAAGTCACAGGAAAAAAAAGTCAAAGAAAAGAAGTCATAGGAAAAAGGTCGTAATTATATTTGTAGGTCCATGTAATTGTTTATGATAGACTAAAATCTCTAAATATCATTAAATGGAACCAAAAATTCACAGGAAGAAAAGGAACACTAGGAAATGAACAAAATTTGAAAATCAGATTCATTTACACAAATATATAGGCATTGACATAAATCCCATAAATAAATTTATAGTTACGTCTGAAAGTAAAACATTGTAAAAACATAACTTTGAATTATTTTTATGAAAACAGTTGGTCAATGAGGCCATTGACGCCTTGTCTGGACATAGTTATCGCTTAACTATAATAGAAGCACAATACAATGAGCTTTGATCCATGTATTATGTGAGATATGTCGAGGAGTTCAGACACCCAATGAAAATGAGTAAATTTGACACGGCTTTTTTTTTTATAACACAACTAAGTTTAATGTAAGAGCAGTGCACCACCTGTCACCAGAGTAGGGAGCCACCAGAGCAGGTTATCATACGAGCAGAATTTCACTAGAGCAGGCTGACTCAGAGGAGGTCCGTGGAGAAGTCCGGATTGGGTGACACCATGAGACAACTGCACTGGGTGGAACCGATTCAGGTGACGCCACCGAGCATAAGATAAAATAAGCGACTAGGCAAAAAAATGAGGTATACCAGACGAGACGTGAACGCTAGCTACCGAGCCACTAGTAACAACAAGTTACGGGCTATTACACCGGCCATATACAGTGTTGCCTGGAAAGAAAAAATCATTAAAAACACGCTTCTAATATAATTTTATTTAAGTCTATTCATTAACCCCCCCCCCCAAGGTCTCCCCACAANNNCCCCCCCCCCCCTTTCCCGTTAGGGGTAATTTACCTCAGTTCTCCGACCTATGTCCTAGAACATTATGTATAACGGTATCAATCGATGATATGAGAACATTTGAATGCAGTAACAGATGGCCAAAGCTCAGTCAGCCAAATGTATTTAAAGAACGTTTGTAAAATTGCGTGCACTGGCTAATCAGGTCATGCGCACATGCACACCGCTTAGGGCCAGGGTTCCTTAACTTTTTGCAGCCCCTATTGATTCCAAAATATTTAACGCACCCCAATCTCGATTTTGAAACATTTTCCCCGCAACCCAACCAGCACAGTTAAAGAATGCGCCTCTGTTAACGAACGCATGGTGTTAGCGTGAAGAATAATTTGCCCTTAAGTTATATTTATATCCAAATGAGTCCCCTCCCCCTCTCACATTTCCACACACGTATAAAATATCCCCATACGCAGTGGCGTAGCTAGAGCTAGCGCGACAATTTTGTTTCCATCCTCCTATGAAAGATCTCTGCAGCTGGTCGAAAAAACGCCGCCCCTCAATATTTAGAAAGAAGGTGCCACCCAGGGCAGACCAACCCTTTGTTACACCCTTCCTAAGCCAGGGACTTTGCGAAAAAAAAAAAAAAAGGACGAAACAGTTCAGAATGAACATCATGTGACATGGGTCGGGTAACTTTTCATGGCTAAGAGCCAAATATTAAAGACTAAGGCTGAACCGGGGGGCCGGGAGGGGCGGGAGGGGGGCAGTTTTTTTTTACACCGGTTCCGGACATTTTGAGAAATACCCGGTGGGTCCAAGTGTTACAATATATATATATATATATATATATATAAATATAAATAGTTAATTTCTCATTTTCTATCATAAATTCCGGCCTTTAAACTAAAGTCCTACAGACAGTCTTACACCATACCCGTGGCTCTTTATTGATAATATAATAGTTGCTTCCAAAAATTCAACCTTCTTACCTGGGTTCAACCGACACGCATGACGCTCACATCTAGACAGCCCCCCCCCCTTTTTTTCCCCCCCCCTCACTTAGTACTATGAATATAAGACATTTTGAGTAGCGTGAGGGTCGGTTGCTACAAGGAAGCAGCCACACCAGAAGCTAAATGTATACCAGAGATTGATCTAGTAACTAGTCGTATCCAGAGCTGCATGAGAAAGATCATTGGGACCGCATGAGAAAGATCATTTGGACCGCATGAGCCTCGCGAGCCGCAGGTTCCCGAGCCCTGGTCTAGGATCTAGGATCTATTTATACATCATCAGTAGACGAGCACTGGTTTTTTTTTTTTTAAATTGCGAAGTAAACAATGCCTCATTTAACATATGGACTCCATGTTTGATCAGTAGAGCGTGAGACAGAAAGGAAAGAAAGAAAGAGGGAGGTTGTGTGTATGGGAGATAGAGAGAGAGAGAGAGAAAGAGAGAGAGAGAGAGAAAGAGAGAGAGAGAGAGAGAGAGAGAGAAAGAGAGAGAGATAACGAAACGTAACAAAATTTAACGAAGGAGATACGGAGTGAATTATATTTAGGGAGAAGGTGTGTGAGGTTAAAAAAGTGAAAAAAAAGCTAGACTTACTCCCGCATGCACATACGGAAAAAGTATAAAAATGGACATACGGAGAGAGAAGGAAAGAAGTTGAATGAGTGAGATCGAAAGGGGAAAATATTTCGATTGGAGAGAGAGAAAGAGGGAGAGAGATACATAAAAATAGCACATTCCCCCCCCCCCCCCCCC
>CAXITT010000598.1:277272-314937 GCA_964033795.1 Lymnaea stagnalis | reverse complement strand
CCCCCCCCCCCCCCCCGAAAGCTACGGTATGTTAATGTGTTAGAGGGGTTCGAAGAACTATCAACTGATGAGCCAGATCCTGGGGCCATATGGCACGGTTGAATTAATTTTTGGCCCTTTTCCCAAGTCGTCGAATCTTTTTGGACCCTAAATAAAACATAACTTTGTAACTTATTATGGCTCAAAATTTCTTTCCTTTTGTGTGAAAACAGAATGCGCTCCATTCTCTTTGCTTCCGTTTATGTTCAAACTGAATTCGCTTGATTCTCTTTCCTTCCATTTGTGTTAAAACAGAATGCGATTGATTCTCTTTCCTTCCGTTTATGTTAAAACAGAATGCGCTCCATTGTCTTTCCTTCCGTTTGTGTTAAAACAGAATGCGCTCCATTGTCTTTCCTTCCGTTTGTGTTAAAACAGAATGCGCTCCATTGTCTTTCCTTCCGTTTGTGTTAAAACAGAATGCGATTGATTCTCTTTCCTTCCGTTTATGTTAAAACAGAATGCGCTCCATTGTCTTTCCTTCCGTTTGTGTTAAAACAGAATGCGCTCCATTGTCTTTCCTTCCGTTTGTGTTAAAACAGAATGCGCTCCATTCTCCGGTTTGATTTTTTTTTACAATATTTTGTTGAATTTTACAGAATGTCATGAACCGTTATGATTTTTTTGACATTTGTGATCAACTTTCTTGCTAATTTTCTATTTTTAAACAGTACTTTAGTTTTGCCATGTTATGTTAAAATGCGACTTTATAGATTTTTTTTTATAGAGAAATGTTTATCGAGATGTAAAAATTGGACCTAATATACATGCGGCCTCCGATAGCTCTACATTTGTCAATGTGGCCCTCTGCACAAAAAGTTTGCCCAGCCATGTTATAACATATTGATTTTTTAGTACGAAACCCCCTCATAGCAAATGGAAGGCCTGCTACATAGAACTATAACATATCTCTATGTGTATGGCCTGATTTGGCTTATTGTCCTATTAAGTCGGTGGAAGGTTCGTGGCTGACCTAAAATAAGGTTAACATTATGATCATACGGTTAATGGACCAGAGTTCCCAGGCTCTCACAATTATCATGTTTTCAAATGTATCTCCTAAAATAAACACGTCAAAACAGTTAAATAAAAACAAAACAAAAAAAAATAAAACTCTCGATCAAAGACAGATCTTACCTGGCCACTGGTTAATTTTTATTTTAAAGCTTAGAACATTACCATTTTATATCTATTCCTAACAAAAACATAGCTGGGGGCTTTTTAACAAAGAAAAAAATGAACGCTGTCTAAACTAAATGGAAAAAAAAATCTACATTGATATTAAAAAAACCAAAAAAAAAAACAACAACACACAACCAAAGGAAAAAAAAGGTATTGGGGGGGGGAACCCCTTCTCTGTGTAGACCACCTTCTCTGTGTAGACCACCATCTCTGTGTAGACCACCTTCTCTGTGTAGATCACCTTCTCTGTGTAGACCACCCTCTCTGTGTAGACCACCTTTTCGTGTAGACCACCATCTCTGTGTAGACCACCTTCTCTGTGTAGACCACCTTCTCTGTGTAGACCACCTTCTCGTGTAGACCACCTTCTCTGTGTAGACCACCATCTCTGTGTAGACCACCTTCTCTGTGTAGATCACCTTCTCTGTGTAGACCACCCTCTCTGTGTAGACCACCTTTTCGTGTAGACCACCATCTCTGTGTAGACCACCTTCTCTGTGTAGACCACCTTCTCTGTGTAGACCACCTTCTCGTGTAGACCACCTTCTCTGTGTAGACCACCATCTCTGTGTAGACCACCTTCTCTGTGTAGATCACCTTCTCTGTGTAGACCACCCTCTCTGTGTAGACCACCTTTTCGTGTAGACCACCATCTCTGTGTAGACCACCTTCTCTGTGTAGACCACCTTCTCTGGGTCGACCACCCTCTCTGTGTATTCCACCTTGTCTGTGTAGACCACCCTCTCTGTGTAGACCACCTTCTCTGTGTAGACCACCCTCTCTGTGTAGACTACCATCTCTGTGTAAACCACCCTCTCTGTGTAGACCACCCTCTCTGTGTCGACCACCCTCTCTGTGTAGACCATCCTCTGTGCAGACCACCTTCTATGTGTAAACCACCTTCTCTGTGTAGACCACCATCTCTATGTAGACCACCCTCTTCACCGCGATCCTTTCATACACCACTGAGTTGAAAGCATGGAAAATATGAACTGTTTAATTAGGGATATTTTTTTTTAAGGCGACTATGTGTTTGTTTGTTTATGTGTCTGTGTGTGTGTGTGCGGATCGGAAAAAGTAAATAAAAAAAAAAGTTTGCTGGTATCGAGGTAAGATCGGCGCCTGCGCAACTCATTCCTATGCCAGCGCAGACGAGCTCAATACAACGAAACTGAAACAAGGTCAAGGGAACTCACGAAGGTGAACTTGTTGTGTTTTTGAGTCTTAACTTACGTACACTTTCAGTTCCTGGAATTCATCGCGCTTTCGTGGAAAAACCTCAGACGGAATGTATAAATACAGAAATCTTGTGCCATATTAACAATCACATTGAAACACTCAGCCCGATCATAGTCACCAAAGTTGTAAGTATGAAGTATGAAGTCATAAAATGTTTAAAAAAAACAACAAAAAAAAAAACAATTCTAAAAGTGTTTGCGTGGATAAGATATCAAACTCTTTTAGGCTAATGAACGTATGAAAAACCTAAGTTTATAGCAGAATGTGATGTATAGAGTCAGAGTTGGCTGCCAGAAGTTAAAATTAGCAACGGCGTCAGCTGATAGTGCAGGACCTCGTCAAATATTTATGTTGTTGGTCAATAATTTTGGGGGAGTTGCTATAATCATCACGCCGTTAAATATATATATATAAAGATACCGAGTAGTGTAAACCAAGATAAGATTGTGTTAAGATTGCGTAAATACAATATCAACAAACATGGCCACGTATCTGATCACTGCCGTTGGTTTTGTGTGCGTGCACTCAATGTTCTTTAAAATATATCGGTGTGATAACTTATTTTCTGTGATTTCAAACAGACCGAGTCTGTATTGCACTGCAGTTTAAACTCAACATCTGAACGACCATAATACCATAAGAAGCCAGCGACCAAGTGTTAAGTCCGTAAGCCCACAAGTGAAATAGTTCAAATTAGGTAAGAAAGTTAAGGAGATGTTAATAAGTAATTTTTTTATGAAACACATTTTGTATTAAAACAACATGCGCGTGGTTTTGTGTTAATTTTTAAAATAAAAATTCTTATATTTAAAATGTATACTTTTGTTTTGGCCTTCACTCGTAACAGTGCAATAGAAAATATGCGTCAAAACTGAAATGAAGATTACGTTAAAAAAGAAATTTTTATAGGCTACAATATTGGAGCCTATATTTAAATTGTATTTATTTATAATACTTTTTTTTTGTAATTCAACCAGCCACTCAGCATTTCATCCACTCAGCATCTCATCCACTCAGCATCTCATCCACTCAGCATCTCATCCACTCAGCATCTCATCCACTCAGCATCTCATCCACTCAGCATCTCATCCACTCAGCATCTCATCCACTCAGCATCTCATCCACTCAGCATCTCATCCACTCAGCATCTCATCCACTCAGCATCTCATCCACTCAGCATCTCATCCACTCAGCATCTCATCCACTCAGCATCTCATCCACTCAGCATCTCATCCACTCAGCATCTCATCCACTCAGCATCTCATCCACTCAGCATCTCATCCACTCAGCGTCTCATCCACTCAGCATCTCATCCACTCAGCATTTCATCCACTCAGCATCTCATCCACTCAGCATCTCATCCACTCAGCGTCTCATCCACTCAGCATCTCATCCACTCAGCATCTCATCCACTCAGCATCTCATCCACTCAGCATTTCATCCACTCACCCTCTCATCCACTCAGCATCTCATCCACTCAGCCTCCCATCCACTCAGCCTCTCATCCACTCAGCATCTCATCCACTCAGCATCTCATCCACTCAGCATCTCATCCACTCAGCCTGTCCCCCACACACCCACCCACTAGTTAGCTCACTCACTCTCTTTCGTTCTCTCTCACTCAATCACTCACTCTCCCTCCCACTCACCCATCACTCACCCATTCTCACACTAACTAAAATCAGCGAACACCGAGCCGGGGCTCATATGCCCCCCCCCCAACGCACCACCCCGCCAACCAAACCGGCCATCAACCACTCCCCCAGTGGCCTTTATTCCGATCGGGCCGCGAAGCGGCACGCCCGGGACGTTCCGCCCCTAAGACCGCCACACCCGACCTCCTACCGGCCATCAACCACTCCCCCAGTGGTCTTTATTCCGATCGGGCCGCGAAGCGGCACGCCAGGGACGTTCCGCCCCTAAGACCGCCACACCCGACCTCCACTCGACTGGCCGCTGAGTGTGGCAGCCCCAGAGAAGAAACAACTGGCCAGCCGGGTTGCAGCTCACGCAGCAACCGGGCCGGACCTTCTAGGGGTTTGGAGTGGATATATTTAACGTCTCTAAGTCCCCCCTTCCCACTCCGGGGGGACGTGAAGTTGTTTGAACCGACGCCCTATAATAATTCGCACCGTAGATGGGAGAGAGAGGTTGCCTAGGAGCAGTACCCTCAAGACTGCATAGTTAGAATCATCAGTGAAAGGTTGCCACACGCCTTCACCTCATATCAATACATAAGATAAAACATTTAGTCCAGATAATTAAATCTATACGAAAGACTAAGTAAGATTATCAGAATGCGAGCAAGGGGTGGGGGCTAGGTCCCACCCCCGACACCTGTGGCATGCGGCTCACAGCCCTATAAAAATAGTACCAAGGGTCCCAACACCGGTTCAAATCGGGTTATTTAATTTACAGTCAGCGAATAGAAAGGAAATTTCTCTCGCAGTTTACAACAATTGACTTTAAGGCTAGGTTATTCTTAAGGGTGGCCGGATAATTTTCAAAGGTGCGTAGGAAATTTTAAAGGGTATATTGAAGAAAAGCAGAATTATTAAATTTAAAATTTCAAGAAAATGTATCAAGCGTTGTGAATTTTTGTCTTTATTATGTAGTGATGACTGGATTTTTTTTTATAGAAAACATGGAATTTGATGAGAACTATTCGTACTGGGAGCAGGGCCAGTAGCCAGTTGCGTAGCTAGAGTGGGTGTCGCACGGGGTGGGCAAATATTTTGGCCGCCCTTTCCACGAAAATAGCGCCCCTCCATGATATAAAAAAAGTGCTGCCTGGGCCGTACTGCCCCCCCCCCCCATAAGAAGAAGCGAATATTCTATTTTAAAAAATCCCACATCCAGAGGCGTAACTTGGGGCGTTAAGGGACAGATGTTCCCGGGGCAAGACTAGTGGGGTGGCAAAAATGTTGCTGGAACCGATACTTTAATGGGGGGGGGGCGAGCTGAAAAAAAGGGCGGGATGAGGGGGGCCTGGGAAGGCGTCTTTCAGTGAACCTTATATCACACGAAAACTATAAGCTTTGTTCACATACTTAGCGTATTTTATTGACCAGGTGGGAGAACAGCTGGTAGATTAAAAAAAAAAGTATGTCTATTTTTTTCCGCTAAAGACCGAGATGTTGTCCATTTTGATAACTGTTGTTCACCTATATTTTGTGTGTTGAATGACCCTTACACAGGGGTCGCGTAAGACCATCGGAAAACACAAATACGCTACAGTTATGAAATAGCAACGAAAATAATTTTGTGTTTTTGGGGGAGGGGGATCACCACAACTTGAGGAACTGTATTAAAGGGTCGCGGCATTAGGAAGGTTGAGAACCACTGACCTGTATAAATGGGTAGATACCCTGGTATTAAGAACGAGTGAACTGAACTGTAATTTTCTCTTGAATTACAGCGTGGAGACCATGCCACCACCACCATCGATTTTGCGTTTGACCAACGAAAATGCAACAAAAGACCAGGAAGACCCAGAGCCAGCAGTAACGTCATCACCAAATACAACTCAAGAAAAGAAAGACCCGCATCGAGCAGTGACGTCACGACCACAGTCAAACTTGACCTTAGAGACAAATGGTGAAACAACAACACAGGTTAAAACGCATACCATCGCAGCACACGCCAACGATAGCGATAGCGACGATGATCAGGATGAAGACTTTGGAACTGACGACGAGGAGGACGACCACGAAGACAAGGAACGCGAGGCTTTCATAGAGGAGCACCTGAAAGATTTCCCTTGCACGTTCAACATCGGCAAAGCCAACTACAACATCGAGAAGAGGGTGTTCGCCCTGGAAACCATCAAGCAGATGTCCTGTCGACGCATCGTGTGGGAGAGCATCGTCGACGATGCCATCGTCAGTAGCAACGATGACGCATGGACTCCCCTTGAGTGGACGCAGAACCTTAGAACGCGTGCCTATGTGGAGCTGGGCAGGCTCGAAGAAGCGCGAAAGTTGATCGACGAGATTCTTTACAAGACGGGCGGGCAGACGATCACGGCCACGGCCAATTTAGCTGTTTGGTATTTCGTGCAAGGGAACGTGAAAGACGCCCTGGAAGTTGTCAGACAACTTAAAGCATTGTCCAAGCTGAAAACGTTTCGTCATCTGAAGGCGGATGCCATCTGCGAGCAGGCTTATTTTTATTATGAAATCTCGGGAGCCGAGAACAACATATCTGGAATTGAGATTGTGAAATTCACTCTGAATTATTTAATTAAGTACAAAAGTGAGGTGACCTTTATGATGGGATCGATGCACAGAAGATGTTTGCACTGGAATACTTATTTGTTTGACAAAGATCAAATAGATTTTGTAGAATTTGCGAAAAATGCGTGGGAGATTTTGAGTAGTGTGAGAACTATGGAAGGGGTTAGATCTATCCTGAAGGCTAACGCCTTAGTGGAGCTTGCTTTCCTCAAGAACGATGTTTCCGTCGTCGAAGATGTTGATAAGGAGAGCTTAAATTTTGACGTCTCCATAGAGGCGCTGTGCGAGGAAGCTGTTGAACTAGCACCAGCCTCAGCGAACGTTATAGCAATTGCTGGTCAACTGGTAAAGCATATACCTCAGCTAAAAAGCTGGGCAAAGCACCTTTTAGAGGTGTCTTTAGAAATAAAGCCCTCAGGAAGGGCGCACCATCATCTGGGATTGATTCTTCTCAAGGAGGCTAACCAGTTTGAAAAAGAGAACCCTTTAAAATTATTCCCCGAAGAGAAGCAAAGCAGAGACGGGAAATGCTCAGATTCCTGTGATACCCAAAACCTCTATTACAACCACAACCAAAAAAGAATCCAGCACTGTGATACTTTTGAGTGCGTCTTGGACAGTTGTCTTGCCGAAGGTAAAAGAATACCCCTTTTTAGCGCCCACAACCCCTTTATTCAAGATGCCGCAGAAAATCTTTACACTTATTTCAGCCAAGCCTCCTTCAGCAGAAATCTTCCAACCGTTGTTAGATTGGGATACGCCTATCTACGATGTCGTCAGTACAACCTGGCTTTGGAAATCTACATTGGCTTCACTGATAATTATCCGACCAAGATATCGAAGTTGGTTCGTGCGTACGGTCTTAAGATGGCCGCTGTTTGTTTCCTGCTCAACGCAGAGCTGGCCGAAAGTGAGGAGAAGCGATCGAAAAGAAGAAAAGCAGCCAGTTCGCTGTTAGTCAGCTCTGTGAGAATTGCGGAAGAGATTTCCAAGGAAGAGGCATCGAAAATGGAGCCGCAAAAGTTCTGGGAAGTCATAAAAAACCTACCAAAGTATCACATGGTGCCTCCTCCATTATTTCCAAAGCTTTAAGAGTATAAACGTTTCACGAGGCCTTCAAAACGCTCATACTATTTAACATTGAACCAGTTTATTATGATATATAGAAATATTTAAAGTGATGAAGGGTTGCCAATTCGACAGCCTTACTCTCTCGTCCTTGCTTATTTGATCCAATGGCTGGACTTAGCCGAGACAACATGAAATTGACTAGGACGTGACCAGCCGTGTGTGTATGTCTCACTCTGCGCTTTATGCGTTCTACGTCACACTTTTAATTTTGTTATTGTCACACCGCCTACGTGACTCCATCTCCGGGTTTGATTTCATATTTTGCCATCTTTCGGATTCGTTTCCATCCAAGGTTAATGAGTCCCATCCACGCCGGAGTTCACCAGCATGAGATTGACTCAGTTTAAACTACTCGGCCACCCAGCACCCTTTACACCAAGACTTGACCCACCAGTGCTTTCAATAACATATTTAAGTAATATCCCTCTTTCATTTTTATCCTGTTATTTATATATATACCTCAGTGACGTTATACAGACATGCTCCAACTCTCATCTGTTTTTTGGTTCAATGTCAACCTCAGCTCGTGTTTCAGTTTTAGTCTGCATATAATTTTATTTGATTAAAAAAAAACAACAAATTTAAGGATACGTTGTTCTAACTTTATTGTAGACTTTCTTTCTGATTGAATTTTCATTTTGTTTGTGGTACCATCTTGTTTGACGGTCATCTTGTTGTGGTACCAACTTGCCTGTCGTTCATCTTGTTGTGGCACCATCTTGTTTGTGATATCATCTTGTTGGGGCACCATCTTGTTGTGGTACCATACCATCTTGTTTGTGATACCATCTTGTTTGTCGTACATCTCGTTTATGATACCATCTTGTTTGTCGTACATCTTGTTTTTTATATCATCTTTTTGTGATACCACCTTGTTGTTTGTGATACTATCTTGTTTGTCGCACATCTTGTTGTGGTACCATCTTGTTTGTGATATCATTTCGTTGAGGTACCATTTTGTTGTGGTACCATACCATCTTGTTTTTATACCATAGTGTTTGTGATGCCATCTTGTTTGTTATACCATCTTGTTTGTCTCAACTCTTGTTGGGGTACCGTCTTGTTTGTCGTACATCTTGTTGTGGTACCATCTTGTTTGTGATACCTTCTTGTTTGTGGTAACATCATGTTTTTGATACCACCATGTTTGTGGTATAATCTTGTGTGTGGTAACATCTTGTTTGTGGTACCATCATATTTCTATTACATCTTTTTTAGTCGTAATTAGTTTTCGTGACTGAGCTCGCTCGCTCGGTTCATCGTCTGTCTCTTGGTTACCTGAAAGTGAAAGTTTGCATATGAGTTGTGTCGACATCGCAGCTGCTTCGTTCAGTGAACGGTGAGAGAAGTGGGTTCGTAGGGGAAGCTGGGGGTGGTCCAATAAGAGCCGTAGGATTTGGAAATTAAAAAAAATAAGACCCCCCCCCCTTTCTTTTGTCGATAATAATTAAAAAAATTAAAATTATGATGGCAAAAAAAAATTTAAAAAAGTAAAAAAAAAAATAAAAGGAATTTCCATCAAAGACGAGCTTAGACCGCTACAATCTAGAAATTAAAAATGTCTTAAAACACATAACATTAAGAAAGTCTGTGCAGTAAATCCTTCAATAAAAATAAAACATATAAGTGCTTATCTACTCTTGGAGTGATCACACGATGAACACGTGATGAGATGCACCCAGAAATCACGTGGCCAATGAAATCTGCTGCAACAACCCAAGCCAGGCGACGAAGCGTGGTAAAGTCCATTCAAACGAAACATGATCAGTAATCGCCAAATAAGCAGACACGCCTTATATCAATCGTCTGTATATGTTTTATGGAGAAATACGCCATGTCATTACTGTAAACAGAACCCGATGAACAAGATATTATTAGTCCGGTATTTCTTATCCCCAATGTCATTTCAACAACAAACAGAACTTCCATAAGTTCGATGTTTGCCTGATATCCAGGAAGTTGTGCCCCCCTCATTTTAACTTCCATATTGCTGACATGATATCTCTAATCTTTTCGTAGTATTTCTTTTTAATAAATCAGAGACCAACATAGGGCTGCGATGATGTGTGTAGCATGCAACATGCTACACTTTTTAATGGAACAATTTGCTGAATTTCAATCACATTTCAAATATATATTATATATATATATATATAAAGAATGAGCTATACTGACTTAACGCTAAAAGGGAGAAACTATTTTGATACGTTTGGATTCTTAAAAAAAGTCATAGTTATTTTCTATTATTTTACGGAAATCGAATAAATTTAAATGCGCAAAAAATATATATAATAACCGCTTTTATTTAAGCAAAAGTTTAAGTATTATTATTATAAATTACAAATATATTTTAGTAACAACTAATGAACTATTTTAAGCATTTTATCCGACTATAAAAGTTATGAAAAAAATTGTTAATAAAAAAAATTATGATCTAAGAATTGCACCGCAATCACATTTATCGGGAAAACCCAAACATCTGTTAATCTTAGTGCGTATTTTAGTGCGTTGTTAATATTGCGAAATAAAAATAAAATTATTTTGATCTAAATACTTACGCAAATGACGCCATAGCGTGAGTGTCTATTTTAGCCACAACTCTAAATTTAAAAAATAATAATTTAATAACCATGTGTGACAAAACTTATAATGTATTTCCCCCTTCTTAAAAGTAAAAAAATATAATAGATTACTTTTTTAAATTGCTAAAATTTTCTAAAATTAAATACAACTTTAGCTTTTTATTTTAACATATAGTATTTTAAATAAGAACGAAGCATGTGTTGGGGGTGGGGCTGGGGGTGGGAAGAAGAAATACGATATTTTCATTTGCCCAAGGCATCACACGATGCGACTAAGTATGAATTTGACAAATAATTAACCTTCTTAGGTACAAATATATGGTGGTTAGGAAATAGGTTTTGTAAAACTTTACGTGGATGACAATTTCTTTAAATACAATGAAGTTACAGTGTTGAAAAATAGATGCTACATTCTCATTTTACAAATTAAGAGAATCAATGACGTTAACAAAACGTAAGTATATTTACATAATGGGAGTCGCTTAGTCGATTGATTTGTCACGTGATGAGAGTAAAAACGAGTAAGACTTCCGGTAGGCTGTATACAACACACTAGTGCTTGACAACAGTAGCCAGTTACACACTACAACTAGAAATTCAAGATGCCTAGGCAATGTTCGACTTTTGGGTGTTCAAACAGTCAAGTTAATGACAGCGGTATAAGTCTGCATAAGTTTCCGCTTAAGGATAAAGAAAATTTAAGACAATGGCTTGACAAAGTGGACCTTCCGTTAATTATTCACATGAAATCTTGTTCAAACCGGCTATTAGAATATTCCTTCGCCGCACCAATATTGAATAAAAACGCAAATGACGTCATGAGTATGCCGACATTTCTTCCAATGAAAATTAACTATAAAATAAACAAAGGGGAATGACTCCTGCACCAATATTGTATAAACACGCAAATGACGTCATGGGCACGCACGGAGCTCAACAACAGCCTGCCGATGGTAGTATTGATAGTTCCCATCGAATATCGCTCACAAATTTTTCTTAAAATAACTTTCTTCCTTTAATCATAACTGACGTATATGCATTGTCACATTTATGTATTTCATTTAAAAAACGCGTGTATTCCAGAATATTTTGAAAGGTAAAATTTTCAAGTAACATAACATTGGGGAAGCACTGATGAAGTATCTTTTGTTGTGTGTAGCAGCCCAGTGATGGCTTACTCTCATCACATGACCAAACAAGGAAGTGACTAAGCGACTCCCATTATACCCATGAATATCAAAACGCATCATTTTACACAAACAAAATTTAATTTTCAAAATTGAAATGGGTTAAGATTTTCTTAGATCATATATATAACCGAAGAAAAACCGAAAGTTAACTTTTCTCTTTCGGCCGAAACCGAAATTAAGCCGAAAGTTAACTTTTCAGTTTCGGCCGAAACCGAAACTTGGCCGAAAGTGATAAAATGGCCACTTTTGGCGCCGAAACCGAAGCCGAAGCCGAAATTCGGTCGGTCTCTACTTGGATGGATCAATTGTTACAAGTTTGTGGACTAAATTTTGAAAATCTATGCTTCTCACGTGGACAGCTGTATGTGGCCACGCGTCAAAAAATCTTCTGGTGTACGCACCAGACAGAAAACCAAAAAATATTTTCTATTGAAAAAATTACTTTAAAAACGTAATTAAAATACAATGCGCTAGTAATAGAGAATAATTTTTGGTCCATTTGTTCTAAACATATTTATGTAATAAGTAATCGAAAATCAATATCTCTCCATACTTGGATTTCGCTTCAGAAACCTTCAGGAATGGCGAGTGTGCAGTGTCGTAAATTATGATTACGGCCGGCGCCAGAGTATTTGGCACCCTAAGCGAACCAGTCACACTGCGCCCCCCCCCCTACGCCAACGGCAACTAATTATCTAATTAATATTCACTTTCACAAATGAATACTGTGCTGCCGTTTGTTTCAATTCGCATTTACATTCAATAGAATCTATACATGTATAATGGTATATTATGTAATTTCAACACTTTCTTTTTCGCGCTTTTGCTTTAGCAAATGTAGAAACGAGTTCCATCAGTTCAATGTCTCTAGCAATTTCATGTTCAATTAACAGAGTAGCTAGTCCAACAAGACTTTCTGGTAGCATGGATGTTCGCAGATATGTTTTTATGAGTTTGAGCTTCGAGAAGCTTGGCTCACAACCAGCCACAGAAACTGGAGGTGTCATGAGGAGTCACAGAGCTATAACAGTGTTGGGGACACTATCTGTTAGATTATTTTTCAATGTAAAGTTTAGTACATCCTGCCGCGATATGCACCGTGCAACTCGTCTTTAAATGACTTTCAGTTCACTACTTAGATCAACTGCACCAATATCTTTGGAGTCTCCATGCTGCAAAGCTTTCTCAAGATTCAAGCAATGTTCCATAACTTCATTGCTAGTTTTATTCTGCAAACTGTGAACATCATAGAGGAAACCAAACACCGAACTAATTTGTTGCATCAGAGAGAATTATTCTTGAACCGATTGCATTGCTGTGCCACGAACAATGAAGTAAACGTTTACTTTGAATTTGTCTTTTGGATCCTGAGTAGGTTCGTTGTATTCTCCTTCGTATGCAAATTGTTTCCTCTCTCTTCTGATACGGGCTGGTTCTGGTTCGAAAAGTGCTGGTATCTCTAAATTGACTGCAATTTCAGCTGCACTTACCACTCAGTGTTTTCTCAAACACCGTGTCATTTCTGCGGTGTACGATAAACTTCTTTGTTTCATCCAGGTGATTGTTGGCGCCATTTTTATCTAATTCTTTTGCCTGAAGTTGTTTACTAGTCATGTTGATCTCAAACAACACGTCATACCACACGACCAGAGAAACGACAAACTTAAAACTAGAAATGGCTTTTGCAATACCCCGTGCATCTGTTCGTGACGTATTACCAGATGCTCCTGTTAAATTTGTGTCATCCGAAATCTCTGCCAGAGCATCGTAGATATCACTAAGCTGATAACGAAGAGGTTTCAAAGCATCAATTCGACTTTCCCATCTTGTTTCACTCAGTGGTGTAATAGTGATATTAGAAACATGTCGATTTAAAACTTCCCAACGACGAGTTGATGCAGAAAAGAAAACATAAACACGTTGCACTAGATCAAAGAAGGCAGTTACTTCAAAGCCACATTTTGCAGCATCATTAACAGCCAAATTCAAGATAAGTGCCCAGCAAGGAACAAACAATGCTCGGGGATTTACATCTAAAATTGTTCGCTGGACACCATTGTCTTTTCCCTTCATGTTGCTGCCATTGTCATATCCTTGACCGCGTAAATGTTCGATAGATAAAGACATCTCTTCTAACTGCCGATGAATAGTTTCAGTCATACCAGTACCAGTTGTCTCCTTTGGAGGCACACAAAACCCAAGAAATGTTCCTTTATAGATGCTGCTTCTGCTGCAATCTCATTTTCTGGATTTGAAATCACATCCACAAAGCGAATGATCATGGTCATCTGTTCAACATGACCAGCATCTGGTGTGCAATCTAAAATTATTGAAAAGTACTTAGCATCACGAGCAGATTCTAGAATTTTTTGTTTGATTGCATTGGATGAAAGCTGAATAAGTTCATTCTGCATGTCTTTGCCTAGATAATGTACATGTGTCTCATTGTCTCTAATCTTTCGAAGATGCTCATCCATAAGTGGGTCAAACAAAGCTAGAAATTCCACAGATTTCAGGAAGTTCCCGTTATCAGAAGTGTTCCGTTTCTCAAGTGTTCCACGAAAAGCAAGATTTTGCATACCAAGAACTCTAACTAAAGCAATCAGCCGTTTCAAGATTTGCTGCCAAGACTGTTTTTTTTTTTTTTTTTAATGAGACTCAAATTTTCGGCATCACTTTTTTGTTTCATAGATTTTTTTTTTTTTTTTTTTAATGAGACTCAAATGTTCGGCATCACTTGTTTTCATGTGCCGCAGTTGCAGCTCCAGTTCCTTCCATGACTTAAAATTCGCTAGATGTGCACTGCTTTTCGCATGTCCTGATAGAATTGTGGACATGTTGTTCCAGTCATGTGAACCTTTGTCAGAAAGAGATGACGCACCTGTTGTGCTGTTAAACGGCTTGCAGCAGAAACAATAAACACAATCATGACTTACAGTATACTGCAGCCAATGTCTGCAAATTTGTTTACCCTGTCTTTGTCTCAAATTAATTATAAATGAACATGAACCCCCCTCTCCCTCTCTCTCTCTCCCAACACCCCCCCCCCCCCCCCCCCCCCCCCCACCCCCCCCTCCCCCCCTCCCTCCCTCCCAACACCCCCCCCCCCCGCGTCCAATGTAATGCCTGCTAGAAGAAAGATGCTGTCAAACCAAAAACATATTTCAACTTTACCAATACTAAATTAAGGAAAATTTAAAATTCATAATCCAAGAAAATGAGATGAGAAAATGAACACAACATAAAGAAAATGGAGTGTGACCAAGCAGGGAGTGAAATAAACACAGAATATGTGAAAGTCAGAATAAACATGCACTAGTGATGCATTGATGGTGGCGCATTAGAAAATATGGACTTGTTATTGCAGTTTGCTTTTCCATCACTAGCCACAATCAATACAAAGAAACAAAACACTATGAGTACAGTTACACTTTGCTAAGTTAAACACCTGCATGTTAAATGGAATAATTCACATTACATGTTAAATGGAATAATTCACATTACATGTTAAATGGAATAATTTACATTACATGTTAAATGGAATAAAGACTTTGTTTCCATAGATATTCTCTTCATAATTACCTTGATTCATTTACATCTGTCCAACAGAAATGTTTTGATTATTTAAAAAAAAATGCTACCCCCCCAAAATGTATGTTACCCCACATACTTCTGAATTGCAGATCCCCCAATAATTGTATTGCAGCGAGCTGGCTGTCAATGCCTAAACATTTGTATTGTTAATGAGTGTGCAAAGTTTCATTATGATATTGAAAAAAAAAAACATTTACTGTCCATTTTCTGTCTATACATTTTGTGTAACTTTCAAAATTGGTATTAAATTATTTATTTTTTGCAATAAAAGTAAAATAATAAAGAAACATAGAATATTTTTTTTGGACCCATTGACCACCTTAAGTGTAAATAATTTATTTTAAGTATAGACTGATATTCCCTTTAAACCCTGGAGCTTACAGCAGATGATGAGTTGTTATATCTCTTGATAACAACGGTTAGGGCTCGTTGATCTGTTGTTTGCAGGTAAAAATTGTGGTGCTGGTTGTTCCACTGTTGTGGCTGGTGCTGGGTCATCCAGTTGAGTAGAATTTAAGTTTATTCTATAGTAGAATCTAGAAAAAATTTAAAAGGAATTAAAAGTTCAGGATATTAATAAAGGTTTAAAAAAACAGAATACAATATATATAACATTTTTTATTTAAATATGTTACGAAGTTAAGATGAACTAACCTGGTGCATTCTTGTCCATGATCAAAATTTGAGTCTACTTTAGACAAGATTCCACTTCAGACATCAATCCAAATGTAAGCAACCTATACATGCAGGCTTGACTTGTAAACATATCTTCTTCTTTTATTAACTATCAGAAGAAAATAGAAAGAATATACTTAGAAATCATATTTTAATAAGAATGTATACATTTGAAAAGCTTTTAAAATATTTGGTTGTGCTCACAGGCAGTTAGGGCGGTGTGGTTCCTCAAAAATAAAGCTGAGTTAATGATTTGTCCATATGAGGTCATTGAATTCATATGTTTTTTCTAGTTACTAAAAATATTCATGAAATGAACCTCTTGAATCAAATGATCAGAAATGGAAAATGTCACATGAAAGAAATCATCATACCTAACCAACAAATAATAAGTTTAAATATGTCTTAAAATGTCTTAAAAGTTACCAATTAATTTTCCCAAACTTTTTAAATGTGTCAAATCAAATCAAGAAAGAGAAAACCTTGGCAAATACAACCCCTCTCCGTAGCGTTGATTTCTCAGTTCCAGTCCCTGGCGGCACTTTTTTTGTCTGTATAGGGTTGGGTGGCATTTTCAGCCAAGTGCAACAAAAATAGAGGGATTTAAAAAATGCAAGGTATAATTTTATTTGACCATCAAATGCTGCCTGGTATACATTATTATGAGAAAGTGGAATTATGAATTCAGTGTATTTAAGTTTAGTCTTTTATTCTGACCCAGTTAAATGAAAAAGGTAGGTGGAACAAAAAGAGCAAAGTAGAACAAAACAAAACAACATCAAGCCAGTAACAAAAGCAATAGTGATGAAAAGGTCGAATTTGTGATGACACAGGAGGACATAACAAGCTTAATGTGACAGCTGGAACAATAAAGGCCAACATTAAAACAACAAAAATTTTGCTTTAGCTTTAGCCTTCCTCAGGCGCCCAAAAATTCAGTTAAAATGTATTATAAGTTGAAAAAAAAAAAAAAAAAATGAGATATACAACTTCCAGAAGAAGAAGCCATTATATAAAATTAACTTTAATTGTGATTTTTTTTGCTCATAATTGTTAGTACCAGCACAGTTTTATTTTTAAAACAAAAAAAATTTTGCTTTAGCTTTAGCCTTCCTCAAGCGCCCAAAAATTCAGTTAAAATGTATTATAAATTGAAAAAAAAAAAAAAAAAATGAGATATACAACTTCCAGAAGAAGAAGCCATTATATAAAATTAACTTTAATTGTGATTTTTTTTGCTCATAATTGTTAGTACCAGCACAGTTTTATTTTTATTATTCTAAGTTAAAAAAAATCTCTTTAATATATTTATTAAAATTTTGGTGATTTGATTGTATGCTGCCCCAGGGAATCTTTTACCCAAAAGACATGGTTTAATTTGATCTTTAAGTATATCCACCACTGCAATATGTCTTTGAGAAGAGTTAGACAGATGACTTCTACTTCTCCAAAGTTTCATATGATTTTTTTCCACTCTGCTATAAAGTTGTTTGCCTTTTCATTTAAAAAAAAAAAATAGAGAAAATTGATCACAAAAATAAGGCCCGGTTTCCCAGGTAAAAAAGTGGGTTTTAATCACAAAAAAAAAATAAATAAATTTTAACCAAAAGTTCTACATGAAAAATGAAAAGATACTTGTTTACTATAAGGGACCACCAAGAAGTATTGCAATAACTCAATACTGGGATTAGTCCTTGTTCAGCTTCAAAGTCTCCCCTTGCAAGTATCTAGGCCTTGCAATTCTCTCCCATTTGTTTTTATCCATTGTCCTGACCCCAGACTGAAAACCAAGCAAGATGTCATGTTCCTCCCACTAGGTGTGGTAAACCCGCGGGATGATTCTGATCTTAGTTATCTAAGCCATGTTAGCTTCTCTTATAATGAAAAAAAAAATACAGTAAACTTAAGAGCTTCGTTCTTCATTTAATTAATAGAAGGGCATAGTAGTATTTAGGTATAACGTGTGGCAAATTTTACTTTTCCTTCGCCTTATCTTTAGATTTTCGGGACGTATTGCTTAAACAAAAGACTTGCGGTTTCGTTAGATGCCGAGCCGATTGTAAAAAGGGAGTGGGGGGGGGGGGGATCACAGGGAAAAAAGTACAGGGAAAAATGTATAACGTGTGGCAAATTTTACTTTTCCTTCGCCTTATCTTTAGATTTTCGGGACGTATTGCTTAAAAAAAAGACTTGCGGTTTCGTTAGATGCCGAGCCGATTGTAAAAAGGGAGTGGGGGGGGGGGGATCACAAGGAAAAAAGTCACAGGAAAAAAGTCTTAATTATCTCTATGATAGACTAAAATCTCTAAATACGTATGTGGCGTTGCTACAGCTATTGCCAATAATTCTTCCACCCACTCCTATGAAAGATGTTTACAGTCTACAGCTGGTCGACAAATGCCGCCCCTCAGAATTTATAAAATGGTGGCCCCCCCAGGACGGACCGCCCCCTTTACTACATCCTTAATAAGCCAGGGATTTTGGGTTCAAAAAAGGGAAGATTGAACAGCTGAGAATGAACAGCTTGGGACAGTGGTCGGGAAAATCTTCATGGCAAAGAGTCAAATATTACATTTTGAGATAGTAACCCGTTATAGCTAAGAGCTACGTGAGCAAGATCATAGAACCGCATGCGGCTCACGAGCCGCAGGTTCCCGATCCCTGATCTAGGATCTATTTACACCTCATCAGTGGACGAGTACTGTTTTTTAAAATTAAAATTACGAAGTAAACAATTTCTTATGTGAGATAACTACTGACTCCATGTTTGATTCGTAGAGAGTGAAAAAGAAAGAACAGAAGTAAAGAGAGGGGGTGTGTTTGTGTAAGAGAGAGAGAGAAAGTACGAAACACTCTCAAAACAAGTGGTAGGCGTGCTATGGCTTATTCGCCCATTGAATCCGTGGACTGTTTGTGGCTGACCTAAAATAAGTTCAACATTTGGTTCATACGGTTAATGGACCAGGGTTCTCAGGTTCTCATAATTATCATGTTTTCAAATGTATCTCCTTGCATAAAAATGTCAAAACAGTTAAATTGAAATACACATCTCGATCAAAGACAGATCTCATCTGGCCACTGGTTAATTGTTTTTTGTTTTCTTTCCAAAGCTTAGAGCATTACTATTTAGCTTAATTAGTAATGTAGCTTTACCAAATTATGCCACCTGGTTAAAACTCTCAAAGATACTGCCCCAACACACCCCACCCAAAAAACAAACAAAAAACAAAAACAAAACAACCTGCAAATATCTTAAGTATTTTTAGAATCGGAAATTTAAAACGTTTTATTCTGTATACTTGACAGCTTACTTTCGGTAATAAGAATATTACTATTAATACTATAGTACACAACCCGATTAGTTTATTAAAAAAAAAAAATGACTCTTCAATCGGCTATCTAACGTACAAAATATTTGTCGGTACACAATGAAGACTTCATTATTTTATGATGTTTTAAGATTCTAAGTTCACGATGAGCAACGGAGAAATAACCAGCTATTATGTCCAGAAAAAAAAGCTACCCCTTCTTCTTCTTCTATATCTTAAGGGCCCACGATCAACACCAGTAACAGAAACATTGCAAATCCCATCTACATGCATAGGAGCCAAAATTATCAATAAATTGATCGTGGGCCCTTAAGATATAGAAGAAGAAGAACATGGCTTGGGGCTTTGTTGTTGTTGTTATTTTGTTGCTGCTCGAGGTCAGAAAACCTCTCCACCCCCACCCCCCCCCTCTTCTACGCCTCTTGTGCCACCTGAGGTCAGATTGGCGCCTGCGCACCTCAATCCGATCCTAGTGCAGAGGAGCTCAATACAACGAAACTGAAACTAGGTCAATGGAACTAAATACACCAACAGTTCCTGGCATTCATCGCTCTTTCGTGATAAAACCTCAGACGGAATGTATAAGTACAGAAATCTTGTGCCGTTCTAGCATTCACATTGTAACATTCGCCCCGATCAAAATCACCGACATTGTAAGTATAAAGTCATAAAATATTTAAAAAAAAATCCAAATAAATTGTTTGCGTGGACATGATATTAAATGAAACTATTTTATGCTATTGAACTTACACAGTTTAACTAAAAACCCAAGTTTATAGCAGAATGTGCTGCACAAACTTAGAGTTGGCTGCTAGAAGTTAAAATTATTAACGGGGTCAGCTGACTATGGTGTTGGTCAATAATTTTTTTTTTTGGGAGTTGCTATTATCATCACCCCGTTAAAAATTCTAACTTTACCGAGTAGTGTAAATCAAGATAAGACTATGTTAAGATTGCGTCTAAAGAATCTCAATAAACAGGGCCGCGTATCAGATCAAACCCGTTGGTTGTGTCTACTTCAAGTCAATGCTGTTTCAGAAATAGGTATGATAACTTATTATCTGTGATTTCAAACAGACCGAGTCTGTGTTACACTGCAGTTTAAACTCAACATTTGGACAGTCAGAAGAACATAATAATCTAGCGACCAAGTGTCAAGCCCGTAAGCCCACAAGTGAAATAGTTCAAATAAGGTAAGGAAGTTAAGTACACAAAATCTTGAAAGTGATATCTTTCTCCAAACAATATTCTTAAACTTGAGGAATAAAACAGTTCATAGACCAGTCTTCAAACCATCCTTGCGTCATCCATGCTTTACCTTGGGAGCGAAAGTAGACAGACGGGAAGTGTGTGCTTGTTAATAATTGTTCACATTGTTGAACGCACCCGGGTTGCCTGAGTGATAAATTAAGAGCGGGTTTAGCTTAAACCCTGTGATGTTACTGCCAAGCAGCAGAGTCTGCCTATCCTTAAATGCTTGAAATCCCGGTATGTTTTTGCCTCGTTGTGAATATAAATGTGTGCTGTTATCCGTTTCCAAAATTGTCGGGCTCTGTAATCAAGGGTCAGGGAATGGCATAAGTATAGCAGCTCAAACATAATATTTGTTTTGGAAAGGAAACTTGGCTCGCAGTTTACAAAAGTTGATTATTAAGTCTAGGTAATTTCTAAGGATGGCTACGTAATTTTTAAAGGTGTCTAGGTAAGTTGTAAAGGGTGGCTAGGGAAATTTTAAGGGTGGCTAGGTAATTATTTTAGGGTTGATAGGTAATTGTAAATGGTATATTGAACAAAAGTGGAATTATTTAATTAATTTTTTCAAGAATCTGTTTCAAGTGATCAGAATTTTGGTCTTTATTAAGTAATGAAGATTGGATATTTTGAAAATATGGAATTTGATGAGAATTATTTGTACAGCTAGTAGGGCCAATAGCCAGTGGCATAGCTAGAGTAGGTGTCGCGTGGCGTGAGCCAAGATTGTGGCCACCCTTTCCACGAAAAAACCCGAAGTTGGCCGAAAATACTGACCCTCAATTATGGAAAAAAGTTCCGCCAACTTCCGCACCCAATCTCCTACGCCACTGTCAGTAGGTCTTGACACCTGATATGTGAGATGTATAAATATATATAAAAATATATATTATATATATATATATATATATATATATATATATATATATATATAAATTCTTTTTTGAAAATCCCACATCCAGAGGCGTAACTGGGGCGTTAAGGGACAGATGTTTCCGCGGCCAGACTAGTGGGGTGGCCAAAAAGTTGCTGGTAGTGAGACGTTAATCGGGGGGTGGGGTGGGTAGGGGAATAATGGCAGAAAATATGGGAGGGGGTGATGAGGGGGGTGTCTGGGAAGGGGTCTCCACTGAACCATATCACTAGTGAACTATAACAATAAACCAAGTTCACATACTAAGCTTATTTTCTTGGCCTAGTGGGAGAACAGCAGCCAGATAAAAAAAAAAAGCATGTCTATTTTGTTTCCCTCTAGACCAGTGGTTCTCATTCTGTGGCTTGGGACCCTATGGAGGTCTTTGCCTAAGACGATCCGGATAAAACATTTTTAAGAAGCATGAACGAAAATAATTTTATGATTGGACAGGAACTGTATTAAAGTGTGGCGGCATTATGAATGTTGAAAACCACTGCTATAGACCGATTATGTTGTCCACCTATAACACCGGATGTATACCCTGGTAGTAACGAGTAAACTTAACAGTCATTTTCTTTTAAATTACAGCGTGGAGACGATGCCATCGCCACCACCGATTTTGCGTTTGGCCAACGCAAATACAACTCACGACAAAAAAGACCTTGCTCGAGTAGTAGCGTCATCACCAAATACAACTCAAAACAAGAAAGACCCAGAGCAAGCAGTGGCGTCATCACCAAATATAACTCAAGACAAGAAAGACCCGGACCGAGCAGTGACGTCATTAGCAAATACAACTCATGACAAGAAAGACCCTGATCGAGCAGTGGCGTCATCACCAAATACAACTCAAAACAAGAAAGACCCGGATCAAGCAGTGGAGTCACGAGCACAGTCAAACTTGACCATAGAGACAAATGTTGAAACAACATCGCAGGTTAAAACGCATACCAACGCGGCACACGCCAACGACAGCGATAGCGACGATGATCAGGATGAAGACTCTGGCACTGCAGACGAAGAGGACAACCACGAAGACAAGGAACGCGAGGCTTTCATAGAGGAGCACCTGAAAGATTTCCCTTGTACCTTCAACATCGGCAAAGCCAACTACAACATCGAGAAGAGGGTGTTCGCCGTGGAAACCATCAAGCAGATGTCGTGCCGAGGCATCGCGTGGGAGAACATCGTCGACGATGCCATCGTCAGTAGCAACGATGACGCATGGATTCCCCTTGAGTGGAAGCAGAACCGTAGAACGCGTGCCTACGTGGAGCTGGGCAGGCTTGAAGAAGCGCGAAAGTTGATCGACGAGATTCTTTACAAGACGGGCGGGCAGACGATCACGGCCACGGCCAATTTAGCTGTTTGGTATTTCGTGCAAGGAAACGTGAAAGACGCCCTGGAAGTTGTCAGACAACTTAAAGCATTGTCCAAGCTGAAAACGTTTCGCCATCTGAAGGCAGACGCCCTTTGTGAGCAGGCGTATTTTTATTATGCCATCTCGGGAGCTGAGAACAACATATCTGGTATTGAGATTGTGAAATTCGCTCTGAATTATTTAATTAAGTACAAAAGTGAGGTGACGTTTATGATGGGATCGATGCACAGAAGATGTTTGCACTGGAATACTTATTTGTTTGACAAAGATCAAATAGATTTTGTAGAATTTGCGAAAAATTCATGGGAGTTTTTGAGTAGTGTGAGAACTATGGAAGGGGTTAGATCTATCCTGAAGGCTAACGCCTTAGTGGAGCTTGCTTTCCTCAAGAACGATGTTTCCGTCGTCGAAGATGTTGATACGGAGAGCTTAAATTTTAACGTTTCTATAGAGTTATTGTGCAAAGAAGCTGTTGAACTAGCACCAGGTTCAGCGGACGTTACAGCAATTGCTGGTCAGCTGGTTAAGCATATTCCTCAGCTAAAGAGCTGGGCAAAGCATCTTTTAGAGGTGTCCTTGGAAATACAGCCTTCAGGAAGGGCGCACCACCATCTGGGATTGATTCTTCTCAAGGAGGCTAACCAGTTTGAAAAAGAGAACCATTCAAAATTATCTCCCAAAGAGAAGCAAAGCAGAGACAGGATACGCTCAGATTCACAAGACATCTCCTACGAGCTCAGCCAAAAAGGAATCCAGCGCTGTGATACTTTTGAGTGGGTCTTGGACAGTTGTCTTGCCGAAGGTAAGAAAATACCTCTCTTTAGCGCCCACAATCCATTTATTCAAGATGCCGCAGAAAATCTGAATGCTTTTTTCAACCTAGTCTCCTTCAACAGAAATCTGCCAACCGTTGTTAGATTGGGATACGCCTATCTACGATGTTGTCAGTACAACCTGGCTTCGGACATCTACATTTACTTCACTGTTTATGGTCCGAACGAGATACCGAAGTTGGTTCTGTCATACGGTCTCAAGATGGCCGCTGTTTGTTTCCTGCTCAACGCAGAGCTGGCCGAAAGCGAGGAGAAGCGATCGAAAAGAAGAAAAGCCGCCAGTTCACTGCTAGTCAGCTCTGTGAGTATTGCGGAAGAGATTTCCAAAGAAGAGGCATCGAAAATGGAGCCGCTAAAGTTCTGGGAAGTCATAAAAAACCTACCAAAGTATCACATGGTGCCTCCTACGTTATTTCCAAAGCTTTAGGAGTTTAAACATTTCACGAAGCAATCAAAACGCTCATACTACTTAACATTTCAACCAGTTTATGATGATATATAGAAATATTTAAAGTGATGGAGGGTTGCAAATTCGTCAGCCTCGCTCTCTCGTCTCTGCATATTTGATCCAATGGCTGGACTTAGCCGAGACAACTTGAAATGGACCAGAAGATGACCAGCAGTTTGTGTGTGTCTCGCTCTGCTCTTTATGCGTTCTAATTGTATCATAGTCATACCACCTACGTGACTCCATCTCCGGGTTTGATTTCATATTTTGCCATCTCTGAGATTCGTTTCCATCCAAGGTTAACGAGTTCCATCCACCCCGGAGTTCACCAGCATGGGATTGACTCAGTTTAAACTACTCGGCCACCCAGCACCCTTTACGCCAAGACTTGATCCGCCAGTGCTTTAAATAACATTAAGTAAAATCCCTCTATCATTTTTTCCTGCTATTTATATCTATATCTCACTGACGTTATACAGACATGCTCCAACTCTCATCTGTTTTTTTGGTTCAATGTGAACCTCAGCTCATGTTTCAATTTTAGTCTGCATATTATTCTATTTGATTAAAAAAATAAAAAACAAATTTGAAGTTAGGTTGGTTTAACTTTAGTAAAGACTTTCTTTCTAATTGCATTTTAATTTTGTTTGTATTACCATCTTGATTGACATTCATCTTGTTGTCTTGCCATCTTGTTTGTCGTACATCTTGTTGTTTGTGATACACTCTTTTTTGTAATACCATCTTGTTTGTGATACCATCTTGTTAGTGGTGCCGTCTTGTATGTCGTACCTCTTGTTGTGGTACCATCTTGTTTATGATACCCTCTTGTTTGTGGTACCATCATGTTTCTATTATATCTTTTTCGTTGTAATTAGTTTTCGTGAGACTGATTTCGCTGTCACTCTTCATCGTCTGTTTAGTGTTCGCCTGAAAGTTCTAATCTGGGTTGTGTCGAAATCGCAGCTGCTTCGTTCAGTGAGCGGTGAGAGAAGTGGTTTTGGAAATTAGAAAAAAAGTGAAAAATACTTGTTTTTCCGATTAGAATATACAAATTACAAATTTTAACAATAAAAGCAAAAAGAAAAAAAAAAAGAAAGAAAAAAGAAAAGATATTTAAAAAAACCAAACACACTTTCCATCAAAGACCAGTTTAGACCAGTAAAACATAGAAATTAATTAAACATTTCTTACAACACATTACGTAAAGAAAGTTTGTGCAGAAAATCTGTTTTTAAAAGTAATAAAAATAAAACACAATAAGTGCTCATCTACTCTTGGAGTGATCGTATGATGAACCCGTGATGAGATGCGTGTAGAAATCACGTGACAAATAAAAGCTGCTGTAACAATCCAAGCCAGGTGATGTTTAGGGGAACCCCCGCGTGACCTAGATCAGTCAATCGCCAAATAACCAGACACGCTTTCTTCAAAGTTCTGATCAATTTGTGCTTTATGGAGAAATACCCTGTTTTATTAATGTAAACAGACCCCGATAAACAGGATATTATTTGTCCGGTATTTCTAATCCCCAATGCCATTCCAAACAACAAACAGAATGTTGAAAAGTTCGATGTTTGCCTGATATCCAGGAAGTTGTGTCCCCCTCATTTCAACTTCCGGATATCTAATATGATATCTTTAATCTTTTCGTTGTCTTTCTTTAATAAATCTGAGACCCACTTATGGCTGCGATGATAATGACATGAAACATGCTACACTCCTTAATGAAGCAATTTTCTGCATTTTAATCACATTTCAAATTATAATAGAGAATAATTTTTTGTGCATTTGTTCTAAAATCAACTCCATTTAGGCTTAGAGAAAACCTTTATGTAATAGGCAATGTAACCAGTAAAGCAGCCAGTAATGTAGTCAGTAATGAAGTTCAGTTATGCAGCCAGCAATGCAACCGGTTATGCAGCCATGAACGTAGCTACTAATTCAGCCAGCACTGCAGCCAGTTATGTAGTCAGTAATGTCCATTAATGCAGCCAGTAACGTAGTCAGTAAAGTAGCCAGTAATGCAGCCAGTTTTGCAGCCAGCAATACAGCCAGTTATGCAGCCAGTAATGTAGCTAGTAATGCAGTCAGCAATGCAGCCAGTAATGCAGCCAGCAATTCAGCCAATAATTCTGCCAGTAATGCCCCATATAACATTACATCAGCAAACTGTAGGGGCGATCGGTTGACAGAGGAGCTGAGTTTCGGGACAATTTTTTTTAAAAGAACATGTGTAAAGTTGCAGCCATTTGACCCCCGTTTGGCACCACAAAGTTACGCTAAGGCTAATGCAACATCCATGTGAACTCATACTACTTTACAATACACTGTTTGCATCATCTCATACCTCAGAGGTAGTTTTTTTATGTAGACGACGTGTCTAAATCATCTTTCCTCGTGAATGAACTTTAGCTGACCCAAAGTTTGGTAGCACGCCTTTGGGCATGGCTAATTAAAAATAGTCTCTCTTGACCTTGTTGACAAATAAATAGAGTCTATAGTCTGTATTATTAGAATCCTTTAGAAAATACTAGATTGGTCGCGGCGCTTACACATTGTGTAAGCCTTTTCTAGAAAAGTCAGTAAAACAGACTATAAATACCCATAGAAGCGATGAGCGGAGAGATTTGCGATACGCGACAGAAATTTATTCTCTAATATGTGCCGTGTGTGTGTGTGTGTGTGTGTTATGGTCCTTTCTCACCGAGCTACCTTTTACAACATTGTATTTTCTACAACATTGTACCGGTGCAAGTCAGAACTGTACTGTAAGTCAATCGCTTTAATTTAAATTGTTTTTGATTCTGTATATTTTAAATTAACAGGATACAATTATTAATTGTAATTAGCCCTAGTTTGGGTATCATTTCTTTATTATTGTATTTAATTTATGGTAACGTCGTTTGATGCTTACTGTTTTCAACGAGCCATAGTGTTAAGTAAGAGATTAAATTGTCTATACTCATAACGGTACGTAACATAGTTAAAGAAACAGATACAGTTAAAGATAGTACACATATAAATGTGCTGATCAATGTTCCCTCTAAGGTTTGTTGATTTGTGTGCAAAATCATACATTTGTGTGCAAAGTTTTACAGAATCATTTTTTTTGTGTGCAAAATTTTACTGCCCACTCACTTACAGGGAAATTCGTTGCACGTTACTCAAAACTGCTGCGCGGCGTCTGTGTTATAGCTGAACATTGGTGATGATAGAAAAAGAGTACGGCATTTTAGTTAACCTAAAATCAATATCTCTCCATCCATGGATTTCGCTACAGAAACCTTTACGCTATGGTGTAATGAATGGTGAGTGTGCCGTGACGGAAATAACGATTAGGGACACATTACGTCGTTTAACTCAGCCTCATGTTTTTAAAGTTTTAAATTTTGACAAGAACTCACAAATTAAAAATAAAAGACAGAAAAATAAAGCAACAGAAAATCCTGTATAGATTTGCAGAGTCGTCGCATGGCATCTTCACAAAAATGGGTGGGCGCAGGATGCAAGCATCAACGAGTGACATCTTCACAACGGGGATGAAAACAAATTGAAATAAATGCAAAACTTAAAAAAAAGGAAACACACAATCAGGGAGCCACCACAGCAGGGAGCCACCACAGCAGGGAGCCACAGCAGCAGGGAGCCACCACAGCAGGCAGCCACAACAGCAGGGAGCCACCATAGCAGGGAGCCACCACAAAAAAACAACAACACAACTTGGTCGAGTGAATTTGGACATAAAAAAACAGCTTATGTGTTAAAAAGTAAACCTAGGTAATAAACTCATCTGCAAAATTTTTTATAGTTATGTGAAAGGAGCGCCAAAGTTAACCTTGCCCGGGGCGCCATCAGCTGGCCCTGCAATCAAAACACACCAAAACAAATCTTTAGATCACTAAGCTTCACCTTGTAACTGCAAACAATAGTTACTCGCACCACAAGTCTCAATGCTATTCGGATGTCATTTTTTGGTAGTTTATTGTAGGTAAATTGATGAATTAAGTTTAAAAACATATAGTCTATTCAATTATCTTTCATCTGATACCAAATGTTGTCTTACAACCGAGCAATAACATATTTAAAAAAAAAATTAATCCCAAACTCTAACTTCTCGGATCCGGGTCCCAATAGCCACTTCGAAAACAAACCCCCCCCCCCCCCCATCCTTGTTTCGTTATTTTTTGTATCGGGAATAAATTGCCCGACTATACGCACAAATCATATTAATATAACAATTAATTAATGAATTCTTTAAATTTGAACAAGGTTGAATTTTTTCAGAAGCAGCGAGTTATGGACGTGCTAGACTATATTATCTTTTCCTAACAAGAACATGGCTTGGGGCCTTTTGTTTTGTTGTTGCCGCACAAGATTAGAACACCCTCCCGCCCACTGGTGCCGCCGGAGGTCAGACCGACGATGCACGTGCACAGGGGCTCAATACAACGAAACTGAATCTAGGTCAAGGGAACTCACGGAGTTGTGTTTTTTTAAAGTCTTAAATACGCCAACAGTTCCTGGCATTCGTCGCTCTTTCGTGATAAAACCTCAGACGGAATGTATCAATACAGAAATCTGGTGCCGTCCTAGCAATCACATTGTAACATTCACCCCGATCATAATCACCGACATTGTAAGTATAAAGTTATAAATTTTTTAGAAAAAAAATTCCACTTAAATTGTTTGCGTTGATATGATAATAAATTACACTATTTTATGCTATTGAACTTACACAGTTAAACTAAAAACCTAAGTTTATGGCAGAATGTGCTTTGCAAAGTAAGAGTTGGTCGCTAGACGTTAAAATTATTAACGGGGTCAGCCAATTGGGGAAGGGCTTAAATATTTGTGACGTTGGTCAATATTTTTGTGGGAGTTTTTTTGTGTGTGGCTATAATCATCACGCCGTTAAGAAAATTCTAAATATACCGAGTAGTGTAAACGAAGATAAGATTGTGTTCAGATTGCGCCAAAATAATCTCAATGAACAGGGCCGCGTATCAGATCAAACCCGCTGATTGTGTCTACTTCAAGTCAATGCTGTTTCAGAAATAGGTATGATAACTTATTATCTGTGATTGCAAACAGACCGAGTCTGTGTTACACTGCAGTTTAAACTCAACATTTGGACAGTCATAAGCAGATAGGAAACTTTCGACCAAGTGTTAAGTCCCTAAGCCCACAAGTGAAATAGTTCAAATAAGGTAAGGAAGTTAAGTACAAAAAAATCTTGAAAGGAATATCTTTCTCCAGACAATATTCTCGAACTTGAGGAATAAAACAGTTCATAAATCAGTCATCAAACAATTCCTTGCGTCATCCATGCTTTACCTTGAGAGGAAAGTAGACGGGAAGTGTGTGCTGTTTAACATTGTTGAACGCACGCGGATTACCTGAGTGATAAATTAAGAGCGGCTTCAGCTTAAACCCTGTAATGTTACTGCCAAGCAGCAGAGTTTGCCTATCCTTAAATGCTTGAAATCCCGGCATGTTTTTTGGAATATAAGGGCGTGCTGTCATCTGTTTCCGAAATTATCCAGTTTCATCAACATTGGAAATCTGCTCCGCTATATATCCGTCACTTGCAATTAATTCATCCAGAATATCTACACACTTACGTGTTCCCTCCCCATCCGCACTCGCTGCTTCTCCAGTCACTCGAACAGTATGCATTTGGAATCTTTTCTTGAATCTCTGGAATCATCCAGTTTTTGCTACAAACTCTTGACTGTAGTCTTCTCCAACACGCTCCTTCAGAGTCTGAAATAGTCTTCTAGTCTTCATCTGCACAGTAAAAAGACTCAATGGTGTCCGTTTTTTGAATTTGATCGTCCATCCAAATATTTAGCAATGTCTCCATTTCGTGGACGGGTCCGCTTCGTGGCTTTGTTATAACTATTGATCGCATGGGTGCAGAGCCTTTCACAGCTTCAATCATTATTTCTTCATCTTTCAAAATCGTCGAAACAGTAGTGTGTGATAACTTCATATCACGTTCTATCTTTCCTTCTTCGTACAGTGAAATTACCGTCATTTTCGTGTTGAGATCGGTGGCCTTTCTTTCCTTCTTAACAGGCTGAGGCGATGCCAAGACAATTTCCTCTTGGGAGACATCTTGGCAGATGGGATTTTAAATGTTCAACCTCTGAAGAGCTCTCCAATCAACAAGCTTTTAGCCACGCTTGGGAAAGTCTATTTATTGAGTGTGACCGTGTTAGTTCTTAGAAATTGATGACGCTGGCTAGCAGCATAGCATCATCATGTCAACATGCCTCCCTTTCTTTAGTTGACGGCCGCCGATGATTGCAGAAAACGCCGTTAGACTGATAATTGAGGCAGAAATAAATCTAAAATCTTACATGGCTAGTGATTGTGGTCACAGAGTCCAAAGGTCGTAATTTGCATAGGTCGTACATCGAGCACTAGCTGTAGATGTGAACAAGTCATATTTTATGAAACAAACATGCGCGTTTTTGTGTGTTAAAATCGAATGTGTCTTCTTCTTCTTATATTTGAGGTGCCCACGATCAATTTGTTGATCATTCTGGCTCCTGGTTTAAATTCAGAGTTTGCCTTCTCTTAGATGGGTTGCCGTCCAAGGCTAGCGAGTCCCATCTACCCGGGGTGCTTGGGATGATTTGCTTTTGGTGGGGATTGAACTCCAGACCACCAGCTGTTTGGTTTGAGACCGTTTAGACCGCTCGGCCACCCAGCACCCAGTGTATTCTTCTATTTAAAATGTATACTTTTGTTTTCGCATCGTCACTCTCAACAGAGCAATAGAAAATTTGCGTGAAAACAGAAATTAAGATTAAGTTAAAAAAGAAATTTTAATATGGTAAAATATTGGAGTCTATATTTAAATTCTATCTATTTTCGATTACTTCTTTGTAATTCAACCAGCCACTCAACATCTCAGCCAGTCACCTACTCTCACTCCCTCTCTCGTTCTCTCTCTCACTCAACCACCCACTCACCCAGTCACTCACCTACCCAATCTCCCACCCACTCTCCCACTGCTCACCCATCACTCATCCACCCACTCACACATCCACGCTATCACCCACCCATCACTCACCCTTCTCCCACCCGTCCAATCACTCACCCAGCAACTCTCACACCCACTCTCCCACCTCTCACCCATCACTGATCCACCCACTAACTCGCACACTCACCAAACCACCCACTCTCCCACCCACTCACTCACTCTCCCACACACTCTCCCACCCACCCATCAGTCACCAATTCTCCCACACGTCCGCTCACTTACCAACCCACTCACACACCCACTCTCCGAACGCTCACTCATCACTCACCCACCTACTCACACACCCACTCTCCCACCGCTCACTCATCACTCACCCACCCACTCACCCAACCACCCACTCATCACTCACCAATTCTCCTACACGTCCGCTCACTTACCCAACCACTCAAACATCCACTCTCCCACCGCTCACTCATCACCCACCCACCCACCCACTCACCACCCACTCACACACACACTCACCCAACCACCCACTCTCCCAATCACCCACTCTCCCAACCACACACTCTCCCAACCACCCACTCTCCCACCCACCCAGCCATCACTCACATATCAAATTACTCACCCATCACTCCTATCCGCAACTCAACCACCCCTCATTTTCTATCTACGCCACTGCCAGTGGCGTAGCCATAATTTGACGTAAAAACAGTGAAAATTCTATTGTTAAAATCCCACATCCAGAGACATAACTGGACCTTTAAGGCACAGATGTTCCCGGGGCCAGACTAGTGGTTTCGCTAAAAAGTTGCTGGGGGTGACATTTTGATCGGGAGTGGCAGTGGGTTGGAGTGTTGGCAGAAAATAAGGGTGGTGAGGGGGATCTGAGACGGGGTCTTTGAATGAACCATATCACTCACGAACTATAACTATAAACCAAGTTCATATACTTGGCTTATTTTCTTGGCTTGCGGGAGAACAGTTGCCAGATAAAAAAAAAAATATATATTTTTCCACTCTACACCAGTGGTTCTCCTCCTGTGGCTGGGACACTTTTGGGGGTCAAACGATCCTTACATAGGGGTTGCCTAAGACCATCGGAAAACAAATATTTATGAAATAGCAGCAGAATAATTTTATGATTGGGGGTCACCACGACATGAGGAACTGTACAAAAGGGTCACAGCATAAGAATGTTGAGAACCACTTCTCTAGACCGATATTTTGTGCACATATAGCACAGGGTGTATACCCTGGTAGTTACAACGAGTTAATTTAACAGTTATTATCTTTTCAATTACAGCATGGAGACCATGCCAACGCCACCACCGATTTTGCGTTTGGCCAACGCAAATACAACTCAAGGCAAAAATTACCCGGATCCAGCGGTGAGGTCATCACCAAATACATCTCAAGAAAAGCCAGACCCGAAACAAGCAGTTACGTCATCGCCAAATACACCTCAAAACAACACATACCCGGATCGTGCAGTGACGTCACGACCACAGTCAAACTTGACCTTAGAGACGAATGGTGAAACAACATCGCAGGTTAAAATGTATACCGTAGCAGCACACGCCTACGACAGCGACGATGATCAGGATGAAGAATCTGGCACTGTTGACGAGGAGGACGACCACGAAGACAAGGAACGCGAGGCTTTCATAGAGGAGCACCTGAAAGATTTCCCTTGTACCTTCAACATCGGCAAAGCCAACTACAACATCGAGAAGAGGGTGTTCGCCGTAGAAACCATCAAGCAGATGTCATGCCGAGGCATCGCGTGGGAGAGCATCGTCGACGATGCCATCGTCAGTAGCAACGATGACGCATGGACTCCCCTTGAGTGGACGCAGAACCTCAGAACGCGTGCCTATGTGGAGCTGGGCAGGCTGGAAGAAGCGCGAAAGTTGATCGACGAGATTCTTAACGAGACAGGCGGGCAGACGATCACGGCCACGGCCAATTTAGCTGTTTGGTATTTCGTACAAGGGAACGTGAAAGACGCCCTGAAAGTGGTCAGACTACTTAACGAATTGTCCAAGCTGAAAACGTTTCGCCATCTGAAGGCGGACGCCATCTGCGAGCAGGCGTATTTATATTATGAAATCTCGGGAGCCGAGAACAACATATCTGGTATTGAGATTTTGAAATTCGCTCTGAATTATTCGATTAAGTACAAAACTGAGGTGACTTTTATGATGGGATCAATGCACAGAAGATGTTTGCACTGGAATATTTATTTGTTTGACAAAGATCAAATAGATTTTGTTGAGTTTGCGAAAAATGCGTGGGAGATTTTGAGTAGTGTGAGAAATATGAAAGCGGTTAAATCTATCGTGAAGGCCAACACCTTAGTGGAGCTTGCTTTCCTCAAGAACGATGTTTCCGTCGTTGAAGATGTTGATACGGAGAGCTTAAATTTTGACTTCTCCATAGAGGCGCTGTGCGAGGAAGCTGTTGAACTAGCACCAGCCTCAGCGAACGTTACAGCAATAGTTGGTCAACTGGTTAAGCATATACCTCGGCTAAAAAGCTGGGCAAAGCATCTTTTAGAGGTGTCCTTAGAAATAAAGCCCTCAGGAAGGGCACACCATCATTTGGGATTGATTCTTCTGAAGGAGGCTAACCAGTTTGAAAAAGAGAACTTTTCAAAATTATCTCCCAAAGAGAAGCAAAGCAGAGACGGTAAACGCTCAGATTCCTGTGATACTCAATGCGTCTCTTATAATCACAACCAAAAAAGAATCCAGCGCTGTGATACTTTTGAATGGGTCTTGGACAGTTGTCTTGCCGAAGGTAAAAGAATACCCGTTTTTAGCACCCACAATCCCTTTATTCAAGATGCTGCAGAAAATCTTTACACTTATTTCAACCTAGCCTCCTTAAGGAGAAATCAACCAACCTTCGCTAGATTGGGATACGCCTATCTACGATGTCGCCAGTACAACCTGGCTTTGAGTATTTACAGTCGTTTCACTTATTATGGTCCAAACGAGATACCGAAGTTAATTCTGGCTTACTGTCTCAAAATGGCCGCTGTTTGTTTCCTGCTCAACGCAGAGATGGCCGAAAGCGAGGAGAAGCGATCGAAAAGAAGAAAAGCAGCCAAATCGCTGCTAGTCAGCTCTGTGATTTTTGCGGAGGAGATTTCCAAGGAAGAGGTATCAAAAATGGAGTTGCAAATGTTCTGGAAAGTCATAAAAAACCTACCGAAGTATCACTTGGTGCCTCCTCCATTATTTCCAAAGCTTTAAAAGTATAAACATTTCACGTGGCCTTCAAAAAACTGTTATCTTTAACATTTCAAACAGTTTATGATGATATGTATATATATTTAAAGTGATGAAGGGTTGCCAATTCCTCAGCCTCACTCTCACGTCCCTGCTAATTTGATCCAATGGCAAGACTTAGCCGAGATGACTTGAAATTGACCAGGATGCAGTAGATGACCAGCACAGTGTGCGTGTCTCACTCTGCTGTTTAAGCGTAATCCGTTGCGAATTTCATTGTGTTTTTTTCATACCGCCAACGTGACTCCATCTCCGGGTTTAATTTCAGATTTTTCCATCTCTCAGATGAGTTGTCATCAAAGTTTAACGAGTACCATCCACCCCCATAAAGCTTGTGCTGAGCTTAAGTCCACTAGCATGGGTTCGACCAAGTTTAGGCTATGCGGCACCCAGCACCTTTAACATCAAGACTTGACCGGCCAGTGCTTTCAATAACATATTATTTAAGTAAGATTCCAGCATCAAGCGTGCTTCGCTAACTACATCTGTTACCAAATAAAGTCATCGAGACATGCTCAACCTCTTTCTTGTCTGTTTTTTTTTTCTGGTTCAGTGTGAACATCAGCTCATGGTTCTATTTTAGTCTGAATATATTTTTATTTGAAAAATAATTTGAAGTTAGGTTAGTCTAACTTTATTGAATAATTTTTGTTGTTGTTTTTTCCATCATGTTTATCAACCATCTTGTTGTGGCACTATCTTGTTGTGATACTATCTCATTTGCTGTACCAACTGATTTCTGTTGCCATCTTGTTTGTCGTAGCATCTTGTTTGTCGTAGCATCTTGTTTGTCGTACCATCTTGTTTGTAGTAGCATCTTGTTTGTCGTACCATCTTGTTTGTCGTAGCATCTTGTTTATCGTACCATCTTGTTTGTCGTACCATCTTGTTTGTCGTAGCATCTTGTTTGTCGTACCATCTTGTTTGTCGTAATTGGTTTTGTTTAATCATGTTAATGAGCGATTTAAAACTCAAAAAAGTAGAAAGTTTCAGTTTCACGTCACATGGCCTCATAGAGTGCTCATCTACTCTTAGGGTGCTCATCTACTCTTAGAGTGCTAATCTGCTCTTAGAGTGCTCATCTACTCTTAGGGTGCTCAACTACTCTTAGGGTCCTCATCTACTCTTAGATTGCTCATCTACTCATAGATTGTTCATCTACTCTTAGGTCGCTCATCTACTCTTAGGTCGCTCATCTACTCTGAGAGTGCTAATTTACTCTTAGAGTACTCATCTACTCTCAAAGAGCTCGCCTACTCTTAAGTTGTTCATCTACTCTTAGAGTGCTCATCTACTCATAGACTGCTCATCTACTCTTAGAATGCTATTCTACTATTTGAGTGCCCAGCTACTCTTCTGCACCGTCATTCTTTGAACATACACTCACATACACACACAAACCCTCTCTCTCTTTCACAATCTTATATGCACATATACTTTCTCACACACACTCACATGAACACCCACACTTTCTCTCTCTCACACACACTCACATGTGCACACTGTCTCTCGCGCACACACACATGCATACACACCCTCCCCTTCACATACACACTCCTTTCCCCCTTGGCTCTACCACTAGTTCTAGTACACCAACTTCAATACATCGGAGTTCATATTTTAAAGAGTCTTCCACCTGGATCGTATTAATGCAGTGCGCATTTTATATATATATATATATATATATATATATATATATATATATATATATATATATATATATANATATATATATATATATATATATATATATATATATATATATATATATATATATATATATATATATATATATATATATATATATATATATATATATATATATATATATATATATATATATATATATCAGGTCTTCACATGATGAACACGTGATGAGACGCATCCAGAAGTGTTGGTCACGTGACCAATGAAATCTGCTGTAACAACCCAAGCCAGGACGAGTTCAGGGGAACCCCCTTCGTGACGTACCGTGCTATAGTCCATTTAAACCAAACAGGATCAGTCAATCGCCAAATAACGAGACACGCGTAATATCTATCTTCGGCTCTCTTCAAAGTACTGATGAATATATGGCTTAAGAAGAACTACCCTGTGTTATTAATATTAACACAACCCGATAAAAAGGCTATCTATTAGTCCGGTATTTCTCATCCCCCAATACCCTTTCAACAACAAACAGAATTTTGATGTTTGTCCGATATCAAGGAAGTTGTGTCCCCTTCATTTTAACCTCTGAATTGCTAATACGCGATCTCTTATATTTTCGTTGTCTTTCTTTGATAAATTTGAGACCAACATAGGGAAGCGATGATGGTGGCATGAAACATGCTACACTTCTTAATGGAATAATTTGCTGCATTTCAATCACATTTTAAAAATTATTACTGCTACAAATAAAAATAGAGAATACTTTTTGGTCCAGTTGTTCCTAAATCACATTGATTTGTGCCTAGGGAAAATATTAAACATAAATCTTATGCAGTTGGTCACGTGAATCAATAAGTAATGTAGCCATTAATGAAGCCAGTAATTCAGCCAGTAACGCAGCCAGTATGGTTGCCAGTAATGCAGCCAGTAATGTAGTCCCTAATGTAGCCTGTAATGTAGCTATTAATGTGGCCAATGATGTTGCCAGTAAATGTAGTCAGTAATGCAGCCAGTAATGTAGCCATTTATTCAGCCAGTAATGTAGGCAGTAAAGTAGTTAGTATGTAGCTAATAATGTAGCCAGCAATGAAGCATAATGTAGCCAATAATTCAGCCAGTAATTTAGCCAGTAATTTAGCCAGTAATTTAGGCTATGGGTTACTGAATCCTTTATGCTATGGGTTACTGAATCCTCTATGCTATGGGTTACTGAATCCTCTATGCTATGGGTTACTGAATCCTCTATGCTATGGGTTACTGAATCCTTTATTCTATGGGTTACTGATTCCTTTATGATATGGGTTACTGAATCCTCTATGCTATGGGTTACTGAATCCTTTATGATATGGGTTACTGAATCCTTTATGATATGGGTTACTGAATCCTCTATGCTATGGGTTACTGAATCCTCTATGCTATGGGTTACTGAATCCTTTATTCTATGGGTTACTGATTCCTTTATGATATGGGTTACTGAATCCTCTATGCTATGGGTTACTGAATCCTTTATGCTATGGGCTACTGAATCCTTTACGCTATGCTTTACTGAACCCTATACACTTTAGGTCACTGAGTGGCGAGTATGCAGTATATGGGGCATATTCCGCTGTTAACCACAGGCTGATTTTTGTTCTTAAGCTTGACATTTCGAAAAGAATGCGAAAACTAAATGTAACAAACGAAAGGGGAACCCCCCCCCCCCC
>CAXITT010000598.1:264940-277161 GCA_964033795.1 Lymnaea stagnalis | reverse complement strand
ATTTTAATTGTTTCTATAGTATAGTAGTTACTATCCTAATGTCTCATTTTTATTTTAGTTAGTTTACATGTTTTTAATAATTGTAAAGCGCTTAGAGCTTTAAGGTAAGCGCTATATAAAAATGCCTAAATAAATAAATAAATAAATTTGCAGAGTCGTCGCATGACTTCTGTCACAAGGAGGGGTGAAATGAACTGGCTAGATATCGCCCAAATTGTACTCAGCAGTAGCATTATTACATTAACACTTAGCCTACAGTATTTCAACGTGCTGTGACGTAACCTTCCTCCTCCCCCACCCGGCTACGTCAGTGGTTACTAAATTACTCAAATCTATCGATTCCCGGTGCCCTTGCCAAAGTTAGGTTTTCACCTGGCGACCTGTGTTAACTTCTAACAAATGCACTTCAAAAAAAGCGAATAAACAAATTTAATAAAATGCAGGTGCCATCCCAGACGGCATGTACCTCACCCCACAGAAACCGGGTCGATTGATCGGGGCAAAAGGCTCACTGAACACAGATTTCACCACCGACAACACCATAAACAACACACTCGAAACAATAGCAAATGCTTCACTGTGCCTCGGTGTAACACAGTGCAGTAGAAACAATCATTCTTCCCACGCACAATAATTGCTTGGAACCACATGGACCATGCAGCTGTGGATTCGACATCGGTCGAAAAGCTTCAAGGCTGCCCTGGCATCTGCTAGTAGCTGTTAGAATAGCAACATCGTTTCCCCAACCGTTGCACAGATGCCAGTATATGGTTGCAGCAACGAAGACTACCAGAACCAGAAGAACCAGGTTTGGGTAAAATTAAAAATGTAGGTCACTGAGCGTCACCTAGAAACTACAAACAGTAGTTACTCAAGTTTTTGCACCAAGAACGCTAGCTATCAGTTTGGACTAAAAGTGAAAATAAAATTGTGAACACTGTGTAATATTTAGCGGCGCCCCTGTGAAGGAGCCGAAGCAACCCAGGACAAGGTCATGCCGAGGAATTACGGCACCTGGGGCGAAGCCGGAAAATGGTGCCACTTGATATATAATGAAGAAAGTGCCCCCCGGGCGGATCAGTAAAACGACGAATTTTGGCGCCCCTTATCATTCTTAAGTGTATGTGATTTCATATTTTTCATTCACTATTAAGGTCCTATCTCAAGGTGATTTTTGCGCCCGGTGCGAATGCCCTCTTTGCCCCCTTCTCAAGAATTCTGACCGAGGGCGACGAAGCGTATGTCATGGGAACCAATGGGCTGGCCAAACAGTCGGCGGTGTAAATCTGTGACCCGTTCTTTAAATATTTCTATGGCGTTATCCATTGATAATTTGATATCTTTAGAGTTTTTTGAGGGTTGGGGGTCGAAAGATTCGTGGACGTAATCATTGGGGGGTGGGTGGTGGTTCCGAAAAGTACGCATTTAACATTTCTTGCGTTGTACTAAATGGATGCCTCCTTAGTAACTTTAGAAATGCTAAACGTATGCTATGGGGCGTGTTCGGGAAAGTGATGCCATTGCTTCAATGTCTGCTTTACGGTAACTCAACACTTTTAACTCAACACTTTTAACTCAACACTTTTAACTCAACACTTTTAACTCAACACTTTTAACTCAACACTTTTAACTCAACACTTTTAACTCAACACTTTTAACTCAACACTTTTAACTCAACACTTTTAACTCAACACTTTTAACTCAACACTTTTAACTCAACACTTTTAACTCAACACTTTTAACTCAACACTTTTAACTCAACACTTTTAACTCAACACTTTTAACTCAACACTTTTAACTCAACACTTTTAACTCAACACTTTCAGACATAGGTATTATTAATTATAAGTCTTAGCAGGATGGAGCTTCTCGACAACTTTCCACAGTGCATGACAATGACATCATATTTTCTTCTAAAGTTGAGACTCTTAGGAACGTTTTCCTAAACTTTGAATGAGATATTCATCAAAATAAATGGTCTCAAAATCCTTAAGCAGTAGGCTGACTAGGTGTCGAAGATGGCACCGAATGACACCTTAACAAGTGTAGAATCATCAAAAGAAATATGAATCATAATTTTTCGTTTCTGGCATCCGTCCGTCAGATGGTTTTTTGGGGGTCAGCGCTGAGAGATGAATTAGATTTTTAAACAACGTTCAGAAATTCAACAGTGTCTAATAGCTTCAAAAAACGACTTCACACTCGCAATGAGTAAAAGTCAATACATTTTCTGTTTTTATTCACCAGCTGTTGTCATGAATGAAACCATAAAAAGTAAAGATACCATATGATGCTTTTAAAAATATCACGAAAAACGGGGTGACAAACTTTTCCTTGATGGAGAAGTTTTCGTGATTTTTTTTTATATTGTAAAACGTATGCAAAGTCGCGCCATTCTCTCTTATAAAAATGACGTTTATTTGACTTCTGAATCAAGACTAAAAAAGAAAAAAAAAACTTGCATGAAAAAAGACATGAAAGAAATAAAATTAGTTTTTTTCCCCACCTGTCATCACGATAATGAACATCTCTGATTTAATGTTTTATTTCTGCTTCCATTCCGCGTTGAAGATCTGTCAGTGGCTCCTCTTTGAAGTGAAGTACACTCGCTTCATTTGTACATCACACGATACTGTCTTACAAACTAAATAAATCTCGTTTTTATTAATAGAACCTTGTAATGTCCACATTTTTTTTTCTTTTTTTTTTCTTTTTGTTTTGTTTTGTTTTGTTTTGTTTTTCAATTTTTGTTTTCTAATTTTAAAAAAAATGGTTTTCTAAAATTATTCCCTTTGGTAGCTCCAACCCCCATAATTTCAATGAGCTTTTTTACTGCCCCGCCCTATGGGACATCTCACCAACTTTAAGAACCACTGGTTTAGGAGATAGTATTCAGAACATTGATTCGATAACATAAGGTGATATAGTAATTAAACATTTTGATGAATTCTTTGTGATTGGCCCATCTCGTAATGTTGAGAAAAATCAATGTCGTGATGGATGCATCCGACTTAGCTTTACGTCTCTCCACGTTAAAGTGGAGTGAAACTAGCTATTTATTTTGACGGTGCTTAATTAATCTATCTGACAATGCTTGCAAGGGTCTTATTGACAGAATGAGATGGTCATCAATGGGACACAATCACACTGATCGCACTGCGTGAGCTACGTTTCGTTTCGTTGATGTGTTATTGTATCTTTTTGGAGATACCGAAATATATTTGGAATCTAGAAAGTTGTAATTAATTTTAACAAAAAAAAAAAAAAAAAAAAAAAAAAAAAAAAAAAAATAAAAAAAAAAAAAAAAAAAAAAAAAAAAAAAAAAAAATGTTTCGTTGAAGAGTTATTGTATCTTTTTGGAGATACCGAAATATATTTGGAATCTAGAAAGTTGTAATTAATTTTAACAAAAAAAAAAAAAAAAAAAAAAAAAAAAAAAAAAAAAAACTAAAAAAAAAAAAAAAAAAAAAAAAAAACAACAACAAAACACTTAAAGAAAATAAATGTGTTCATGATAGAAACAAAAAAATTGCTTTAATACATATTGACTATTTTTGTTCATGTTTTTCAGAATGCGTTGACTGAGACAAATTTTTAGAATAATTCTTGTTGGGTTATTGTCATTTTTATTATTTGTATGATGCTCGCTATTTACCCAAAGAATCTGTCTACACACTTTTTTTTTATTTACATCCCAAAGTGGAAAGACAAAAATCTTCCTTTAGTTTTATTGTCATTGATGTGTGTTCCTGAAGGTATATCTTTTTGTATTAGACTAATACAATCTAATAATCTAATCAGAATTTTTTAAAATGGTTTTAGTTGTATTTAATAATATCCCCCCTCTGATTTTTATTTCAACCTGCTGAAGATTTTACTCAAAATCTGTTCAGTCAATCAATTTTGACCTAATTTTGTTTTAGTGTCATTGCTTCTTACATTGACTAACTATTTAAATAGTGATTGCATTGGTATTTCAAAAATTTTTCGTTGACACTCTGTGGCATAAACCAATGCATCGGAATGGTTTTTGGGTCGTGGGGATTGGTTAAGGGCTAAGGATATATCCTGACATGGATGTCACACCATCCTAGCTATTGCCGCTCCTAGCAAAGAGTGTTATAAAATGTCATGTTATATTTTCCCTCTATCTTTTAAAAATCTGTTTTAGGGCTATGGGGGGGGGGGATGGAAGTATATTTCAGTCAACCTCATTTTTTTTTCGGGGGAACAAATAAGGGTGTTTGCCTAACCCGGGCTGCCTTACCCCGACCAACGGCACCGGTTGACCCATATCAGTTACATAGTTACGTTAATGAAATTCCGCCATGCCTTAAAGCTTCCTAGCTATTGCCGCTCCTAGCAAAGAGTGTTATAAAATGTCATGTTATATTTTCCCTCTATCTTTTAAAAATCTGTTTTAGGGCTATGGGGGGGGGGATGGAAGTATATTTCAGTCAACCTCATTTTTTTTTCGGGGGAACAAATAAGGATGTTTGCCTAACCCGGGCTGCATTACCCCGACCAACGTCACCGGTTGACCAATATCAGTTACATAGTTACGTTAATGAAATTCAGCCATGCCTTAAAGCTTTGGTCGGGCATGATGAGAATCCCCCATTGATTGAAGTGGGAGGAGTTGGGACATTGAAACCTGCTGCCAAGGTGTTGGCTCAATCTGTACGTCTCCGTCCCGGTTTGGATGCGTCGTACTTTGTTAGGCCCACGAGGGTTAAGTCCCGTGTTGGAAAGTGTAGGGCCATGACAAAAAGGACGACGACTGTACTCAGTAAGGAGTAGAGAGACACACACAGACACACACAGACACACACAAAAGGCTGCGCACTTCAGAGTTGGCTAATTATTATTTCGCAATTAATTAAAAAATAATTATATTTTCGCTATGAAATAATGGGTAAATGCTCAATTCACACGATCAAATTTTCGTCAGATTTGTCGTACAATTTCTTTTCGAAATGCACTATATTGTAACACAACATAGGGCACCCAAAAAGAAATTTGCCGAAAATTAGATCGTGCAAACTGAGCATTAGGGTAGGTTGGAATATATTTTGGTCTATCGCCATAGGCAGCTCAAGTAAAACTTAAAATCCCGAAGGAGTGAGCTATTTCTAAATTGTTTCCGGGTAGGTCCTACAACAAATGATGCTGATCAACTCGAGTGCGTTATAAAACAGGTCTTCGTCAGACTGGCATTTGTGACGTACACATAGTAGTTGAGGAAAAGATCTTGGGGGTCGTTCGGAAATTACGTCAGGCTCAGGGGGGAGGGGGGGACGAGATTTTGTGCCCCTTTGTGACAGGGGGAGTGGGGGGGGGGAATTGTGAGGCACTATATTTTAAAATTAAAAAAAAAATATATATACATTTTTTAATTTTGAAAAATCGTTGTTCAATAAATTTCAAAAAAAATATTTAATTTAGATCGAAAATTTTCTCAGATATTATATTTAACCACGAAACTCAGTGGCGCACACCTTTTGGGCATATTGAAAAAAGACGCAAATACGATTGTGGCCATTATATATTCGGCTTATGGATGACTTCGTTGTTTAGCGTCACAGTTTTCTAATAATGCTACAATTTAATCCATTATGGGGAAATGTTAAAGAAATAAATAATCATATTTTAATTATGAAATTGTTATGTATGTTTTGATTTTTTTAGGTATGACGTGAAACGGGGAGGGGGGGGATTATGTCTTTGTAACACTTTGTGACAAGGGGGGAGGGGGTCTAAAAAGGTAATTTCTTGCGAAACGTAATTTGCGAACGACCCCTTGAGTCTTCACAGGATTATAGGATCAATTTTATTCACAGTTTGTCTATTTCTACTGAACAAATGTTCAGTTTTGATTTCTTGATTAAATTTATATGATTTTTCTTTGTTTTGTTTACTTATTATTGTGGATATATAAAAATCAATTTTGAGAAAAGTTCTACGACTTAAGCATTTAAATGTAACTAGTTATATCTAAATATAAAGACATGCATATTACATTTTTCTAGGTATTTTTTTTTTCAGAAATAAATAATACACTAAAACTAACGTCTGGTGCATTGCATTTTTATTTATTTTATTTTTCTGATCCTGTGCATGGACTCATTGTCTAAGAGTCATAACTTAACCATGAGACCCGTGCTTCATGGACTACTGAAGATCCCCAAGTGTCAATCTCAAGATTGAACGAACTAGAAGTGATTTGATTTACATTGCAATGAAGTCTTACATTTTTATCCCAAGGAACATTCATGGTCCTAAAAGAACAATAGACAATGGGGGCTTTCTTGTATGGGACTTGAAAACGAATTGTTCTTGCTACCTGATAAATGTCCCCATTCAAGCTTACGAAGTCATTTGAAAAAGACCTCACCTCACCTGTTTCCATGTGTCTTTCTTGTACAGCTTTCAGGGTGGTCTCGATTAAAGGTACGCGAAAATTAACATTGTTGTTAATTGTTTCTATTTTTTGTAATGTAGCTTTTTCAGACGCAGAAATTTTCTCAATTATTTCCTTTTGGGCGTTTCTGTCAACTGTGTCAATTTTTTGTAATGTCGCTTTTTCAGACGCAGAAATTTTCTCAACTATTTCCTTTTTGGCGTTTCTCTCAACTGTATCAATTTTTTGTAATGTCGTTTTTTCAGATGCAGAAATTTTATCGACTATTTCCTTTTTGGCGTTTCTGTCAACTGCATCAATTTTTTGCAATGTCGTTTTTTCAGATGCAGAAATTTTATCGACTATTTCCTTTTTGGCGTTTCTGTCAACTGCATCAATTTTTTGCAATGTCGTTTTTTCAGATGCAGAAATTTTATCGACTATTTCCTTTTTGGCGTTTCTGTCAACTGCATCAATTTTTTGCAATGTCGTTTTTTCAGATGCAGAAATTTTATCGACTATTTCCTTTTTGGCGTTTCTGTCAACTGCATCAATTTTTTGTAATGTCGCTTTTTCAGACGCAGAAATTTTATCAACTATTTCCTTTTTGGCGTTTCTGTCAACTGCATCAATTTTTTGCAATGTCGTTTTTTCAGATGCATAAATTTTATCGACTATTTCCTTTATGGCACATTTGTCAACTGCATCTATTTTTTGTAATGTAGCCTTTCCAGAAGCGTCCATTTTCTCCATCACATCCGTTTTGACGTATTTTTCCAACGTTTCAATTTTGTTCCAAGATTCTCTTTCCAATGTAGATAATTTATCTAAAAGTTGCTTATTGTCTGGAACAACGTAGCTAATGCTTTGAGTTGCCTTCTTCGTACCTAAAGATGTTTTTATTTTACATTCATACACAGCTGCTTGCTTTTCTCCAGGGGATTTCCACTCGACATTCAGATAAGCTTGATCTTCATTGTTGATAGAACTCAACTCTCCCGTAACTTGAATGACATCAAGATCAACTTTGGCCGTGGCTGATTCAAACGGTGTTATAAATGCAACGGTTTCACGTTGACTNTGGTTTTCTCCGTTAGCTTGGTGTTTTGCCAGACCCGTTTATTTAGTTTAGCCATTGTGGCAGCTGCCTTGCCGATTCTGCTGTTAATTTCTTCTTCAATGGACAGTGTGTTGGAGACCTTGGACCCCAAGTAGGTGAAGCTGTCCACAACCTCCAAGTTTTCATTATCGATTTTTATGTTAGGTGGAGGTCGAGTGTCTTGGGCCATGATGTTTGTCTTTTTCAAGCTGATTTGCAGACCAAATTCTTTGCAGGCATTGGAGAAGCTTGACACGAGTTGTTGCAAACCAATTTCTGTGTGTGCTGTTAGTGCCGCATCATCCGCAAATAGTAGCTCGCGAATTAGGACATCTATCGTTTTGGTCTTGGCTCGGAGGCGGGCAGTGTTGAAGAGTCCTCCATCAGCTCTGGTGTGTAACCAGATTCCCTCACTGCTATCCTTGAATGCGTATCGAAGTAGTACAGAGAAGAATATTGCGAACAGTGTTGGTGCGAGTACACAACCTTGTTTAACTCCCCTGCTGACTGGAAAGGCTTCTGACTTGGCTCCATCGAACTGCACTGTACCCTGCATATTTTCATGGAACTCTCTGATGATGGCAATTAGGTGAGGGGGACAGCCGATTTTTGCCAGTATTTTGAATAGCCCGTTGTGACTGACGTAATCGAAGGCTTTTGTAAGGTCCACAAAGGCAATGTACAGTGGCATCTGCTGCTCTCTGCATTTTTCCTGGAGCTGTCGTATGGAGAACACCATGTCTATGGTAGACCGGCCAGACCGGAAACCGCACTGGAGCTGTCGTATGGAGAACACCATGTCTATGGTAGACCGGCCAGACCGGAAACCGCACTGAGATTCTGGATAGACACGGGATGCTAGACTCTGTAAACGTGTTGGTATGACACGGGCAAAGGTCTTTCCTACAATACTAAGGAGTGAAATGCCGCGATAATTATTGCAATCACTCCTATCACCTTTGTTTTTATATGGTGTCACTATATTTGCAACCTTTAGGTCTTGGGGGATGGAGTCTTGGAGTAAAGCTATCTTACCACTCTTTAGAGCCTTTGGTGGTATTCCATCATCCCCAGGCGCTTTTCCACAGGCTAGACTATCAATAGATTTGCTCACCTCTTCCTCTTTTTGTGTTTCTTGGTGCAGGGCTTAGTGGCCCACTTGTTGAGAAGGCAGGCCATGACGGGATAGCACCTATTTGACTGGGGACTGCCCAGTTTGAGGCGGGCGGTAGCTGTCCAGTGAGACATTGGTAGTCTCTCCAGCCGTCGGAAGCAGCCCCGGTAACTGCTGCTTCCAGTGGTGATGCAAGCCTGGGCGGGTATTATGGAGAATTAGCTGCTGCCCATACAGCATATCCACCCTCTCCACGTCAATGGAGGATTTTTGAAGTCGGAGTTTCCTTCTCCTAGCCGTAGGGGCGCCAGCACCAGGATTCGAGCCCGTGACTGATTGAAATTTATTTTGAAGTCTTGGTACCGCAGCGCATCGCACTATCACTTTGACCACCGCGCCCTAACGTACTAATATGTTCTAAAGAAGGCTATGGGGTTGATGCAATATCTAAAATTTCTTTTCTGGAGGGTTCGAACTACCTATCAATAAAGAAGCAGGCTGCTTTCCAAGCCGGTAATGATTTATTTGCTATATTTGCTACATGTCAGAGACGTAATTTACTTAAAGGAACACTGAACTCTTCATATGTGTGTGTATGCTAATATTTGTATCTTTTGAGGATTTTCCTCTTTTTTTTTCACTGCTGTTCTGTAAGATGATAAAATTTTATTTCTGTACATTTCATTTTTGATTATGTAAAATTAAAATTAGTAGTGTGATTAAATTGAATATTGTTACCATCCTAAAAGCTAGGTTATCGTTTTGTAGTTTATTCTGGGTTTCAATCCATTTTTATGCATCGTTCAACAAATGAGCCAAATCTTAAAAGATATTAAATTGGAAAAAAAAAAAAAAAGAAAGAAAGAAATAAGTACACCATTACGTTAAACCAATAACACCCACTTTAAAAAAATCACGAAACTGAATAAGATTAATTGTATTTAAACATTGGGCATGATGTTCCCCTACATCAATTTTGAGAAAAGTTCTATGACTTAAGCATTTAAAGGTAACTGGTTATATATAAATATAAAGACATGAATTATAAATGTATTTTTTTCAGAAATAAATAAAGCAATAACACTGACGTCTGGTGCATGGCATTCTTATTTATTTTATTTTTCTGATCCTGTGCATGGACTCATTGTCTAAGAGTCATAACTTAACCATGAGACCCGTGCTTCATCGACTGCTCTATATGCCCAAGTTTCAATATCAAGTTTGAAAGAACTGGCAGTGATTTGACTTGCATTGCAGTGAAGTCTCGCATTTTTATCCCAAGCAAGATCCATGGTCTTAAAAGAACAATAGACAATGGGGGCTTTCTTGTATGGGATTTGAAAACGAATTGTTCTTGCTACCTGAAAAACGTTCCCATTTATGTCCACGAAGTCCTTACGCAAAGACCTCACTTCACCTGTTTCCATGTGTCTTTCTTGTACGGCTTTCAGGGTGGTCTCGATTACCGGTACGCGAAAATTGACATTGTTGTTAATTGTTTCTATTTTTTGTAATGTAGCTTTTTCAGACGCAGAAATTTTCTCAACTATTTCCTTTTGGGCGTTTCTGTCAACTGTGTCAATTTTTTGTAATGTCGCTTTTTCAGACGCAGAGATTTTCTCAACTATTTCCATTTTGGCGTTTCTCTCAATTGTATCAATTTTTTGTAATATCGTTTTTTCAGATGCAGAAATTTTATCGACTATTTCCTTTTTGGCGTTTCTGTCAACTGCATCAATTTTTTGCAATGTCGTTTTTTCAGATGCAGAAATTTTATCGACTATTTCCTTTTTGGCGTTTCTGTCAACTTCATCAATTTTTTGCAATGTCGTTTTTTCAGATGCAGAAATTTTATCAAATATTTCCTTTTTGGCGTTTCTGTCAACTGCATCAATTTTTTGCAATGTCGTTTTTTCAGATGCATAAATTTTATCGACTATTTCCTTTTTGTCACATTTGTCAACTGCATCTATTTTTTGTAATGTAGCCTTTTCAGAAGCGTCCATTTTCTCCATCACATCCGTTTTGACGTATTTTTCCAACGTTTCAATTTTGTTCCAAGATTCCCTTTCCAATGTAGATAATTTATCTAAAAGTTGCTTATCGTCTGGAACAACGTAGCTAATGCTTTGAGTTGCCTTCTTCGTACCTAAAGATGTTTTTATTTTACATTCATACACAGCTGCTTGCTTTTCTCCAGGGGATTTCCACTCGACATTCAGATAAGCTTGATCTTCATTGTTGATAGAACTCAACTCTCCCGTAACTTGAATGACATCAAGATCAACTTTGGCCGTGGCTGATTCAAACGGTGTTATAAATGCAACGGTTTCACGTTGACTTTGTTTGGTTTGTCCTTAAAATAAATGTATTAAAAAACAACCAATATCATCAGGAGGAAAATTGCCAGGAAGCCTTTAAAGGAAAACTATTTTACATTAACGTGTGTATATAATTAAATGACTTGAACAGATTACAATGAAATCTGTGATGACATTATTCCTATACCCTTTAAAAATAGGAAGAACTGCGAACATAAACAGAAAATATAAACATTTAGATAAATGTGTCGCAAGCTCTGGTAAAGCCAATGCGCTCAGCTCACCTTATCTTTGGCCACCACCTGCTTACCCTTTTTGTTTTGATTACTGACGTCACCGATTGAATGTTTCGCTCTCTGCCACACCCTCCCCTCAATTGACTGGGCAAAGGATGTTTACGTACTAATAATCGGCATCCTTCCGTCTCATCAGACGATGGTGCATCACCGTTGGGTTGGGTTGCATTTTCTCGAGTGGCTGTGCAGTCCTATCCTTGAGTGACAGTCTTTACCACAGTTTTTACAAACGAGTTCCGTGCTTCTAAATGTTATGTCCTTTCTCCTAGCTCTTCTGTCTGCAGCCTCTTCCATTCTTCGCTCCTCGGCTACCATGACGCCCTCTTTGACAACTGTTCGCCACGTAGATCGGTCTTTTGCCTTACACTCCCAGTCACTTGTATGTATTTTGGCTGCTTTCATGTCCCTTTGACAGACATCTTTAAATCGCAGACGTGGGCGACTTGTTTTCCTCTTTCCAGAAGCAAGTTCACCATATAGAAGGTCTTTCGGAATGCGGCCGGGACTCATTCTTTTAACATGACCTAGCCATCTCAGGCGTCTTTCACTAAGGATTGTGAACATGCTTTGGCTATTCGCACGCATTAGGACCTCACTATTAGTCACTTTTTCTTGCCATTTAATACCAAGTATGCGACGCAGGCATCTCATATGGAAGCTATTAAGCTTGCGCTCTTGGGATGTATAGGTGGTCCATGTCTCGCTCCCGTATAGTAGTGTACTGATGACACAAGCTCGATAGACGCACAGTTTGGTTTTCTCCGTTAGCTTGGTGTTTTGCCAGACCCGTTTATTTAGTTTAGCCATTGTGGCAGCTGCCTTGCCGATTCTGCTGTTAATTTCTTCTTCAATGGACAGTGTGTTGGAGACCTTGGACCCCAAGTAGGTGAAGCTGTCCACAACCTCCAAGTTTTCATTATCGATTTTTATGTTAGGTGGAGGTCGAGTGTCTTGGGCCATGATGTTTGTCTTTTTCAAGCTGATTTGCAGA
>CAXITT010000598.1:236977-263528 GCA_964033795.1 Lymnaea stagnalis | reverse complement strand
GTTATCTTTTTGTATTTTATTCTGGTTTTTAATTCATTTTTTACTCATTGTTAAACAAATGAGCAAAAACTTAAAAGATATTAAATTTGAAAAAAAGAAAAAAAAAAAAAAGAAAGAAGATTCCTACACCGTTACGTTACACCAGTAACACCGACTGGAACAAAAAATAATCCCGAAACTGAATAAGATTGATTTGTATTTAAACATTGCGCATGATGTTCCCCGACATCAAGATGTTCCCCTACATCAAGATGTTCACCTACACCAAAGACATTCGTGTTCAGTATTTGACAAGTCGTTTATAAACAATAATATTGATGCATACTCGTAACCATTTCAATCTCATTGCTTTCAAGCAACGAAGTTATAAATATTCGTTTTTCCCCTTTGTCGGTTCTAAAACGGATAATTCTGCCACAAGATCTGGTATCGACATTCTTACGTTCAAACACGTTGCCAAAATTTGCAAAGGATATCCTCTGTTCACAACACATATTCTTGTATAAAATCTGCTGAAAACACGCTGACAACACGCAGAGAAAACATAGATAACACGCTGACAACACGCTAACAACACGCTGACAACACGCAGAGAAAACACAGATAACAGGCTGAAAACAGGCTGACAACACGCTGACAACACGCAGTGAAAACATAGGCAACACGCTGACAACACGCAGAGAACACGCTGACGACATGCCGACAACAGGCAGAGAGCACGCAGACGAAACGAAGAGAACACGCTGACAACACGCAGAGAACACCCTGACAACATGCTGACAAAACGCTGATAACATACTGATAACATGCTAAAACATGCAGATATCACGCTGACAACATACTAATAATATGCTAAAACATGCTGACAACACGCTGATAACTTATTGATAACATGCTAAAAATGCAGATATCACGCAGACAACATACTAATAACATGCTAAAACATGCTGACAACACGCAGACAACATACTGATAACATGCTAAAACATGCTGACGACACGCAGACAACATACTGATAACATGCTAAAACATGCTGATATCACGCTGACAACACGCAGAGTACACGCTGGAAATATGCTAACAACACGCAGAAAACACGCTGACAGAAACGCAGAGAACACTCTGACAACATTGCTGTTTGATGACGGTTTTAGAAACACACAGCTCTGTAGAAGTATGAAGAAAGATCTTAGAGCATATTTCCTGAACACAGCGGCACGGCTCACGCTTTCGGCAAGGGAAACGCACAATTTCGGCTGACAGAAACCTTTTGCGCAAATCTCCAATATAACAGTTTTTTTTTAATCGATGTTCAAAAAAAATAAAATAAATATTTCAGTGCTGGCGGTTCCCAGAGACAGTGCTATTTCCAGGTTCGGTTTTCACAGGTTTCGGTAAACCCATTTAAAAATAAAAAGATTAATAATAAAACATCATTCAAGAAAGTAGTCTAAACCATTTAAAACGTGTACATTCGTATCGTTATGCACCAAACGGACGACTACATACTAATTAGAAATGTCCTTGTACCGGTACGTTCCAACATTTGAATAATAAATATATTTGAATTTTAACTTGCCTCTTGTGATAAAAATAGATGTGACTTCCGGAAAAGGGTCACCCGGTTCACTGTCCTCGAACTAATAATGCGCAAAAAAAAAAAAGAAAAGAAATCGTCACTCATCCTTTATTTGACACAGTAAGTATTGTAGTAAGGTAATTTTTTTTTTTGTCAATAGGAGTTAGAAGTCTGTGCTTATGAAGCATGTTATGCAGTGGTTATGGCTACGTGTGTTTCTAACATTACGTAAGGTGAAAAAACGCAATTCGGGGGTTTGGGGCATTCCTGGATCAGGAGATCCGGGAGGTCCAAGGAAAGTGTTTGGGATGTGAAAAGGTTTGAGATGGCGTGTGTTGCTTCTGTTCGTTGGGAATTCACCGGGACACAACGTACACCATTAGTAAGAAGATGGTCGAGATTCTTGCGTGGGGAGGTACGGCTCTTTTAGTGAACGCCCATTCAGACACTGTCTGCTCTTTAAAAAATATGAAATACCGCATATTGCCCTCAAACGTGTTTTTGTTGGAAAATTGACGCCCTAGAATAAATAAAATCTAAACCGGCATCCCTGCTGGCATACACATCAGCGTTCGGTAGGGGGTATGTGTCTCTCTCTGTGTCTGTGTGTACGTGAGTTTTTATATGTATGTATGTATGTATGTATGTATTTATGTATGTATGTTTGTATGTATGTATGTATGTATGTATGTATGTATGTATGTATGTATGTATGTATGTATGTATGTATGTATGTATGTATGTATGTATGTATGTATGTATGTATGTATGTATGTATGTATGTATGTATGTATGTATGTATGTATGTATGTATGTATGTATGTATGTATGTATGTATGTATGTATGTATGTATGTAATGAATGTATGTATGTATGTATGTATGTATGTATGTATGTATGTATGTATGTATGTGTGTATGCATGTCTGTATGTATGTATGTAATGTATGTATGTATGTATGTATGTACGTAAGTTTGTATGTATGTATATATGTATGTATGTATGCATGTCTTTATGTATGTATGAATGCATGTATAAATTCATGTATATATGTATATATGTATACATGTATTTATGTATTTATATTTGTATGTTTTATGTATGTATTTATACATTTATTTGTATGTATATATGTATGTGTGTATGTATGTATCTATGAATGAATGTATGCATGTATGAATTTATGTGCATTTGAATATGTATGTGTGTGTATGTATGTATGAGTGTATATGTATATATATATGTGTGTATGCATGCCTGAATGTATGTATGTGTGTATGCATGTATGTATGCAATTATTTTTGTATGTATTTATGTATTTAATATGAATGTATTTATGAATGTATGTATACATATATGTGCATGTATGTATGCGTATGTATGTATATATACATGTGTATATATATATATATATATATATATATATATATATATATATATATATATATATATGTATGTATGTATGTGTATATATATATATATATATATATATATATATATATATATATATATATATATATATATATATATATATATATATATGTATGTATGTATGAATGAATGAATACATGTATGTATGAATTTATGTGTATATATGTATGTGTGTATATGTATAAATGTATGTTTGTATGTATACATTTATGTTTGTATGCAAGTATGCATGTACTTATGTATGTGTATATGTATGTATATATGTATGTATTTATGTATTTAGATACATATATTTTTATGTATTTATATATCTATAAATGTAAACATGAATGTATTTCTGTGCATGCACGTGTATATATATGTGTATATATGGATGTAAATCCGTATGTATGTATGTGTGCATGCATGTATGTATGTACGTATATATGTATACACATATGTATGTATATATGTATGCATGCACTTTTGTATGTATTTATGTATGCATGTATGTTTGTATGTATGTCTGAATGTATATTTGTATGCGCGTATGTATGTACTTACGCTGGCGTTTATGTATTTATGCATTTAATTATGTATGTATGTATTTATGTATTTATGTGTGTACGTTTGTATAATGTATGTATGTATTAATGTATGCATGTTGTATGTGTATTTGTATATGTGTATGTAGTTATATATTTATATATGCATGAATGTAGGTATGTATTAATGTATATATTGATGTATTTTATATTTATGAATGGATGTATTTATGTATGCATGTATACACGAATGTACATATGATGTATGTATATATGGATGCATGTATTGTTGATGTATGTATTTAAGTATTAATATAATAATGTATGTATGTATGTATTTATGTTTGTATGTATACATGTAAGTGTGTGTAAGAATGTATAAGTGTATGTATGTGTGTATCTATTTATGTATATATGTATACTTGTATGAATGCATTTATGTATGCATTTATATGTATGTATGCATGAATGAATTATGTATGTATGTATGCATGTATGTATGCCAGTATGTATATATACATGCATTTGTGTAATAATGTATGTGTATGTATTTATTTATCGATTTCTGTATGTATTTATGTATTTTAATTTGATTATATGTATATATGTACTTCTTTTGTATTTTTAAATTTATGGAAGTTTGGATGTATTTATGTATGTATGTACATATGCATGAAATATGTATGTATTTATGTATGTATATATGTGTGTATTTAAGGATGTAATTAGAATTTGTATATTTATGTATTTTTTGTATTCATTGATGTGTGTGTATGTATGTAGCTGTATGTATGTATGTATATATATTACTGTATTTATGTATGTACTTATGTATTGGTATATGTACTTATGTATTTATGAAAGAAGGTATGTGATTGTATGTATGTATTTGTATGATTGTATGTATGCTTGTATGTATGTATGTATGTATGTATGTATGTATGTATGTATGTATGTATGTATGTATGTATGTATGTATGTATGTATGTATGTATGTATGTATGTATGTATGTATGCATGTGTGTATGTCTGTATGTATGCATGAATGTATGTTTGTATATATGTTTCCATGTATTTATGTATATATGTGTACATATTTGTCTGTACGTATGCACTTATGTATGTATGTATGTATATATGTATGTATGTATGCATGCATGTGTGTGTATGTATGTGTATGTATGTAAGTATGTATGTGTGTGTATGTATGTATGTATGCATGTATGTGTGTGTATGTATTTGTATGTATGTGTGTGTATGTAAGTATATATGTGTGTGTATGTATGTATGTATGTATGTATGAATGGGCCCTAAATAAAATAAGTACCCTAAACTAATAGATCACCTGGTAAATACATTACATAAGGATTGCAGTAGTAAATTGCCTTAGCAATGGCTAATTTTTGGGAGAAGAGGTAGGGAGAGATGTATCCACTGTAGGTGTGTGTGGGAGACGTTATTAACGATATAGTGTGTTAGTTGACACAAATAGGTTATAACTTGGGGTAAGGTGAACCAGGGGATTTTAAGGAACTAGATGGTGAATAAATGTTCTTGAACTTGGAATATAATGAAATGGAGCTTTTTTTTTTTTTAAACAGCCGGGGTGTTTGGGGAGGGGGGGGTGTGGGTTCTAGAGAACTTTCTTAAAAATAATGAAACATAAAAAAATAATGTAAAATTGAATGAGAAAAAAAAATGACTATTTAGTGCTTAATGAGAAAGATCCTAAATTGTTTAATGCAATTTTCTTAATTATTTGGAGAAAAAAACCAGCAGAAGAAGCACAAAAAATACGAGACACTGAGATATCTTATCTTTAGTGCCATGTGATATTTATTATAATGTAATACGAAAATTGTAATCTATTCATCTCCCCTGTATACCATTTAGATCTACTCAGTAGCTATTTACACGAAAGACAGAGACTGACAACAATATTTACGTCAAAATAGCATCCTAAAGTCAGCGGCTTGGGGAATCCGTACATCACAAAATTTGGCTGAGCGGTGAAAACGACAGAACAACCTGCGACAAGGAAATCGATAGTGTTCAGTCCTCTATTTTCTCATGCTTTTCGCTCTACAAACTAACCACATCATACGGACACTATGATTTTCCTGTTTCTCCAATTCAATAAATTAAGGTTCATTTCTGACGATAAAAAAAAATACCAAAAAAAAAAAAAAAAAAACCAAAAAAAAAAAAAAAAAAAAAAAAAACAAAAAAAAAAAAAAACCACAATAAAAAAAAAAAAAAAAAAAAAAAAAAAAAAAAAAAAAAAAAAAAAAAAAAAAAAAAAAAAAAAAAAAAAAAAAAAAAAAAGACCCAATTTAAAAAAAAAAAAAAAAAAAAAAAAAAAAAAAAAAAAACGCATTTAAGATCAACATTCACAGGATTTATTTTTTAAATGAAATGATCAGCGCAGTCTTCTTATGACACACATTCTATTGAGGTATCCCCACATAGCTGCTTTTGTACCTTAGTCGTACTAACACCTCTGGCTGATACTTAAAAGGGCTTCATGCTGGGAATAACATCTCCTTCTAGGAATGTATTCTTAGGATCTAGCATTGTGTTTTTTAAAAAAACATATAAACATATAAATCTGTAATAGACGTATTCTTGAAATAGCATTTCTAACAATAGAGTCTGTGAGCTACACATCCATCTGGTTTTAGTACTGTAAGACTGTTAATATCAATGTACCTGCATTCTGTATCAGAAGACTACCAAGGATGGCAGTCAAGTGAAAGTAACTGTGCGCCATCAGTGACTTGAGCTGTGAATAAATTGTCATCACAGTGTTTTACAGGGAGCGCAAACTGTAAACACATTGTAGTCATAGAGTTTCACAGAGGGCGTAAAATGTAAAAGAAAAATTAGCGTCCTATTTATTATAAAGAGCGACAATTGTACAAAAAAAAATGTGCCCGCAAAGAGTAGTACCGAGAACGACACCTCTTACCGTTCGTTGTTCGAAATATATAAAAATGTGAAAAGTAATTTTTTTTTTAAAAAGTAGCTTTTTTTTGGTTGTCTGCTTAAAAAGTATTAAAGTTTTGGTTTAAAAAAAAAGTTAACGCCACTCGTAAACTAACGGACCGGTGAATGCTTAAAAAAAAAATTTGTGAACATACCAAAGAAGAGTTGTCACAGCAGATATGTTGTGGCCCTGCTAAGATGTTCAAAGGTCAGGTGTATTGCTTGCTGATGTCTTCAGTGCCCAAAGCATTGCACCTGGACAGCGAGACTCCACATATTTTATTTCGATTCAATTTAAAAAAAAAAGAAAAAAAAAATTAATTACTCCAGGGCTCAAAAACATCTGGTATCCAAAGATAATCTAGTATTACATGTCTGTAAGCGATTCTCAAAGTTTTCTTTAAATTGAAACAGATGATAAACATTTTAAAGGCCTTAGAGCCAAAAAATAGTCCTCTCACACGTGATATTTTCCCCCCCAGGGAAATTGTACCGTTGGTATGTGTATATGTTGGTATGTTTTTGACGTATAGCAAATAAAGTTTGTGTTAGACTTTTATCATAATTTTTAGAAGGTAAATTGAGTTTTTTAAACTCAGTTATATTTTTATATTATCATCTTTTAGATAAAACATTTGGTGACATATTCTGAATTTAGAAATCTGTAAAAAAAAAAACAAAAACAAAACAAAACAAACAAACAAAAAACAACCAAATAGTTATTTAACGATGACCTTAATTTACCTTATCGCTTCTTTATTGCCATACAACCTAGAACATTGGTCATTTACCTTTAAACAGCATATTTACAATGAAACCTAAAAAAAAAAAAAATTGAGCTGATTTTTAAAGTATCATTTCGCTAACTATATGCCGAAACCCATTATTGTATCGTGCGTGTTTTTTTCTCTATTTTATTGAAATTGTATATGAGTACCGCCTCAATTCTATATGAGAACCAACTTAATTGTATGATGGACGGCTCAATTGTATGTGAGGACCACCTCAATTTATGTGATAACCACCTCAATTGTATATGAGGACCGCCTCAATTGTAAATGAGGACCGCCTCAAATTTATACTAGGACCGCCTTAATTGTAAATGAGGACCGCCTCAAATGTATATGAGGACCGCTTCAATTGAATATGAGAACCGCCTCAATTGTACGTAAAGACGGTCTCAATGGTATATGAGGACCGCCTCAATGGCATATTAGGACCGCCTAAATTGAATATAATGACCGCCTAAAATGTATATGAGGACCACCTCAATTGTATAAGAGAGAACTGCCTCAATTGTATGTGAGGACGGCCTCAATTGTATGTGAGGACGGCCTCAATTGTATGTGCGGTCCGCCTCAATGGTGTATGAGAACCGCCTCAATTGTATGTAAGATCTGCCTTCAGATGTTATCGTGAACATTCCTATCAATATTTTCTGTGTGCTTACACAAAGAGATAATAACTTTGGTTTTGCCACTCAAAGCAAAGACAATTTACGCCATTAAACAGTTATGAAAATCTGACATCAGCCACAGAGTTAACTCAAGCTTTTAAGCTTAGTTCATTTGATATGAGAACTTGATCCACTACAGTAAGCAGCTTAATACTTCAGGATAGTAAATAAGAACTTGAGTTATGCATTCTACTAAGGAGTTAAGGCAGGGTTGCTGTTTACAAAAAAAGTTCGACTTACGGGATTCAGGGCCGGAATCAATGTGGTACAACTAGCGCGAGTGTACCAGGGTAAAGCTTTACAAATTGAAATTGTCCTTATCTAAGCATACACATGTATTACCCTAATATTAAAGTGAAACGGATACTTCACATCTGCCTACTACACCACCTCAGACCGCTATTGTCCTCATGCTCCCCCTTCCAAATCTTTCAATACTCCAAACATTTCTTCCAACTTCTACGTCTGCCTGCCTGCCTGCCTCCTACCTAGCTGCCTGCCTCCTACCTGCCCACCTACCTGCCTGCCTGCCTACCTACTACCTACCTACCTACCTACCTACCTACCTACCTACCTACCTACCTACCTACCTACCTACCTGCCTGCCTCCTACCTAGCTGCCTGCCTCCTACCTGCCCACCTACCTACCTACCTGCCTGCCTACCTACCTACTTACCTACCTACCTACCTGCCTACCTACCTACCTACCTACCTACCTACCTACCTACCTACCTACCTACCTACCTACCTACCTACCTACCTACCTACCTACCTACCTACCTACCTACCTACCTACCTACTACCTACCTACCTACCTAGCTGCCTACCTACCTTCCTTCCCACCCAATCCACCCAATATATCGATGTGAATGTGTGTGTGTATGTTTACATAAACATATTTGTTTTTTAAAACTCGTTTTATCCAGTCATACTTACCAAGATTTATGCCATCCAGCTTATACCAAAATCTGAGCTTAGGGACATCATCATGTGAACACGTTAAGCTTTGGATTAATCTTAGTCTAAGTGGTATGTGACTCTTAAGTCATGAAATGAGTAAAACAAAGTAGGGTTAAACCTGAAAAATGGAACGCAACAAAACAACGAATGTGTCGGCAGAAAGTCTTCGTCAGCGAGCAAAACAAAAGAAAGAATGGTGTAAAAAAATAGCACTTAGCTTAAAAGTAGTATCCGTGGGCAGCAAAAGAAATGTGACAGAAAGTAAGTAAGTGAGAGAATAAATAGGGAAGAGTGAAAGAAAAGAGGAGAAGTAAGTCCACTGCAAGGAGGTCGGGACGTTGAGGGGGCGGAGCTAGGTTCAAGCTGTGAAAAGAGACATGACATTCATCCCATGTGGCGTCAATGTGCCATAAGTCGGGATCAGCCTGTTTTCCTAATTCACCCGGCTGGGTGTGTTCGTGCTAGCCACGATCGCACTAATTGAAAAGTTCGTCTTGTCTTGGTGGTCGCTACTATTGAATGTGTTTGGAGACGGGACACTGTTTATCTTGTGTAATGTACGGAGGTGTTCGGTAAACCTGTCAAAGCGTCGGCGTCCAGTCTCCCCCATGTAAGTCATCTGGCAGTAAAGCAAAATGATGCGCTCAAAAAGAAGTTTGGCGCAAATTTGTAACGTGTGAACTGAAAAGAAAGATTCGAAAAAATTTCCGTTGGATCAAATTTCCGTTGATCAATTTTCCGTCGATTAATTTTTTTTTCAAAAAAATTCCGGATACATTTGTTACATTTGTAAAGCTTAAGGAATGTTTGGGGAATATTAAAATATATTTAGGGAATATTTAAGGAATATTTCTTGGGTAGGGAGTAGAACAAGACAAGATAACTGTTACAAACTTTATCACTTCAACACCACACGGTGAAATGGAAGGATATTTTAATTTTATATTCGTTCAGAACAATTATTTTTTGTAAAAATGTTTTCACCCAATTATTTATGTTTATACTTAGAATGATACAAATGAATGAATGGTTATGAAGAGTCATGTATTGATTTTTTACCCAACACGCTAGAATCTAAGACAAGAGCAGTAGCCTGTAAGGTGACATGCTGGGCTTCCTTTACTGAATTGTTTTTATACATTACATGTTTTAAAAATCGAATATAATTTTTTAACTATTGCAATTTATATATATATATATATATATATAAAGAAATATAGATTTAATTTAAAATCTTCTTTTACTATTTTTAATTAAAATTAATGTGTTATCTGCATGATTATTTTTAATACATTGAAAGATTACGGAATCTGGACTTCATTTATTCTGAAAAGTCCTGAAAGCCTCAAGATTTCCTAATCAAAATCACTATGCACTTTGAAGGACACTACCTGTCTCAATCTTTTCGAAACATTTCTATATATCCTATAAGTTATCCATCCAGTAACTTATGTAACATTTGATTGGTCGTCACAATAGTTGCAATGCACACTTTAGTGGTGTGACAATTGTTACCATACCCACTTATGTGTTGTCACAATCTTTACAGTGCACACTTTAAGAGCCGTCACAATCATTGGAGTGCACACTTTAGTGCCATCACAGCCATGTTAGGTTTGTTTGGTCTTTGATATCCTCAGGTGGATTTATATAATGTTGATTGGCGAGTGACATTATTTTAACTTTGATTTGTTTCAAAAGAGAATTATTTTTTATTGTTCGTCCGTCGAGGATCGAAGAGGACCATCGAGTCGTCTGGTGACTGATGACTTGCGCGGGTGACTTTGTTTAAAGTGAAGAAGGGTTGCGCGGCGTCAACCTCACCCTCTCGTCCGGGCCCACCATATCCAGTGGCAAGACTCTACGTCAAGACGACCAGGGATGGGTTCGGTTGCAGGAATTGTCATTGTTTGCGCCTTACGGGACTCCAACTCCGGGTTGGAATTCAGAGTTTCCTTCTCTTAGATGAGTTGCCGACCAAGGTTAACGAGTCTCATTTTGCTTGACTGGCCTTTGGCTCGACTTGAACAACAGACGACCAACTTGAGGTTTGCTCAGTTTAGACCATTTGGTCAGCCAGTCACCCTAAAAGAGAATACGCCTACATATTAAACAAAATATCACAACTAACAACTCATACCTGTTTATGGATGTGAAGTTGTGTTCAAGAGCCGTGCAAAATAAAATTCCCAGAAGATATCACTAATTGGGATCCCAATAAAGTGCGTTACTTGAGTGCATGTTTTGTCAAGTAGCTTTAGTAGGTGGGAAGGGGACGCATTACCGCCACCACTGTTTGGCATGTTATTTCTAGTATTGCCATATTTAGGTAATTGGGTTGTAATTTAAAAGCGTTCACATTTTACGACATATTTGTTAGAACATACAGTAAAGTGGTCTACCACAAGGGCATTTGTTGTAAAATGTTAATGCGTCATTGATAAATTAAAAACTATAGCCATAACAACGATCACTGATTCTATCGGGTAATGGGAAGAATATAAAAGAAAAATATATCATATTGAATGAAGAATCCAGTGTCCTTGCTATGTTAGGGTGTAGTTTTAAGCAGGTGATGGGATGCATGGTATGCTGCCAGGTATAGGAATATGCAGTACCGCTGCTGAAAATTGCTTATATAATAATAGTGTTAAGACTATATAAACATAGCAAATTAGAATGTGAGAATGAACAACAGCAACAAACAGCACTAGCAACAGCAACACTAACAATATCAACACTGACAACATCAACACTAATGGCAGCAAAAATAACAGCAACAAGAGGAATAGAAACAAATTTTAAAATAAATCAATCCAATGCTTTATTTCATCACAAGTTGAATCCTATTATGCCATGATTGTGTGTTTAAAATGTGGACAATGTCAAGATAGATGACTTTAAACCGGCCCAATGAATTGTGAACACAGGTCTTTCACCTGTAACCCCTTTTCATCTCTCTTTCCATCTCAAGGTTGGTTGCATTCACAGACAGCCCACATCTACGGTGCAGAGACCCTGGGGTCCAGATCCATTTGTTTGCAACTGCAAGTGGAGATAGTGGATTTGTGAAAAATGGGGAGCTGGGTGGGGGTAGGACTGAAATGAGTACAATAAAAGATAAGTTTTTTAAAAATTTCTGTATGTGTGTGCATAGATATGAATACTTTTTTGTATGTGCAAGATAAGCTTGTAAATCCCGTCAACCAATCGAGCTGAAATTTGGCACATAGATTCGTTGCCGATGACAACACATACTAATCAAATTGTCAGCCCCACACACCAAAAATAAATTTTTCCTTTTTTTTTTCAAGAGGAACATGAAATAAAATTCTATATAACTGCACCAAATGAGATTCTTTTAAAAAAAATATCGCAAGTGTGTTTGGTATGTAATATTTTCTTTTAACGTCTCTGAAATAGTTGGTGAAACTAATCTGCGGTGTAAAAAGCGGGTGAATCTTTAGATGAATGAAATAGCAAAACGAGGTATGTGGAAGCTTGAATAAGATAACAGGACAAAAATCAAGGACTTTTGGCATAAAGCCTTCCTCAGCCAACAGTAGAAATGAAAATATAACAAAAAAAAACCAGAGCACAATAGAATAATATAGTTCAGGGACGCGAAGAAATATGCGGGTGTGAGCCTTGGAGTTGTGGGGGTGGGGGGGGCACTAAATAATCTACATTACATTACATCAAAGATTTATAAGAAAAACTATGTTTTAGTGGTTGTTTTTGTATTGGCGCATGACACTCTCTAATTTTCACTTGCGAAATTATTTTACTTTCATTCATTTCATTCTTAAAATACAACGAATTACTACTCATAAAATTCAAATTTGCCTCCCCTCCCCGGTTGTCACATCCATAAAATAAGAAATGTTCATCACGTTAATTAATACGAAATAGTAAGTTCTGTGTTTGTTTGAGAACCCTCCCACTATTTCTGGGCAACGTCTATGGACACATTTTTTCAAATCAAAGTAATTATTTAATATTCACGTTCTTTATAGCTGAATATCCACAACACTTTATACTTTCATCGACGCACTAATATCAACGTCTTGCCAACTCGAGCACACTTTCTTCATCTGCTGTTCACTCCAAGAGACACTCACCCAAAACACCAAACTAATGCAAGACTAATATTTTTTATTTTTTTCCCAAGTCGAGAAGAATTATTTTTTTCTTTCGAAAAACTCCAACAGCAAGTCTCTTCTTTCTTCTATATATTAAAGGGGCGACGATCAATTTATTCATCATTTTGGCTTCTATGCATGTAGAGGGGACTTGCAATGTTTCTGCGCCTGGTGTTGATGAGGATATTTCACTGGTTGCAAGGGCTACTTTGTGAGAGTATCATGCACTGGGGGCTAGAAGGCCTGAGACAATAGACTCAAATGTGTCAAGTTTTGTCACCTCAACTGTTCCCTTTGAAAGCTTGTTCCAGTCCCTGATTGCCTTTAGCAGGAAAGAAGAGTTCCTATACTGGCCTCTCGCTGGTATGTGCCGGAATTGCCTGTCATGGCCTCGTTACTGTCTCTTGGGGGAGAGGGACGAGTTTCTGTTTAATGCTGGAGTGGAGCAGCCCATTATTTATCTTGTAAATTATCGAGAACCTGAATAGTCGTCGTCGTTCCTCCAATGGTGACCAGCCTAGTGTTTCCAGCATGCTGCTAACACTAGAGGTATTCCTGTAGCGGTTCAGGAAAAAGCGTGCTGCCCGTCGCTGGACCACCCCCAACCTGTCCATGCTCTTCTGGGTAAATGTGTCATAGACTGAAGATGCATAATCTACAACCTATCAATAAGGTTTTATAGGCCCTTTCTTTCACACAGGAGTTGCCAATCTTTATATTACGCCTTAAGAACCCCAGGGTCTTGTTTGCCTGGTTGCACATATTGTTAATATGCTCATCCCAGCGGACCTCTCTTTGAATTGTAACACCCAGCCTTTACAGAGGAAACTGGCTCAAGTATATGGCCATGCTGTTCGTATTAGTAGTGTAGAGGAATACAACTTCTAGAGACTGACAGTGTCTGGCACTTGGCAGGGTGAAATTCCATGTCCCACTCAGAGATCCTGTTGTAGCTGGTCCTGGTCAGATCTGTTTGCGATCGTCCTATACACCGTTGTGTCATCTGCGAACAGTTTTGCTTGGGATGTCAGTTTCTTGGGTAGGTCATTAATGTATTCTATGAACAAACAGAGGCCTAGCTCTGATCCCTGGGGGACCCCTGACTTCACACCGACAAAGGAGGAGCTTGTACCATCCAACACTACTGCTGAGGAAGCTTGATATCCTTCTTTTAGTACTGCCTTGGATCCCATTTCTCTGAAGTTTGGGTAGAAGCAAACTATGTTTGGCATGGTCAAAGGCTTTTGAGAAGTCCATCACAAGCATGTCAGTTTGCTTGCTGTCCTCCAGATTGTTATCAAGTCTTCTTCAAATTCTAGGAGCTGGGTCGCACATGATCTGTTGACTTGGAATCCATTTTGACATTCACTGAGTATATTTTGGCTTTCAATGTGCTTCATGACTGTGCTTACGACTATATGCTCCAACAGTTTGCAGACGACGCTGGTGAGGGATATCGGACGATAGTTGGCAGGGTCGGAATGCTCCCCTTTCTTGTAGATTGGAGTGACATGCGCTGTTCTCCAGTCTGCTGGAACATTGCCTGTGCACAACGACGATTGCAAGAGGATATTCAGTGCAGCAGCGATTTCTTTGGCTAATTCTTTGAGATCTCGTGGTTTGATGTTGTCAGGACCGCATGCTTTGTAGGGCTTAATGGTTTTAAAGAGGGCAAGCACACTCTGCTCTGATATCTGGATTCGCTCATGACGCGGTAGGCCTCCAGAAGCGCTTGTTCTTGACATCTTTGGTCGGGGTGTCTTCCTCTGAGAAGATGCCGTTCAGGTAGTTCCAATAAGATCTGCGCAATAAGCGTTGGATGGTTCGGTGGAGCCTCAGTACCTCCTCTCACAGTTCAACCGAGCCATTTTCTTCAATCACTTGTTTTGGAGGTCTCTCCTGCGGATGAGCCTACGGATTTCAGCCGTGACCCATGGCTGATTTATCTTAGGTTTTGTGGTCTTGAATGGTATGAGTTTTTTCACTGCATCAAAGATTGTTATCTTAAACTTCAACCACAACTCTTCTGTTGTCGCTGAACCCTGAATCTCTTGCATGTATGAGCTCAGCTCTGTCGTTGCATTCCTCAGGCTATCACAGTCTGCCTTGGCATACATTGGGAATTCTAGTATGATCTGTTTCTTTTTAGTGTGATGACCTGAAATTCACAATATTGTATGCAGTGGTCTGATATCACGGGGATGTCCTCAACTTTTGTGACACGATGTGAACAGTTGTTGAGGAGTAGGTCAAGAATGTTTTCCCTCTCGTTGGTTCTTTAACCAGCTGTTCCAGACCATAGTTGTTAATCATCTCCATGAATTCTGAGTGGAGGACAGGGTATGGGGACTTGGGCTTCAAGCCTAGAATCTGCAAGTTCCAACCTGGAAAGTTAAAATCACCCCCCCCCCCCTTTTTTTTTTAAGGAGAAAAGCGTTTTTTCGACTGTGTCGCTCTCTGAAGCGATGCCTCAAACCTCTTCAGGCTTGGTTCATCTGCTATGTTGGGTCTGTAATAGGCACAAACGTAGAGTATTGTCTACCCTTCAAGTTCACTTTCACCCACAGGAGCTCGCAGTCATCAACATCTAGTTCAGGAACAGCGTGGCAGTACAGGTTGTGATGGGCAGAAACAAGTAGTCCTTCTCCTCTGTCTTTTCTGTCTCGACGGAATAATTTGTAATTATCCAGTACAACCTAACGGGCATCTATTGTTTGGCTAATTCATGTGTCACATAAACGTGGCCAGATTTAAACGTGTAGTCCGTCTTCCTTAAAAATCCTTAAAAATCAGTTTAAATTACAGATGGCACGGGTTTCCGTCAATAATTTTTCATTTTACTTAATACTTTGTTTAAGATATTGACTTGTTCATTGCTTTTTTTAATAAGGTAATTTAATATATTATAGTTTAAAGACTAATTTGTGCCTCCTGTAATTAATTTTGTAAATCTGTAACGCAAAAAAAAAATGTTAATCAAACTAATTAATAATACAATAATTTTGATTTTAACAAAAATATTAAATATAAAATAAAATGTTTCAATGCATGTATAGAGACAAAATTATTTAATTTTGCTCATTTTAATGTGAGATACAAAAATTAAATTTAAAAAAAAGAGATACGTTCATTAATTCAGTTTAATTAAAATAACAACTATTTATCATTTGCATACCGTGCATATAAAAGATGTGAGTAATATTTAAAATTTACATTTAATGGATTCTAACATAAGGAGTGAATATAATAGTATGACTATCACTGAAATGTTGTATGATTGCCAACATAACGAAAGAATATAATGGTATAGCTATCACTGAAATGTTGTATGGTTGCTAACATAACGTGTGAATATAATGGTATGACTATCACAGAAATGTTGTATGTTTGCTAACATAACGTGTGCATATAATGGTATGACTATCACTGAAATGTTGTATGGTTGCTAACATAACGTGTGCATATAATGGTATGACTATCACTGAAATGTTGTATGTTTGCTAACATAACGTGTGCATATAATGGTATGACTATCACTGAAATGTTGTATGTTTGCTAACATAACGTGTGCATATAATGGTATGGCTATCACTGTAATGTTAAAACCATCTTCACTCACTCCATTTATGGCCCACCGCGACTGGGCAGCCGGCATGCAGCGTGTTTCTTTCTATTTCTCCGGCAGGATTTAAGTTGTACCACATCAGAGCCATGTTCTGGAGTTGAGAGAGGTTAAGACATTCATACAAGGAATAAGTATAGTACCACATCAGAGCCATGTTCTGGAGTAGAGAGAGTTTAAGACATACATACATGGAATAAGTATAGTACCACATCAGAGCCATGTTCTGGAGTAGAGAGAGGTTAAGACATACATACAAGGAAATAAGTATAGTACCACATCAGAGCCATGTTCTGGAGTAGAGAGAGTTTAAGACATACATACAAGGAAATAAGTATAGTACCACATCAGAGCCATGTTCTGGAGTAGAGAGAGGTTAAGACATTCATACAAGGAATAAGTATAGTACCACATCAGAGCCATGTTCTGGAGTAGAGAGAATTTAAGACATTTATACTAGGTAGAGACAAACCGAAAGTGATTTTCTGATTTCTGCCGAAATCACTATTATTATTGCTACCTAATCTTGTTTAAACCTCAAAAATGGTTTTATGGAATAGTATTAATACACCACAAATTTAGCTTCTAAGGTTTTGACGTATGTGTTATTTACCCATTTACCCTGTCAGAAGGAAATACAGTTTGGAAAAAAAAGATACCAAAACAATTCAAATTCCGAATTTTCAACCTTGGCCACTCTCTTTTACGTTAGGAGATTACTCTGCCTATCGTTAGATCGATGGAAATCGGTGGTAGAGATTATAGAAATGTTTCATGGGCATTTAAGGTCTGTGGAATTACTGCTCTATTTATGACCACAAAAAAAAAATTATGCTATAAAAAACAAATACTTTTGTACCCTTAAAAGGTTTACTGAAAATAATTAAAAAAAAATAAAATACTTTTTGTTTCGTTTTAAAGACTTTATACAAAAGCGTTTAAAATAATTTTAAAATGCAAACACGATAAATGAAGTTCCCTACCTTGACTGGGAAAACAGAAATGTTGAGTTTAGGAAATACAGTGGCACCGCCCTTCTCAACGTCATTCATCTATTGAAATAAAACAATAAATGTGGCTGATTGATTTTTAATATTTGTGAACCTAATTTTAATGAGGAAAGCTGAACCACAAACGAGGAGATTAGAGAGAGAGAGAGAGAGAGAGAGAGAGAGAGAGAGAGAGAGAGGGAAGGGAGAGAGAGAGAGAGAGAGAGAGAGAGAGAGAGAGAGAGAGAGAGATGAAATAAATGATCACACACAAAAAAAAACGACATTTTTTTCAGAGAGATAAATAAAACAATAAATGTGGATGATTGATTTTTAATATTTGTGAAACTAAATTTAAAGAGGAAAGAAGAAAAACAAACGAGGAGAGTAGAGAGAGAGAGAGAGAGAGAGAGAGAGAGAGAGAGAGAGAGAGGGAAGGGAGAGAGAGAGAGAGAAAGAGAGAGAGAGAGAGAGATAGAGAGAGATGAAATAAATGATCACACACAAAAGTAAACGACATTTTTTTCAGAAAGAGGCTACATGGCATCTCTGTGGGCCGATTGTAAGAAAATGGGGGGAGCTTGCAGGAAGAAATGTTTGAGTAGGATCATGGAATTTTATGCTACACTGACCAGCTGTCTAAATGTCTACATTTCAACCGGAAAAAAGGGGGGGGGAGGGGCAATCTCCTTCTTCAATATTTTGAGGACCCACATGACCATTCTGGCTTCTATGGTTTAGTGACAGTGAAAAATGAAAACCAAATTAATTTCAGATCCGTGGCACCATATGGAATCTATAAAAAGATACTCTCTTACTAGTGTTCCTTTTGTTTTTCTCTATCCACTTATGTACTCAATTTTTTTGCAGTTTAAAAGTTGAATAAAATAATTATACTTAAATTCTTTTTCCTGGATTGTACTCACCACAGCATAATGTGGGCGACGCACTTTTTGTTTGCGAGCAACTCAACTTCCGTTTCAAAACAATAACAGAAACACCCCACGTTCTGAATCTTGAGCTTCATTGACTTCATTCAGCTCTTTCCATAGCACAAAGTTTTGTTGTTTTAATTCAAATTGAAATGTTTTTTTTTTATATTGTGTTTTCCGCCGAGGAAGGCATCTAGCCGAAACGTCAGCTTAATTGTCTAGTCTTTCATATTTAAACCTTAACATATCTTGCTCCGCTATTTATTGACACACACTGGACGGGCAAGCATTTAATATAGCAACACTAACACAGACGAGGCAGGTAGACATGTAATATAAAAACACTTACATAGACGAGGCAGGAAAACATGTTCTATAACAAAACTTACATAGACAAAGCAGGTAGACATGTAATATAACAACACTTACATAGACAAAGCAGGTAGACATGTAATATAACAACACTTACATAGACGAGGCAGGTGAAGACCCTTGTACTTCTTGGCCAACTGTCCTTCGTCCTGACCTTTTCATACGGCTGAAAGCCAAATCAGGTTTGTTTCTTTGTTAGTGGCGTTTTTATCATAACAATTTGTTTATTTTTTATGAGCAGGATTACATAGTTATAAACAACATTCCAGTCTATGTTGTAGTAATCGTTACTGGTACAGTAGTTCTAATGTACAGAGATAGTTATTCTACATTAGAGGTTGTAATGCAATGATATACACGAAACAGTCATAAAATGCATTAAATTAATAAAACTCCTCCAATATGGAATATGTTGTGGACTAATTCTCAAAAATCGTCCAGCTGAATGTTACTGCAAAGAAATCCCCCGAATTATGATGAAAAATACATGCTATGAAAAGTTTTGAGAGATTTTAGAAATTAAACTCTGAATGATTGTATCTTTATCTTTAGAAAAAGTTAAATAAATGTATCTTTATCTTTACCAAGAGCCAGTTTAAATGCAAAACGATGCGGGACAATGTATAGGCGAAGACACTTTTGTTTACTTAGTACATAGTACCGCATATAACCGGAAACACTATAAGAGCATCCCATTAAAAGGATATAGGAAAAGGGGAGATACAAGGGGAAAGAACTATCTCAATAACATTACTTCCATACCGCTTGTGCATCAATATGGGGCAGGTAATAACCTCCAAATCCATAGTTGATCACCTTGCGAAAAGAAATTATATACAAGCATTTAAATTATGGGACGAGAAAATGTGCTGAGATTGATCAAATAAACCAAAAAGTTACTAATGGAAAGAAAAATACAAATAATGTTTAAAAAAAATATATTAAAAAGCAACAAATCAAACAACTACTATTACTGCTAAAAAAAAAATTTCCGAAAAAATATGGATTTTTTGTTTAGGACTTTTAAAAAGTATACATGATAGAGATTTTGAGATGAGCACAGAAGCAATCTTGTTTTGTAGCAACTCCCGCCGTTGTGAATGGTTGAGGACGCGGGACTGCTGCGCGAGTCTGAGATTTGAATGCTTTAAGCATCTAGTTTTAATTAAGGGGAGAGACCTTCCGTGACTGGGGTGGAGACCTTCCGTGACTGGGGTGGAGACCTTCCGTGACTGGGGTGGAGACCTTCCGTGACTGGGGTGGAGACCTTCCGTGACTGGAGTGGAGACCTTCCGTGACTGGGGTGGAGACGTAATGTGATTGGGAGGGAGACCTTTTGTGATTGGGAGGGAGACCTTTTGTGACTAGGATAGAACATATGGCCATTTGGTTAGACACACAGTGTGATTGGACTAGACATACAGTGTGTTTTGACTAGACACACAGTATGATTTGACTAGACACACAGTGTGATTTGACTATAGATACACAGTGTGATTGGACTAGACACACAGTGTGATTTGACAAGACACACAGTGTGAATAGACTAGACACACAGTGTGATTGGACTAGACACACAGTGTGATTGGACTAGACACACAGTGTGATTGGACTAGACACACAGTGTGATTGAACTAGACACACAGTGTGCTTTGACAAGACACACAGTGTGAATAGACTAGACACACAGTGTGATTTCACTAGACACACAACGTGATTTGACTAGACACACAGTGTGATTTGACTAGACACACAGTGTGTTTTGACTAGACACACAGTGTGTTTTGACTAGACACACAGTGTGATTTGACTATAGATACACAGTGTGAGTGGACGAGACACAGTGTGATTCGACTAGACACACAGTGTCATGAGTTTGTGACACAGCGAGATTGGGTTAGAAGCCTAGTGTTGATTGGATAGGGACAGAAACGGGCCGAATGTGATTTTCTGAATTCAGCGGAAACCGAAACAAACCCGAATGTTATAATGACTTTCGACCGAAGCCAAAACCAAAAGCTCAACGAGGCTTTCGACCGAAACCCAAAACCGAAAGATTTAGATATATCGAAACTCGTTCGCGCAAATGATTTACGTACGTCGAAGTATGATCAGGACAGTAGCAATATTTAAAATTTTGTCTATATAAAAAAATGGTATTATAAAAATCTATTGAATACTTGAATTAATAGAAAAGCTTGACTTAGGGGATTGGGGCTAAATTCATGAAAAAAGGACACTTGGGCGTCCTTTTTTAAAATAATATAATTACAACGCTAACTGGACATCTTTAGTATCGATCGAAAGCTTAGCCTATGAATTTTCATTTATTGGTATGTCCCACAAAAATGTCCAAACATAACCCTTGAAGGATCTCTTTATTCTGCTAACCCATACATGTTAGTTGAAACACACTTTATTATTGGTCGACATTTTAATTTTTTTTCCTTTTATCCCCAATTATGATTTGTCGGCTAATTTTAGATTTGACCCAGATTAAACAAAAGTTGAAGGAATGTTGAACTACGTTTACTAAGATAATACATTAGGCCTACTACTACTACTACTAATACTACATAATTATTATAAGGAAACAGTGATACATCCACACGAGGGTGTTGGCTTGTGATTTAAAATAAAGGCAAATTTATGTCTAATTATGCAAAAGTAGAATAAAAAATTATATATTTTCATTATTGCCTTTCTTGCCATCTGTGTCCATACACGTGAATATTTTTGTGGAATATTTTTTTAACATTTTTTTTGCGTCAACGACAATGTTAATCACCAGGATGATGATGAAGGTTCCCTAATTATTATTCTTTTTTCTTATACAATTTAAAACAAAAATAATAATTGAAATGTTACTATTCCATAGGATTATAATACTATTAACCTTTGCCTCTTACAATATTTATGAGCGCAATAATGATAAATCAAAACGAATGAATTGAATAGACCTAGGGTTCCCAAATTTAATTTTTGAAAAAAAAAATAAAAATAAAACAAAAATAATGATATAAATATTACTATGCTCTTAGATTTTTCTTCTTCTACGAAACTATTGACTTTTGCCTAAGTCCAATTGAAACCAAAACCACGCCGAAATTGATCCAATGGCAACTTTTGGCGCCGAATCCGAAATTCGTTCGGCCTCTTAGTTAGAGACCTAGTATTGCATAGTTAAAACAAACAGTAGACTTAAATTGTTACGACTTTAAATAAGTTGTTCTAAAAAAAAAAATTAAATTGGTTGTAACTTTAAACATTCTGACGAAAGTCAGTCAACCTGTGCTTTACATATTATCACCCCATGGAATTTTAACATTGGATTTCCTCTCCACTCTGTGGGGGTAGTCATAAGCCATGAACAGCCACATTAGAAAATGGTAATCTATATACGCGCCAATCCAAAAAAAAAACCATACATAAATTGTAAGGTAATATGTAAAACATTGCACAGGAGTGGAAACAATGAACGTGTCGGCTAGAAGACTTCGACAGTGATCAGTACAAACAAAGAGTAGCGAATATATTTTTAAAAATCATAAAAATATCAAATAAAAAAAATAAGCTGAAATGCTTTATCTAGAGTATTTTAAAAAGGAAAGCAACAGGAATGAAGTCTATCAATTTTATCATAAACATTTGTACCATAATAAATTGTGAAACTGGAGATACCTGAATGAGCTCAGGAATCGTGTGGGAAGGGGAGGCCCGTTTCGTATCCAACCCGGTGAGAAGCTCAAGCCTTTCCCCCAAAGGTACATTTACAAGGGACTCATCTTCCTCTGTCACTAAGCCCCTGACCAAAGAGTAAATACAAAAATTGAATCACAGAAACATAAAACACTGGAAATGTCTCTATGCAGATATGGAATATACTGGAGTAAATACATTCAAGCTTCTACGATGTCTCTATGACGATATGGAATGTACTGGAGTAAATACATTCAAGCTTCTACGATGTCTCTATGACGATATGGAATGTACTGGAGTAAATACATTCAAGCTTCTACGATGTCTCTATGACGATATGGAATGTACTGGAGTAAATACATTCAAGCTTCTACGATGTCTCTATGACGATATGGAATGTACTGGAGTAAATACATTCAAGCTTCTACGATGTCTCTATGAAGATATGGAATATACTGGAGTAAATACATTCAAGCTTCTACGATGTCTCTATGAAGATATGGAATGTACTGGAGTAAATACATTCAAGCTTCTACGATGTCTCTATGACGATATGGAATGTACTGGAGTAAATACATTCAAGCTTCTACGATGTCTCTATGCAGATATGGAATATACTGGAGTAAATACATTCAAGCTTCTACGATGTCTCTATGACGATATGGAATGTACTGGAGTAAATACATTCAAGCTTCTACGATGTCTCTATGACGATATGGAATGTACTGGAGTAAATACATTCAAGCTTCTACGATGTCTCTATGACGATATGGAATGTACTGGAGTAAATACATTCAAGCTTCTACGATGTCTCTATGCAGATATGGAATGTACTGGAGTAAATACATTCAAGCTTCTACGATGTCTCTATGACGATATGGAATGTACTGGAGTAAATACATTCAAGCTTCTACGATGTCTCTATGAAGATATGGAATATACTGGAGTAAATACATTCAAGCTTCTACGATGTCTCTATGACGATATGGAATGTACTGGAGTAAATACATTCAAGCTTCTACGATGTCTCTATGACGATATGGAATGTACTGGAGTAAATACATTCAAGCTTCTACGATGTCTCTATGACGATATGGAATGTACTGGAGTAAATACATTCAAGCTTCTACGATGTCTCTATGACGATATGGAATGTACTGGAGTAAATACATTCAAGCTTCTACGATGTCTCTATGACGATATGGAATGTACTGGAGTAAATACATTCAAGCTTCTACGATGTCTCTATGACGATATGGAATGTACTGGAGTAAATACATTCAAGCTTCTACGATGTCTCTATGACGATATGGAATGTACTGGAGTAAATACATTCAAGCTTCTACGATGTCTCTATGACGATATGGAATGTACTGGAGTAAATACATTCAAGCTTCTACGATGTCTCTATGACGATATGGAATGTACTGGAGTAAATACATTCAAGCTTCTACGATGTCTCTATGACGATATGGAATGTACTGGAGTAAATACATTCAAGCTTCTACGATGTCTCTATGACGATATGGAATGTACTGGAGTAAATACATTCAAGCTTCTACGATGTCTCTATGACGATATGGAATGTACTGGAGTAAATACATTCAAGCTTCTACGATGTCTCTATGACGATATGGAATGTACTGGAGTAAATACATTCAAGCTTCTACGATGTCTCTATGAAGATATGGAATATACTGGAGTAAATACATTCAAGCTTCTACGATGTCTCTATGAAGATATGGAATGTACTGGAGTAAATACATTCAAGCTTCTACGATGTCTCTATGAAGATGTGGAATGTACTAAAGTAAATAAAGGCAAGCTTTTACTATGTCTCTATAACGATATGGAATGTACTGGAGTAAATAAATGCAAGCTTCTAATATGCCTCTATGCAGATATGGAATATACTGGAATTAATAAATGCAAGCTTTTACTATGTCTCTATGCAGATATGAATATTCTGGAGTAAATAAATGCAAGCTTCTACTATGTCTCTATGCAGATATGGAATATACTGGAGTAAATTCATTCAAGCTTCTACTATGTCTCTATGCAGATATGGAATATACTGGAGTAAATAAATTCAAGCTTCTACGATGTCTCTATGCAGATATGGAATATTCTGGAGTAAATAAATGCAAGCTTCTACTATGCCTCTATGCAGATATGGAATATACTGGAGTAAATAAATGCAAGCTTCTACTATGCTTCTATGCAGAAATGGAATATACTGGAGTAAATAAATGCAAGCTTATACTATGTCTCTATGCAGATATGGAATATTCTGGAGTAAATAAATGCAAGCTTCTACTATGTCTCTATGCAGATATGGAATATACTGGAGTAAATAAATGCAAGCTTATACTATGTCTCTATGCAGATATGGAATATTCTGGAGTAAATAAATGCAAGCTTCTACTATGTCTCTATGCAGATATGGAATATACTGGAGTAAATAAATGCAAGCTTATACTATGTCTCTATGCAGATATGGAATATACTGGAGTAAATAAATGCAAGCTTATACTATGCCTCTATGCAGATATGGAATATACTGGAGTAAATAAATGCAAGCTTCTACTATGCTTCTATGCAGAAATGGAATATACTGGAGTAAATAAATGCAAGCTTCTACTATGTCTCTATGCAGATATGGAATATTCTGGAGTAAATAAATGCAAGCTTCTACTATGTCTCTATGCAGATATGGATTATACTGGAGTAAATAAATGCAAGCTTATACTATGTCTCTATGCAGATATGGAATATTCTGGAGTAAATAAATGCAAGCTTCTACTATGTCTCAATGCAGAAATGGAATATACTGGAGTAAATAAATATAAGCTTCTACCAACGTATAAAGGATGGACGGTTGAAAGGTGCAATTTCAGTAATTGGAGAAGCGAGAATAAAAGAATTAATTGTATACCTACAAAACACCAGTCCTTTTTAGTGAAAGCTGACCATCTCCAGTAGTCGCTAGGATCATCTAAAATCATCGTTAGATAAGACTGTGTAAAACTAAATCCATACTGTAATAACTGGATGTATCGTGTTATATAAGTGGTGAGATTACTATAATTATGAAGTATTTGTGATTTATTATTTTTTTAATAGATCTGTGGGTAATGCGAAGAGATATCACCATGACGTCATTTGCGTGTTTGGTCAAGTTGCTATTTTGGATTCACTCCCCCCCCCCCCCCCTCTTTTTTTAAAATATATATATTTTCACTAATATTACGATGGCACATGTTAATAACATTTTTATTGGTTGATGAATCATAATTTTAAATTTTCATTGGTTTGCTAATTATAATATTTTTATGTGTTCTGCCATCTCAGAAACGACTCGTTCATGGCAGACCTTGTATTTTATTCATTTTGTGGATACTAGTTTCTTTGGGACCTGAAATAAAGTGTGTAAAAGTGTGTTCCATGACGCTGCAAGTTGGGTTTTCATTATTTCTTTATTTTGTAACATTTTTTTGGGTCGATTTTTTATTGTTTTTTTTATTCATTTTCCTAGTTTTCAGGGTCAAAATCCAGTTTCCGATAAGCTCAAAACAATGGTTCCGATAGGGTAAAAAAATCCTGGTTCCGATAGGGTCAAAACCCTGGTTCCGATAGGGTAAAAAAACCCTGGTTCCGATAGGGTAAAAAAATCCTGGTTCCGATAGGGTCAAAACCCTGGTTCCGATAGGGTAAAAAAACCCTGGTTCCGATAGGGTCAAAACCCTGGTTCCGATAGGGTCAAAAAACCCTGATTCCGAAAGGGTCAAAACCCTGGTTCCGATAGGGGCCAAACCCTGGTTCCGATAGGGTCAAAACACTGGTGCCGATAGAGTCCAAAC
>CAXITT010000598.1:224270-234990 GCA_964033795.1 Lymnaea stagnalis | reverse complement strand
CGCCATCATGATAGCCACGACCCCGTGAAACAGTCAAATTTAAGGAGGAGGAAATTTCGGCCTTTGGAAATTTCTTGATTCCGAGATCCAAGTTCGTGTTTTTCCCGTAAGTGAGCTTTACAAAAAAAAAAAAAAAAAAAAAAAAAAAAATAAAAAAAAAAAAAAAAAAAAAAAAAAAAATAATAATAAAAATCATTATTTCGATCTGCGCGGCTAGGTTGGTCAAGAACGTTTAACGTAAGTTTATATTGGTGCACACGCATGAAGGTCTTTCCTGAGCACGGTGCGTAAGACGGCTTTGCTCATTACATGAGACAATTGTGTTGGGTGTTATGAATAAGACGGATTGACTCATTACATGAGAACATTGTGTTGGGTGTTATGAATAAGACGGCTTGGCTCATTACATGAGAACATTGTGTTGGGTGTTATGAATAAGACGGCTTGGCTCATTTCATGAGAACATTGTGTTGGGTGTTATGTATAGGACAGCTTTGCTCATTACATGAGAACACTGTGTTTAGTTTTCATTTACTTGACGTCTTAACGTTGGGAAATGTATCACCTTTGAATAATCATTCCCAGACAGTTGAGGACGAGCTTTTCCAAAATAGCCCCTAGCTGTGGCGAATGAAAAATACAATTAGCCAGACTATATGTTGCTAGCATCCGTCCGTCACAATGTGACGATGGTGAAGTCTTCGTAGGACGAAATCCACAAGGCCTGGGGGCTATTCTTCTAGGATTGTAAGCTGGTTCCAAACATCAAGCCGCGTCTCTCCACGCCGCTGGATAACCCAAGCCAACATCATGTGGATGATTTCATCTTGGCAACAGTGACGTCGCAGGAGTTGTCGGAATGTTTCACTGTACCATTGTTATCCGCCTACGGGACTCCATCTCCGGGTTTGAATTCAGAGTTTCCTTCTCTTAGATGAGTTGCCACCCAAGGTTAAAAAGAGTCCCATCCACCCGGCGTGCTGGTGGTGTTTTTGCTTGACTATGCTCTGGCTCGAATTGAACTCCAGACCATGCACTTGAGATATGTTAAGTTTAGACCACTCTATATATATACATTAAAAAAACAACAACTACTAATGAATAAAATGAGGTTGTGCCATCTGTCAGTCTTTTACTAATGCGTTACGCAATACTTTGCACACACACACAATTTCTTTAGCGTGCTTTAATTTTTTAGCAGAAGTAATTACAAACTTTGTTTATTCAAAGAGCTACCCTCTTAGAGAGTATATTAACTGAATTGCTTGTTTGTTTACAACCCAAGTTTTGACTAGGATAACGAAACAAGACATACAATTTAAATCACTCGGTCTATTCTCTATCTGATCTATTTTATGACTTGGTGTCTATTTTGTGTTATTTTTAATAATACAATTCTTTAATCTACACACAATATATTTATCATTTTTTATTTTATAGTAATGGGTTTCAGGAAATTTGATCGAAAGCAATATCGTCGACTGAAAAATTGATCGACGGAAATTTGATCGAACGGAAATTCGGTCGAATCTTTTTTTCCGTTCACACGTTTAAATTTTCATCAAATTTCTTTTGAACCCACGATACTATATAGTAAAACAAAATAATGCGTTTGTTACATTGTCGTATTATTTTAGTTGGGAGAGGGGTGGTGATGATGATGTTTAAGTGTGACAGATTGGAGGGATGGCGTAAAGAAATTGTAAACAAATTAGCATGGCATACTTTATGGACGGCCTCTAAACATAAACTATACCTGTAGTTTTATTAAGTATCGAGTCTTACTTTTTTATCTTACTTTATGCCAAGGTCTGTTACGTTTCTTAAAGTAAGTTTCAGTTCTGCTACATACCTGATCTTTAACAAGTTCTTTCAAAGCGTGAACCTCGCGGTCTGTGGTGAAGTTGTAGACCACGGAAACTAAAGGCACCACCGACAGGATCTCTTCCTTGTAACGGTAGTAGGGCAGCAGGGCTTCTCGGTACCTGCAGAAATTCTTTGGGCTCTTGGGATCCTACAGTCAAGAAAAAAACAGAGCATGCTTCAAAACTGTAAGCGTGAATTGAGTAAGAAATGAGACATCAACGAAACAAACCCGAGAAATATGAGCACTTGTAGTGTAGTCATTTGAGTAATTAAAATTAACAGTTAGTTCAACATGTGATGAGGAAGACATTTAAAGAGAACTGTTGTGATTCAACTCTTGTGATTGAACTCTTTTGATAGTATTGCTGAGGTTCAAATGTTGTGATTAAACTGTTGTGATTGAGCTGTTGTGATTGAACCGTTGTGATTAAACCGTTGTGATTGAACTGTTGTGATTGAACCGTTGTGATTGAACCGTTGGGATTGAACTGTTGTGATTGAACCGTTGTGATTGGGCTGTTGTGATTTAACTGTTGGGATTGAACCATAGGGATTGAACCATTGTGCTTTGATGCATAGGTCTAAATGTCTTGGCATCGATAATCCATGATAGAATTATTATCCTGTACCAGTAATGTCTCAAAGTCAAGTGATTTCTGAACTATGATTTGTTTGCAGTATCGTCTCAAAGTCAAGTGACTACCGAACTAAAATCTAGTAGCAGCATTGTCTCAAAGTCAAGTGACTTCTGAACCATGAAATGGTAGCAGTATCGTGTCAAAGTCAAGTGACTTCAGAGGTAGGGAGCAGAAAAAAAATAAAAACAAAATCTATAGACGCCAAAATTATAATTAAAACAAAGCACTGAGTTAATTTAATTAAAGGGACATCCACATTTTTTAAACTCGCATTTTAAATGTGAAACGAAGTTCAAGTAGAAGTCTCTGGGGTTGTAATAATTACAGGCTTATCTTGTGTGAATTCGGCTGTCATCAGATTCAATGTAATCTTCTTGGAAAACAATAACGGTCTGTTTAAAGCACATACTCTTTTTTTAATAGTTCTATAAAACCATGTAAAATCACGTGGGCATTACGCCGACATGCCACAGAGCGCTTTGAGCATGCCTGATTACCATGGAGACAAGCGCTATGCAAGTATTTAATCGTCATCATCATTATCGTTTCTTCTAGAATATATCTAATCCCTAGAGGAAATCCCGGTAAATGGGTCTACTAGATAGAGGAAATCCCGGTTAATCGGTCTACTCCATAGAGGAAATCCCGTTAATCGGTCTACTCCATAGAGGAAGTCCCGGTAATCGGTCTACTCCATTGAGGAAATCCCGGTTATGTATACTCCCTAGAGGAAATCCCGGTTATGTATACTCCCTAGAGGAAATCCTAGTTAATGTGTCTACTCTCTAAACGAAATCTTTTTTGATGGGTCTACCTGGGATTTCCTCTAGGGAGCATACACAGTTCAGTCATAAGACAGGTATCTTGGGCTGAATTCACCCCTGAGTTCAATCATGCGACATGTATCCTGGCACTTTGACCCCTGAGTTCAGTCATAAGACAGGTCTCTTGGGCTGAATTCACCCCTGAGTTCAATCATGCGACATGTATCCTGGCACTTTTGACCCCTGAGTTCATTCATAAGACAGGTATCTTGGGCTGAATTCACCCCTGAGTTCAATCATGAGACATGTATCCTGGCACTTTTGACCCCTGAGTTCAGTCATAAGACAGTTATCTTGGCAGACTTGGGTTCAGTCATGCGACAGGTAACATGGCGCACTTCATCCCTGAGTTCAATCATACGACATATATCTTAGCACACTTCACACCTGAGTTCAAATGTTGACCAGGTATTCTCAAGCTTTTCATCTGTGTCCTATTCTTGACTAGCCATTCTCAAGCTTTTCACCTGTGTCCAGACCTTGACCGGGTATTCTCTAGAACAACATTGAATAAGCCTTTTCGTCCAAGTTGTGGCGAAATGCCGTCTAGGGGGGGGGGGTAGGTCCCTCTCTCAACGGCGACGGCCACAGAAACACACTTCACTATCAGATCAGAGTCTAAACTCCATTTTTTTCCCTCGTTTCAAATAATTTGACGAGATGGTTTGAAATAACGGTATCCTTAAATTATTGATATGATGTCTTAAGATACAATGCACAATAAAGAAAACTAGAAACAATAGTGTTCACACTTGAAAGAAACAAATGCATCTTGAAGTCTACAAGTATAACATACGCATAACAAAAAAAATGCTATCGCACCACCGGGAATGCATCACGGTGCATTCATGACTGAATCAAAGTGGTGCGAAATAAAGGAAAGTTCTAACAGGAAAACATCATTGCTCAGTGCTGAAATGATTAACCCAGACACATAATAATAATAATGAAGTTCATTTAAAAAAACACGCTTCATCCCCAAAGGCTCGAAGCGTGGTACAAAGTCAACAAAAAACAAATCTATAATATACCACATTTAAAACAAACGCAACACTACACAAACTAATTACTAGGATACAATCTCAAAGTCTTTCAAGCCATTTCAACCGTGGGCAACACAGCCATTAGGCATTAACTGGAAAATAAGGTAGACAATCATCCCAGAAGGATTTTGCGAAATAGATGTGTCTTTAGATCGGTTTTAAAGGACATAACATAATCACGCGATATGGCAGTGGCACAAGTCTATGACAGTGTCACGGCTGGGTTGTTTCCCCTATTGTGTGTGTTGAAATCAGTTTAGTGAGTAACACTTACACCAGTGTGTAGTCCAGGTCCCCTGGCGCAAAGGGGCTTGATCAGTTCCAATTTTTCATGAATTTTTTTTAAGTTGATCGTTTTGCTGGTGATCTGCTTCTGGATGCTCCTGCCGAGCTCAGCAACCTCAGTGTCGTTGGGATCTTGGAGAACATAAGAAGACGGCAGAGATTAAATGGTTTTTGTTTATTTCGTTTTCAAATAATAAGCGCTTTTTTTCTTCAAACTTAAAAATAACGCATTTTGTTCCTATTCAATATCACCAAAATATCCTCAAACTGCCTACTATAAACCGAAGGTAAGTGACGCGAGCTGCAGATTTTGGTGTGGGGTGTGCGTCAGCCTGCCAGCTCCATTGGGGTGTGGGGTGAGCGTCAGCCCGCCAGCTCCATTGGGGTGTGGGGTGAGCGTCAGCCTGCCAGCTCCATTGGGGTGTGGGGTGAGCGTCAGCCGGCTAGCTCCATTGGGGTGTGGGGTGAGCCTTAGCTGTCCAGCCCCATTGGGGTGTGGGGTGAGCCTTAGCTGTTCAGCCCCATTAAGGGGTGGGGTGAGCCTTAGCTGTCCAGTTCCATTTGTGTCTGGTGGGAGCGTCAGTTGACCAGCTCCATCTAATTCCTAGACATACAAACGAAACGATTCAAAATTTCATTAAAACTAAACTAGAGTATCTCTTTATGCAGCTTAAACACTGGGATGCTAAGAGAAAACAACATTTCACACAGGAACAATGTCCATCTGTTAAAATGGTAAAATTGGGGGTAGAGAGCACGGCTTCAAAGTACAGTAAAAAAAAAACCCAACAAATTTTGCCTGGCTTTTCTCCTCAAACATGTATTATTAAATTTTTGGTTGGTTTAGGGTGGTTGGGAGGGGAGGTGTAGGGTGGATGGGGGTAGGATGGGTGGGGGGTAGAGTGGGAATTAGGCTAGGTGGGTAGAATGGGTGGGACGTCATAAGCATCAAAGCGTCTAATAAGACACGAATGTCATATTATTTGCTGGTCCAACAATTTGGAACGCCCTTCCACTCGATCTCAGAAACATCCAGTCACTGGAGTCCTTTGAAACCGATTTAAAGACACATTTATTTCGCAAACACCTTCTGGGATAATTGTCTACCATATTTTCCATTTAATGGATATTAGCTGTGTTGCTCACGGTTGAAATGGGTTGAAAGAATTTGCCATTGTATGCTTGTAATTAGTTTTTGTAGTGTTGCGTTTGTTTTAAATGTGGTAAATTATAGATTTGTTTTTTGTTGACTTTGTACCGCGCTTCGAGCCTTTGGGGATGAAGCGTGTTTTTGAAATGAACTTTATTATTATTATTATTATTAATATTATTATTATTATTATTAATATTTCTATTTTATGTACGTGAAAATCCTGATATAATGTTTAGGAACTATTTTGTTTTAATCCCTCTCTCCCCCCCCTCTCTCTCTCTCTCTCTCTCTCTCTCTCTCTCCCTCTAATAGTTTATTTAGTGAGGCTTACAAAAGAAAAAAAAAATATAGATGGTCAATGCAACATTATGTGTTTATGAACAGATATAAGAGAAAACATAGATATGGTCAATGCAACATTATGTGATGATGGATAGAGAAGAAATATAGATGGTCAATGCTTCGCTCCTCCGCAGACGTGCATATTCTTTCTGTCCCCAAGACACGCACAAAAACATACGGTGAACGATCGTTCTCTTTCTGTGCACCCAAACAATGGAATTCTCTTCCATTACACATCTACAATACAGTGGCGTAGCGAGGGTGTTTATCGCCCGGGGACAAGATTCGCGCCCGGCGACAAGATCCATTTTAAAGCGCCCCCTTTTCATTTTTTCAACTCTCAAACCCATTATTTTTACCAATAATACAATATCAAATCACATTTTGGCGCCCCTAACTAGCTTGCGCCCGGGGACATCTGTCCCCTCGCCCCCCCCCCCATCGCTACGCCTATGCCGCAATATACCGAACATCACAACCTTCAAAAGTGCACTCAAAACACATCTCTTTAATCTCTACTATCCCGACTGATTCCCACCTCTGACCAAAAAAAACAACAACAAAAACGATGGTACTGAGTGTCATCCATGGCTTGAGATGTAAATAGTTTTAAATTTACATTTGTTTTGTTTTATTTAATTGATGTATGTCAATTAATTTTTAAAGTTTTTTTTATTATGTTTGTTAAATTGTATGTACAGCGTGGTGGGCCAAGCCCGAGGCTGGGGTACCACGCTATATAAAACTACGTATAATAATAATAATTATAATAATAACAATAACAAACCATATATTTGCAGAGCCATATATTATTTGCTCACATCGGAAGGAGACAGTGCGTGGCACTAATATTCCAAAATCATGATTTGCTTTGATGATACGAAGAAATCTCTATGCTCATGTCTTTAATCAATCGTTTAGCCGAGACTAACCCAACCAGAACGTGGTGATGACAGTTTGATCTCTGGCGGCGGCCATTTTAAATTTTGCTCGAATGATACTTTAAAAGACAAGCAATTAGTCACACCCCCCTCCCACACACACACACACAAATTAACCCCCTAAAAACAAACTTATTTGCGTCAATACTTTAAATGCCTTTAAAAAAAACATTTATTTCAACTTCACTTTTGTGTGTTTAGGGCAAAACTTTCGGACGGCAAAGTGACCCACTTCCCGTCAACCTATCGAGCTGAAACTTGGCACATAGAATCGCTTGCTTCTAATGATAACTCATTTTTTAAAAAAATTCAGCGCCATTATGCAATTTCTACTTTATCCATTATGGAAGGAAATATTTTTTAATTTCAGTCAGCGAACAAAGAGTAGAAGAAAAAAAACAAAACAGAATTAAATTTAAAAATAGCACATAGTTGAAAACTAGTATCCGACAGGGCAGCAAAAGATTTGTGTAACACTAGTGTTACATGGTTTTGTCAAGATTTGGATTAGGTTTAAATTACCTAGAATAAGTGCTTCGTTATAAAGATCCATTGCCCTTGTGCTGTCATTGTTCTGTTGACAAAAAAAAAAATTAAAAAATCAACAAATTGTGTTTAATTAAACTCACGATTTTATATATCTGTGTCTATCAAGAACTCATGACTTAAAATATATCTGCTTGTATCAAGAACGATTCATCATCATACAAGCATAATTCTTTTCTTACACCCACCTGCAAAAAAACCTTTCCCATAAGGGCCTTAATGTGTCCCTCAGATTGTTGTGGCTGGCTTTTGTGTTGTTCCTTCAATGCTAGACCCAGATTTAACCATTCCAAGCTAGCATTCAGAAATCCCTCTTTTCAAATCAAGAAAAAAAGAAAGAAAAAAAATTAGTGACACTATCTGCAACTTACTTATCACTCAAGGAAATACACTTTACAAAATTATAACTTAAATAAATACTGAAATTAATTTTAATTGAATATTTCAATGATTTAAACGCTAAGTCATGAAATATAACCAACAAGTTTCCAGGGTGTCGTCTCGCCGACCCCCACCTTGTGAATCACTGGTCTACACATGACATGTCTCGCCGACCTCCACTTTGAGAAGCACTGGTTTACACATATCTCCCCGACCTCCCCTTTGAGAAGCTCTGGTTTACACATGTCTTGCAGACCTCCACTTTGAAAAGCACTGGTCTACACATGTGTCCTAGACCTCCACTTTGAGAAGCACTGGTTTACACATGTCTCGCCGACCTCCACATTGGTTTACACATGTCTCCTTGACCTCCACTTTGAGAAGCACTGGTTTACACATAAATCCCGACTAAACTTGAGGGTATAATTCAGATTTGTTTATATGGAAACATTTACTTCAGTGGTAATAAATAAATAAATCAAGCATTAAACATACTCTCTAGGGCGTGTTTCCCGATGTCAATAACATCTGAAGGTTCGAGTGGTGGCCCTTTAAATCCAAGATAGTCTCCCTTCATGATGGTTTCTGCTGTCAGATCGTAAATTTTCTTGGAGAAATAGAATTGCAACGTGTAATCGAATACGTAGAGGAGATTTATTTTTGAAAATATGCTAAATTTATAGAATTATTGTTAACGGGCAGCAAGGTAAATTGGAAATTATTTTTTAAAAAAAGGGTTTCTTTTTAAATTTAGATACAGTAAAGTAAAAGTGTCATTGTTCCGATTCCCAGGCTTCACACTAGTAAATTAACATCTTAGCAACATCTCATTGGAATTGGAATTGCTTCGATACCTTAAGGCGCGGGGCACTTTTTAAATCTTTTTTGTTTTGTTTAAGATCTTTAGAAGCGGCATCAAGAATGGGATCTTTGTATGCGATGACGTATTTAGGTGGACACGGAGCAGAAACGAAGAATATCTAATCTTATCGGTCATATATTTTACTGGATGGGAAAATTGTATTTACAGTTCTGCCCTACTGTTTATTTAGTAAGAGACGCTAGTTAATAGCAGTTTGAATAACTCAGATGTGTTCAATAAGTTATTTTATGGACAATAATTTTTTAGACAAATCTTGTAATGCACATCATACATTTCAATATTAGGTATTAAATAAACACAATATTTTTTATTTAAAAAAAAACCCAACATTTTTATCGACAGACTAATTTAAATCGTAGAAAATCAGAATGCAATAAACTGTGCCAAACACTTAGTGTAAAACTCAGATATTTTTTATGTAAATAAATTTATACTCTAAAATAAATATGCTTGAAAACCTATGAGAAATACATCACTGTATCTACCTGTAGGACTAACAATACCCAAAAGGTACGCGGGATGTCAAAATCTTCAGACATTACGTTATGTGAGTCTTCAAGGAAATCTTTAAAATGTTCTATAATCATAAAAAAAAATAATTAGTTGGTGAGTAAAAGACAAGCTACACATTTGGTAAAATTAGTTGGTAATTAAAAGACATGCTATACATTTTTATAAAATTTAATAGTGATGAAAAGACAAGCTACACATTGTATAAAATAAGTTTGCTATCGAATTGCTCAAAACATGTCGCATTTTTTCTTGTAAATTACACCCCTGCAATGTTGTATCCACATCCCCTCTAACATTATCCCAATTCTCTGTCAATTTGTGTCTCTGTAAAATTCTCCCCAAGTCTCACAGCCTCGTTCTCCCTCTCTTTCTCTGTCTTTCCTAATTTTTTCTTCAGATTCTCTCACACTCCACCACCGTCTCGCCCATGCAAAAAAGTGTTCTTTAGTCTATCGTTACCTCGGTGTCTCAAATTCTTATACTTCTGCATCTTCTTCTTGTATATATTAAGGGCCGAAGACCAATGTTGATCATTCTGGCTCCTAGGTATTTAAGAGGGGATTTCTCTGTGCCTGGTAATGAAGAGGATATTTCACTGTTTGCAAGGGCTACTCAGCGACGGTATCATGAAATCGGCGTTGGAAGGCCTGGGGCAATAGACGCAAATGTGTTAAGTGTTGTCGCCTCAACTGTTCCTTTTAGAAGCTTGTTCCAGTGCCACATTGTCTTTGGCAGGATAAAGCAGTTTCTGTACTGTGTTCTTACTGTTATAGGCCGGAACAGTTTGTCATGGCCTCGACGCTGACTTGGAGGGACAGGGGCGAGTTTCTGTTTGATGCTGGAGCAGTGGACCAGCCCATTATTTATCGTGTACATCTTGGAGAGCCTGGATAATTGTCGACGTTCCTCCAATGGTAACCAGCCCATTGTTTCCAGCATGCGGAAAACATTAGAGGTGTTCCTGTAGCGCTTAGGGACAAAAGCGTGGCGCCCATCGCTGGAACCCCCTCAACATGTCGATCTCACCTCCACACCTCCATGTCGTCTGGGTAGGCCATTGATGTATCCTAGGAACAAACAGGGGCCTTGAGCCCTAGGGGACCCCTGACCTAACGCCGAACAAGGAGGAGCTTGTGACGTCCACATGTACTGTCTGGCATCAGTTGCTGAGGAAGCTAGAGATTTAAGTTTTGATAGTGCCTTGGATCCCATCTCTGAAGTGTAATATATATGGTATATAATGTAATAGTGTATTTGAACATAAGTCCAGTCACTCCATTGTGTAGCAGTCGGAGAGCAAATGCA
>CAXITT010000598.1:196770-221770 GCA_964033795.1 Lymnaea stagnalis | reverse complement strand
ACAAGCAGTATGATGGGCGAAATTCTCAACGTTAAGCCCATGGCTGGTGTTATCTGAAAGAAAGCAATGAGATGGGCTGCCAGATGATATAGTTTGGATGACAAGCAGTATGATGGGCGAAATTCTCAGCGTTGCGCCCATGGCTGGTGTTATCTGAAAGAAAGAAAGCAATGAGATGGGCTGCCAGATGATATAGTTTGGATGAAAAGCAGTATGATGGGCGAAATGCTTAACGTTACGCCCATGGCTGGTGTTATCTGAAAGAAAGCAATGAGATGGGCTGCCAGCTGATATAGTTTGGATGACAAGCAGTACGATGGGCGAAATTCTCAACGTTACGCCCATGGCTGGTGTTATCTGAAAGAAAGCAATGAGATGGGCTGCCAGATGATATAGTTTGGATGAAAAGCAGTATGATGGGCGAAATGCTTAACGTTACGCCCATGGCTGGTGTTATCTGAAAGAAAGCAATAAGATGAACTGAATTCATAATGTTACGCCTATGGCAGGAGTTATCTGAAAGAGAAAAATACCATTTTTTATAAACACAAATTGAATAAAATGGAAAACTGTTACCTTTAGAACTCAAACGAGCTGACTCAGCAAACTAATGTTAGGATTTTAAAGACTAGCTTTAAATGCGTTCTACTGTACAGAGTCTATAGCGCTGCAGTTCATCTCGACATTGCTCTACGGATGTGAAACTTGGACAGTCTACCACTGTCAAGCCAAGAAACTGAATCATTTTCAGACAAGCTGCCTCAGGAAATTCCTCGGCATCAGGTGGAAAAACAAAGTCCCTGACACAGAGGTCCTATCTAGAGAAAACCTACCTAGTATCTTCACCACCCTGATGCAGTCTCAACTCCGTTGGATTGGACACGAAGCCCGTATGGAAGACCACCGGCTCCCGAAACAGTTATTCTTCGGAGAACTCACGACAGGCAAGCGCTCCGAAGGAGGTAAAAAAAAAGGAGTTATAAAGACTCACTGAAAGTAGCCCTAAAGGCCTTTAGTATTAACCCTACTCAGTGGGTGCAGACAGCCCAGGACAGACCCAGGTGGAGAGCAGCCGTCATGAGGGGGGGGGGCTAAATCCCATGACGCTAATAGGATAACTACAGCTGAGACACGCAGGATTGCCCGAAAGAGCAACATTAGGTCACCGGCTGCAGCAACTATCCCATGCCCGCGATTTTTCCGAGCTCGTATCGGTCTAGCAAGCCACTTACGAGCTCACCCTAACCCACCCTCCCTATAACCGGATGACTCGATGGTCCTAGTCGACTTTGACGGACAAACAACAACAACAACCGCACAGAGATGAAATGTAGATTACGGCCTCGAGTAGCATGTAGGATTATAAAGAATGGCGTTTAAATGAGATCTACTGAATCAGAGTTGAGGTATAGATCACGGCATCGAGAATCACGCAGCAAACTCTGAATACAAGTTTACAAACATTTTACCGAACATAAAAATGGACAAACACTATCAACAAGAAAGACCCACTAAAGACAACAAAATCAAAAGCATATTGCTGCAGATGGCTGAGGTCAAATAGGCCACATTTTTTGCAGACCCAATGCAAACATTACTAGGCAAATACCCTTGTCATTGAACCCAAAGGTAAAGAGAAAGAGGGGAAGGCTAAAGAATACTCGAAGACGTGAGCTTGAGGCAGACACACACAATATTGGATACATGGAGACGATACCTAGAGGCAGACACACAATATAAGGGTTACTGGGAGACGTGAGCTGGAGGCAGACATACAAAGTATGGGATACGTGGAGACTTGAGCTGAAGGCAGAAAAACAAAATACGGGTTACATGAAGACGTGAGCTAGAGGCAGACGCACAAACTTTAAGATACATGGAGACATGAGCTAGAGGCAGACACACAACGTATGGGATACATTGAGACCTGAGCTAGAGGCAGACGCACACAATATGGGATACATTGAGACGTGAGCTAGAGGCAGACACACAAATTATGGGATGCATGGAGACATAAGCTAGAGGTAGACACACAAAATATGGGTTAAATGAAGACATGAGCTAGAAGCAGACACACAAAGTATGGGATAGACGGAGACGTGGGCTCGAGGCAGACACAAAAGATGGGCTATATAAAGAATTGAGCTAGTGGCAGACACACAAAGTATGGGATATATGAAGACGTGAGCTAGAGGCAGACACACAAACTGTGGGATACATGGAGAGGTGAGCTAGAGGCAGACGTAAAAAGTATGGGATACATGGAGTCGTGAGCTAGAGGCAGACACACAACGTATGGAATGCATAGTGACGTGAGCTAGAGGCAGAGAAGCAACGTTTGGAATATATGGAGACGTGAGCTAGAGGCAGACACACAAAACATGGGATACATTGGGACAATAGCTAGAGCCAGAGAAACAACGTACGGGATACATGGAGTCGTGAGCTAGAGGCAGACACACAACGTATGGAATGCATAGAGACGTGAGCTAGAGGCAGAGAAACAACGTTTGGAATATATGGAGACGTGAGCTAGAGGCAGACACACAAAACATGGATACATTGGGACAATAGCTAGAGGCAGACATCCAACGTATGGGATACATTGAGTTGTGAGCTAGAGGCAGACACACAAAGTATGGAATGCATAGAGATGTGAGGTAGAGGCAGACATATAACTTATGGGATACATGGTGACGTGAGCTAGAGTCAATTACACAAAGTGTGGGATACATGGAGAGGTGAGCTAGAGGCAGACATTCAACGCATGGGATATATGGAGACATGTGCTAGGGGCAGACATACAACATTTCGGATACGCCTGGAACAGCTTGACAGAAAGGTGTACGGCCAATTCCTCTGATAGATTATCAGTGTATTTAAAAAACTGTTAAGTCCTGATAGCGTCGTCTTACTTGCCCTACTGTCAACATGATTTATTTTTGCGTCTTTGAAATTAATTTTACTTCAAAAAGTATTTTAATGAAAAACTTTCCAAAGTTGTCTGAATGACATCGTCCTGTATTAATATGGCCACCCCTGCCTGAATGACAGCGTCTTGTTTTAATATGGCCCACCCTGCCTGAATGACATCGTCCTGTGTTAATATGGCCCCACCCTGCCTGAATGACATCGTCCTGTGTTAATATGGCCACCCCTGCCTGAATGACAGCGTCTTGTTTTAATATGGCACACCCTGCCTGAATGACATCGTCCTGTGTTAATATGGCCCCACCCTGCCTGAATGACATAGTCCTGTGTTAATATGGCAACCCCTGCCTGAATGACAGCGTCTTGTTTTAATATGGCACACCCTGCCTGAATGACATCGTCCTGTGTTAATATGGCCCCACCCTGCCTGAATGACATCGTCCTGTGTTAATATGGCCACCCCTGCCTGAATGATAGCGTCCTGTATTAATATGGCACACCCTGCCTGAATGACATCGTCCTGTGTTAATATGGCCACCCCTGCCTGAATGATAGCGTCCTGTATTAATATGGCACACCCAGCCTGAATGACAGCGTCCTGTATTAATATGGCCACCCCTGCCTGAATGACAGCGTCCTGTATTAATATGGCCACCCCTGCCTGAATGACAGCGTCCTGTATTAATATGGCACACCCTGCCTGAATGACAGCGTCCTGTATTAATTTGGCCACCCCTGCCTGAATGACATCGTCCAGTGTTAACATGGCACACGCCTGGAAAGATACGTAACAATGTAAGCATCCAAAAAAAAATTTGCACTCTTAAGTTAATTTGAAGAAAAGACACGTAGAGGCTGTGGTGAGAGTGAATGTGTTATAATTTGTGCTAGTTGAATAAAGAGTTTATAACACCAACGCTCATTATATTGAAAGGTTACTGAACATATCTCATTAGACCCTGGGTAGTCTGTCCGATTACTGAACACATTTCATTAGACCATGTCTAGTCCGTCCAATTACTGAACATATCTCATTAGACCATGGCTAGTCCGTCCAATTACTGAACACATCTCATTAGACCATGTCTAGTCCGTCCAATTACTGAACACATCTCATTAGACCATGGCTAGTCCGTCCAATTACTGAACACATCTCATTAGACCATGTCTACTCCATCCAATTACTGAACACATTTCATTAGACCATGGCTAGTCCGTCCAATTACTGAACACATTTCATTAGACCATGTCTAGTCCGTCCAATTACTGAACACATCTCATTAGACCATGTCTAGTCCGTCCAATTACTGAACACATCTCATTAGACCATGGCTAGTCCGTCCAATTACTGAACACATCTCATTAGACCATGTCTACTCCGTCCAATTACTGAACACATTTCATTAGACCTTGTCTAGTCCGTCCAATTACTGAACACATTTCATTAGACCATGGCTACTCCGTCCAATTACTGAACACATCTCATTAGACCATGGCTACTCCTTCCAATTACTGAACACATTTCATTAGACCATGTCTAGTCCGTCCAATTACTGAACACATCTCATTAGACCATGGCTACTCCGTCCAATTACTGAACACATATCATTAGACCTTGGCTAGTCCGTCCAATTACTGAACACATCTCATTAGACCTTGGCTAGTCCGTCCAATTACTGAACACATCTCATTAGACCATGGCTACTCCGTCCAATTACTGAACACATCTCATTAGACCACGGCTAGTCCGTCAGGTTACTGAACACTTTTCATGAGACCATGGTAACAGTGTCCGAAGAAAATCGTTTTGAGATAGGGTCTTGCGACTCAAATTCTTAAGATAATTCGGACACTTAAATGACAATCACAAACATCTGTCCTTGTACTACATGTAAATGAAATGAAAAAGTCATTACCTACTATGAGAGGAATACATTTAACAGTAGGATCAGTGTGAAAAAAAAACACGAAATTTTAAATCGCTTATTTTTCAATCCATTTATGTACACACATGAAACATGAGGGGGGTACGTTCTATAAAGTGTTTAGTCCCTTTATTGTACGCCTGTGAATCATTGTTAATCTTACTGCACAAACCATGGGCGTAAATTCCGGTTTCGTTTCACTTTGTTCAAATTTTCTGGTATGTTCAGTAGTAACCTTGTGATGCTCTCACCAATTTCTAGCTATAAGCTGACACACAGTTATTTTAAACCAGTAAAACAATGGTTACATGACTAAGACGTTTTGATAACAAAAACTAAATTCTCAGATATTTTAACATACCTAAAGACGCTCAAATCTAACAGCTGTTTTGCACCTTGTAAGGATACCAACTCTGTAATTTGCAATGAAAGAAATTCTTACATATATTTAAATAAATAGGCGTGTTGTCCGGACGTCCCTGTATCATAAAGAGAAGTAATCAATAATCGCGGACAATTAGTAAGACGAGCCATCTGTACGCTAGTTAGATCATTTTTTGAAGGAGGTCTCTACAAGAACGATATCTTTCAGTCAAGTATTAAAGTTTTTAAATGAAATAATAATTTCTTGGTGTTGTGGGGTGTGATAGCTGCGATACTGATATGTAAACTACAAGTTACATGTTTTAAAGCTCATGGAATAGCTTGCAATAAATGTGCCCATTTAAACACAAGGGGTTAAATGCCGTCAGTATTTACTGGATACACCGACATATTGGAATTTTTTTCACATTTCTGTAAGCGTGTCCTTGAAAAGTTGTTATATTTGTTAAATGGGAATTTTTTGAAAATTTTCATCGTGAACAACAAAAAGAACAATAGTTTGTGCGTGACATGGACAAGTTTTATAACCACTGTGTAAAACAACGCTTTGGGTTTATATCTGTTCAACAGCACCCTTCAACAACTGGGGTCATTCGGTGCTTGATATGCCATTATATATATATATATATATATATATATAAGAATGAGCTGGAGTGACATAAATGCCAAAAGCGGAGATACGATTTAAGTACGTTCGAATTCCCTAAAAAGCATCATAGTAATTTTCTATTATTTTATGGAAATCGAATTAATTTAAATGCGCAAAAAATATTTGAAATCCGATTTTATTTTATTAAAAAGTTAAAGTAATATTATTATAAATTACACATACACTTAAAGTATCATCTATGGAACTATTTTAAGCATTTTATATGTGTTTGAAAGTTATGAAAAAAAAATATTTAAAAAAAAAAAAAAAAAAAAAATAAAAAAAAAAAAATTTAAAAAAAAAAAAAAAAAAAAAATCAGGATCAAAGAATCACATTTATCGGGAAAACCCAAGCATCAGTCGTTTTAGGTGCGTCTTTTAGTGCGTTGTTAATATTGCGAAATAAAAATTAGAATTAATTTGTTCTTAATAATCACGCAAATGACGTCATAGCGCGAATAGCCTATTTCGCCAAAACACTTATGTTTCTTTACATTAATAACCGCGCGTGTATTTTCCCTTCTTGAAAGAAAATTTTTAAATTTAATTGATTGCTCTTTAATTTGTTAATAAAACATACACACACATTTTTGATTTGTATACTTTTAAATTTAAAAAGTTTTACATTTTTTAATTCCAAAAATATGCTTTTATTAAATGTATAATGTAATAAAAACTAACCTTTAAATATAATTCTAATAAGAAAATGCAGTGTAGGTCAATCAGTGCAGCGCAACTCCATAGCTAAATAGCATTCACTAATTCACTTATTTCTCATACAAATAAAAACGAACCATATGAAGTGCAAAATATGTTAGTTTGGGTATGGAAGGGACTACAATCCGGTGGAAGATTTTATAAATTTATTTAAATCTGGGTGGGGGAGGGGTTGGTCACTTTGCCCCAGGCAGCACAAGATACGTCTCAAAATAAAGGATTGAATTTGATAAATAATTAACCTTCTTGGGCACATTCATATCGGAGGCAGGAAATAGGATGTGTACATTTTTACGTGGATGACAATATATTTAAATCCTATGGTATTACAATTGGGAATAAAGAGATATTGCATTCTCTTTTTACCTATATGTGTATGTTCATTTTGCTCAAGGCAGCACAAGATGAGTCTCAAAATAAAGGAATGAATTTGATTAATAATTAATAATGATTAATAACTTGTCCAAGCCATGATACAGTTATGGTCTGATTGTTTCATGACTTGTCCAAGCCATGATACAGTTATGGTCTGATTGTTTCATGACTTGTCCAAGCCATGATACAGTTATGGTCTGATTATTTCATGACTTGTCCAAGCTATGAAACAGTTAAGTTATGGTCTGATTGTTTCATGACTTGTCCAAGTCATGATACAGTTATGGTCTGATTGTTTCATGACTTGTCCAGGCCATGATACAGTTATGGTCTGATTGTTTCATGACTTGTCCAAGCCATGATACAGTTATGGTCTGATTGTTTCATGACTTGTCCAGGCCATGATACAGTTATGGTCTGATTGTTTCATGACTTGTCCAAGCCATGATACAGTTATGGTGTGATTGTTTAATGACTTTTCCAAGTCATGATACAGTTACAGACTGAAACTTGAATGGGACAATTTGTGTCGGTTTTCACCAAAATATAAACTATTCAATGACGTAAACATGATACTTATGTAAACATGATTTCTATTTCAATAACACGCAACTGGGCTTCTTGTTTGTTCAGTTGATCAGATGGGAAGTTTGATGGCATTGAATTTTCATTGAAATTGGTCACATACTTTAAAGGCTGTGACTATTCGCACCCGGGTACCAGAAGTGAGAGGTTGGGATTAAAAAACCATTAAAAATATTATATTTGGGGTTGTAAGAAGAAAAGAGGTATCAAATGACAGTTAATTGAATGGACTATATGTTTGTAAACTTACTTCTTCAGTTTAACAAAAGTAAACGACCACAAATGACATCTGAATAGCTTGAGTCAATGGTACCGGGTGCGAATGGCGGCGCTGCATGTCTGGGTCCATTTTTACTCAGTGCTGTTCGGATAAAATTTATATAGTTTTTTAATCCCAACCTCTCACTTCTGGTACCCGGTACGAATAGCAGTACTTGAAACTTGACAACAACAAAAATTAAAAGAATTAAAAAAGCAAATGTTAGTCGAAACAAAGGACTAAATTTCAATCTTTATCTGTCTCTAAAATGCAAAATTAAAACGAATGTAGGAGAACAGTTAAAAAAAAACACACACACTATATATAGTATTTTGGGAATGAAAAAGTCGTTGATGTATATGTATCGTTAAAGAAATGTTAGAAAATTCCAACGTACATTTCGCCATAGTGTGAACATCTGCTAAACTAATCAATATGTGTTACTTGGGACAACAAAGGTTTAGTTGAGTCACTGGATGGGACCAAGTTTTTAATGCTTATTATGTTTTTTTTTTTTGTGAAAAACAGAGTCTCATTTTATTTTAAATCGCTATATATTTTATGGTCTTATTTTAATTAAACAAAGCCGTGAAGGCTGCCTGTTGGTCACAGTGTTGGGAACTGAGCAGCCACGCCACATCAATACAGTGGGCTGTTCTAGCGTCACATGATAATCACCATAGTGTTTTGTTCACGTGTCTCGTTGTAACAGAACAGTATGTTGTTCAAGCGTCACGTTAAAATAGTGCAGTATGTTGTTTAAGTGGCATGTTATAATAGTACCGTGTCTTGTTCAAGTGTCCTATTTTAATTAAGTCTAATTCATAAGTTACAATACCCCGTGTCTATTCTTAAATGACAATAACCTAATTCTAATTCATATGTTACAATACGTAGTGTCTGTTTATATGTTACAATACCAATGTCTTATTCACAAGTTACAATACCCAGTTACTGATTAATAATTTACAATACTAAGTGTCTAATTAATAAATAAAAATACCTAGTGTCTTTTCTTATGTTAAAATACCCAGTGATTAATTGACAATTTTATCATACCTAGTTTCTGATCAATAAGTTACAATTCCCAGTGTCTGTTCTTATGTTAAATTACCCAATGTCTGATTGATAATTTACAGTACCTAGTGTCTGATTCATAAGTTACAAAACTCCAGTGTCTGATTCTTAATTTAAAATACCCAGTGTCTGATTCATAAGATACAATACCAAATGTCTTATTCATAAGTTACAATGCCCAGTCTCAGATCCATAACAAGACCCAGTGTGAGATCCATAACAAGACCCAGTGTGAGATCCATAACAAGACCCAGTCTCAGATCCATAAGAATACCCAGTGTGAGATCCATAACAAGACCCAGTCTCAGATCCATAACCAGACCCAGTGTGAGATCCCTAACAAGACCCAGTTTCAGATCAATAACAAGACTTACTTTTATATTCATAGATAGACATGGTGTAAGATCTATGATAAGACCGAGGGGAAGATCCATTACAAGAACTTGTGTAAGATCCATAACAAGAACTTGTGTAAGATCCATTACAAGTACTTGTGTTAGATCCATTGCAAGACCTAGTGCCAGATCCATAACAAGACCTAATGTTAGACCCATAACTAGATCTGGTGTAAAATCTATGATGGAACCTAGGGGAAGATCCAATAGAAGAACGAGTGCCAGATCCATAACAAGACCCAATGTTTGATTCATAACAAAACACATTGTGAGGGATTAAAGTTAGATAACTCAAAAAATATATTTAATTTAAATTGTTGCCTGTAAGCAAATGATCCCCCCTTTTTCAACTCATTAAACCTAATTTTATAAAATAAATGTAAAAATCATTTTTAAAACCGTGTTTTGTAAGTCTTTAACTTCATATCATTGGATAAAACTTGATTGCACAGGATACATGTTGATTTATCATAAATTTTACTGTATGACGTCATACATTTTTTTATTAGTTTTGACAACATCACAATTTAAACACACAAGTACATGGCCCTCTAATGTGTCATTACATGACTAAACATAAACCTTCAGTCCCATTTAATAGGTTTTTACACAAATTGAACACACAAATCCAGAGCCATCTAATATTTAATTACATAATTTAAACACAAACCTTCATTGCGATTAAATCTTTCAATACATAATTTAAACACAACTTCGGGACCATCTAGTTTGTCATTACACAATTTAAACACAAATTCAGTGCTGTGTAATCTGTTGTTACATAGTTTAAACACAAATTTGGTGTCACGTAATCTGTCATTACACAATTTAATCACAAATTCAGTAACATGTACTCTGTTATTACATAATTTAAACACAAATTCAGTGTCATGTAATCTGTTATTACATAATTTAAACACACAACTTTCAAACCATCTAATCTCTCATTCCATAATTTAAGCACAGCTTCAGTGTCACCTAATCTGTCATTACACAATTTAAACACAAACCTTCAGCTTAAGGTACACCAGATGAACAGTAACTTTGGACGATTGGATGACCAGTACATGAGTCCTACAATGAATAAGTACAACAGTCCAACAATGAACGACCGATACATGAGTCCTACAATGAATAAGTACAACAGTCCAACAATGAGCGACCGGTACATGAGTCCTACAATGAATAAGTACAACAGTCCAACAATGAACGACCGATACATGAGTCCTACAATGAATAAGTACAACAGTCCAACAATGAACGACCGGTACATGAGTCCTACAATGAATAAGTACAACAGTCCAACAATGAACGACCGGTACATGAGCCCTACAATGAATAAGTACAACAGTCCAACAACGAACGACCGGTACATGAGTCCTACAATGAATAAGTCCAACAGTCCAACAATGAACGACCGGTACATGAGTCCCTACATTGAATGGCAAGTACCTCAGTCCTACACTGATTACTAGTACATGATGTCTACACTGAATGACCAGTACATCCCAAAATATATATTTTAAAAAGAAAAAAAACCTGATGTTATCTTATTCTTTTCTAATTGCCATTAGTTCTTTTAAAAATTAAACATTACATATAAATAAAGCTCTATTTATATCGAATTAAGGAAATTAAATTAAATCAAAATTAGCCGGAGTGATGTCTGTCACATAATTTGAGAGTCCCTCGCATTAACGTACATATAATTATAAATGTTTTATTTAAAAAAGAAGTCGCATGTCTTAAAAAATAAACAATTAAATCAGCCATCGCCTTCAGCCATTCGAACTGTCAAGGTTACAGTTGTATATCATTCTCAGGTATTAATGCGTTGGTTTTTTTCTTCTATTTAATGCCAAAGATGAATAAGCATTTAAATTAGCTTTATTAAGTTAGTAGGTCCAAAGAATATATATATATATATATATATATATTTATATATTTTAGAATTATCCATTTTATAACTATTTGAACCCACATTTAATCCAAATGAGGCAGATTTTGAAAGTGAGTTATTATTATTATATTTGAAAAAAGGGTTAGTTACAAAGTAGAATTTAAACGAACTGAGCGATGCAAAGTATGGAAAAACCTGAAATAATGGTGGCTCTTTTCAATGTTGCGCAATAATACTAAAATAAAATTGCATGCCGTCGAAATTTGATCAAAGGATGATTTGAAAGTTGTGACAAGGCTTCATACAATGTTTCATCCAAATTACAAGGTTTCTTTCAGCTACATCTCCGGGGAGGGGCACTACCCCCGGGGAAATCCAAGTGCCCCCCCCCCTCCCGGAACAAAAATATGTCCAACAATAAATAAACTGGCCCTGCTGGCAATGCGGGCACTGTTGGCAATGCACCCCCCCCCCCGAAAAATCTGAAGTGCGCCCCCCAACCCCCCGGGGAACATTTCTAAAATAATCACTGCCTACAAGGCTTCATACACAAATTGCATCAAATGCTTTAAGGAAAATTTGACCGTGTGAACGGACGCTTTCACAAATTTAGATGGCATTCCTCGATCCCATCTTTTAAACATCAACATTCTTACATGCTGACAAAACTTAAATGACAGAATTACGATTTTTATATCGAAAATTTAAAAAATTTTTATAATTATTTTTCTACTTAAATAAATTTAATTTTAACATTTACAAAATAATCGCACGTGGCTTTTAACCCGTGATATGATATTTTACCTTTAGTATTTACTAAGTTTGATTGTTCTTTCTCTGGATGTGGTTAATCCCGAGAAAGTGGGAATAAAGATTTCATCACCCGTGATTTCTCAAGAAATCCCGGGATTATATAAATGTCCTTTTGATGTTTCTTATGCATCAAATAAGTCTCAATGATTAAGTCTCAATGATTAAGTCTCAATGATTAAGTCTCAATGATTAAGTCTCAAATGTTACGAAATCAGATTTAACATTTTGTTTTGTTTTTGTTTTTAAAGCTTCTAGAAGTTTCCAAATGAGTATAGAAGGTTTTACAAGGCATTTCCCTTACAGCAGACAAGCATGGGTGGACTGGGGAGTTCAAGCGGCCCGGGAAAAAAATCAAAGCGGCCCGCGGGAAAAAAAACCACAACAAAAAAGCGGGCCCTATCGTCATGACTTTTATTTTTATTACATCACCGGTCCTAAGCGACCCATCGGGAATCTTCCACGGTGTCCCGGCGGCCCCAGTCCAACCCCTGCAGACAAGGCTGTGTACTAACGGTTTTTCAGTTTATATAGCTTAGAACTTAGAGGCGGAGTTTACGTTAATGTTTAATGAAGATACCACTCTCTTGAAGTCCGTTGATGGCCCAAATACTTAAAACGATAAACCCGTTTTTTTTTTTTAAATTTTTAAATTGAAGTACATGATTTTACTTGTTTGTTGTTGGAGTATGTTATTTTTTTTTTTAAAATTTTGAAGTCACGGGCGTTAGAAACGGTTATGTTGGTCGATATTACATCAAAGAAAGACGTGTTCAAAACCGAATGATGTGAGAATCGTAAATATCTATAAATAGATTAGTCTTTTAAAAAGAGAGACTGGTCTAAATTTACCATTTCCTAAATACACATTTCAAGTGCGGTGAATTTTTTTTTTTTCAAAGTTACAATACATCAAAACTCGATTCAGTTAAATTCATAAAAATTGGATTTTTAAATTTTGAGATTTTGTAAGAAGCGCATTTTACCTTCCCCTTCCATTAATATCCCGGTATCATCATCATCATCATGTCCCTTAGTCCTTGGACCGTTGGGGCGCCACAGATATCATGTGAACTATCCTCCTCCACTCGTCTCTGTCTTATTCACTACGCACAGCATCGCCCAGTGTTAGTCCTGTCCACTCTTAGATGTTATCCTTCCACCTTTTTCTTTGTCTTCCTCTTCTTCTCCCTACTCTTGTGGTGCCCTGCAATATTTCTTTGGCAAGCCCTTGTGTCCTTGTTACGTGGCCGTACCATTGTAGTTTGCGTTTTCTCACAGTCACTATCCCGGTAACACCGGCTCATATCTTCTAGTTTATTATAATTGATCAATGACCATAGGTTTTACACAATGGTGAGCACCATTTTTTTTTCATAAGACATTTCTTATAATTTAGATTTGTTTAAATTCATGTTTTTTTTTTTTAACTTTAATTTTTGGTTGCTATGCCTAGTTTGAATATGAACTGAGACGTGATGAGCTCCAATTTCAATGTTTACAAGAGCTATAAATAAAACTGGCTTTATAGGTGATTGTTTCTGACACCGCAGTAAATTTACCTGTACGCTGGTAACGCTTTATAAGTTGTTTTTTTATAAATTTTATTGTGGTGTTGTTTTTATTTTTGAATACAAACCCGTGTGAAGCCGGGTATATTAACTAGTAACCTTGCGTATAGTTAAAGAAATGCAATTACTACTATTTAAAGTTTTTTTTTAATTAATAAAAAAAATTGCAAAACCGTAAGTAATACAATGGAAATATTTATTAAGAGTTTACAACTAGTGCCACCACGTATTAAATGCAAAGAATTTTCATTGAGCTAAGGTGGCAAACGTAGATAATTTATGCAGAAATTACAGCAAAATAAAAAATCGCCACGTGGAATACATACAAGAAACAAAAAAAATTAGGACTTCAGTGTTTGCGACACGGAAGCCAATGGATGGTACAGAAGCGAAAGCGCAGTTTACTTTCATATTCATAAATGGATCCCTCCCTTCAAATTCAGATATATCTGTTGCTACCGGACATCTTAAGCTGCACACCTCACAGCGAACACCAAGTGCGATCCGATCTGTCGGAGAAAAGCAGGAACAGACAAGGAAATTACTGTCGTTGTAAGTCTTCTGTACAGACGAGCCGGTATAAACAAGCTGCACATCCAGTTCATTAAGATGATCTCGTGTACAATCCAATATGATCTGCCGTGTTGAATGCGGGCTAGTCGCTTGAGACGTACCATTCAAATACGTTTTTAAAGCTTGACCCATAGACAGTAATTGATTTAAAAAGAGTTTTGACTCAAAATTAGTGATTTTACCTTCGTACAAAAGCAGATTCATGACAAAGAATGTTATCGATAACTTTCTACTGTACCACATCTCTGGAGGCTTCCATTTTTCAATGATATCAAAATTTTTGTTGACTCGCAAAAAACATTGAACAAAATATTGAAGTTGCTCTAATTTATTCAGTGAGTCAGGCAGCCAGTTGTCTGAAAATGCCACTTTAACGGCGTACAGCCTTTTACAGCTGCCGTCAGGACGTCTCTCGTACTTGTCGTAACTGTTGCACGCTTCAATCTGACAACTGTGCTGCACTGTGTCCACTTGAAATGATTGTAGCATGTTGCCATTGCACACAAGTCTCGACCATGAGAACTGGCTCTCCAACCGGCTTCCTTCATAAATCTCCAAAATGACATCATGCGGCTTTAAAGAAACGATTAAATAGAATTCCGAGTCATGTCTGTCAACATTTGTTGCAGTCATTTGTTTGAAACGTGTGCTGTTCTCCCCGTTGCAAACAGCGCAGTATCTGTTTTTATATAACTTGGATTTACTGTATCCATCTGCTGCTGGAACAACGATATACGATGTCAGTTCATGGCATTTCGATTCCAAATCGATAAAGAGACCCGCATCATTTTGACAAGACCCGATGGCCTCTTGGTAACAATACTTTGGCTGTGATGTCGATTGTAAATCCTGGGGTCGCGAGAAGAGGACGTTCGATACATTTTTTTCTGTAGATAGGAAAAGATCCCCGGAGTTTTCGATCGCGTCAATAAGATACGGTTCGAAACCCCATCTTACAGGTAGAGAAGTCTCCATCGCATTGCACTCAAAAATGTTCATGTTCTTGTAAACAAAGCCGGTAGTGGTGTCGGTAACAGGTGCTTGGTTGAAGATATCAGCAAAATAATCCTTTGTCGCGGTGGTATTCATTGCGAGACATTCGCCTTTTTCTCTCGTTGTGTTAGTTTGTTGTGTTAGCGTCTCATTGACTTCACTGGAACAGCTGGAGATTAAAAACACGTCTTTGACACAGTCCACATCCACGTTGAGCAGATAGCCAAAATTTTCTCGGGTTTCTTCTAGAATATGTGGACATTCTGTTGCCATGTCTTCGCAGCAGTTTTTGTAAATGAGACATTTGTGATCACAGGAACAAGGAACTCTATCAATGCCACACGAGTTTTTGCAGGATTCTTCTGATCTCAAAGCCCCGAATGTGTCAAAATTAGTCTTCATTTGAGAATCCAGCCTTCCACTACTTTGAGATATAATTAAGATAATAAAGTAATTCACACAATGTAAAATAATGTTTTTACACATTTTGGAAAGTTGTATGTGAAAGTCCGTCAAATTTTCGGGAAGTCAACTTTTCTTAAAATTTTTTTTTCTAAAATGCCAGCTAAAGATGTTCAATAATTAATACAACTACTCGTTTCAAATTAAATATCTGTTACTTTCAAATTTCAAATTATTAATTAATTTGCATTTTTTAAAATAATCATTATAATTGCAAATTTTCTTTAGAACTGTTGAACATGTTGGGAATATGAGCAGATTAAAATGTAACGTTGCATCGATATTATTGATTATCGATACTTTTTTCCTTTAATCTCTGTATCGTATAAACATTTAACAAACGATTGAATATTTTCAAATGAGATTCATTTCAAATAACATTCTTAGCGAATATCCCAGTAATCGTACAATAATTATTGTATTTCTTTGGGTTTTGTGCGAAATATGACTAGAAAAATGAAGACTTGTCCCTTTATTTATTGAAAGAACGAGATTTTTTTTCCCCCGCAAAATTCTCACTTTTATCACACGGCAATGCTTGATTAAAGACCTTGACCAATTTATTTTTTGACATACATTGCTGTATCTCATATTTCATACAAAGAAAAACGCCTCTGGCCCATCGTGGTTTTAATTCTCAAGAAGCAAAGCCTGGAGGCAGTCACTAATGAAAAGAAAGATATTCAATGACCACCGCGCAATATTTTTAATGAATATATAATTGATCACAGTGCTCCCTGTTCATTTCACCAGCCAGAAAGCCGCTTGGCAGGAAATCTATTCCTTTTTTATTTTTATTAAGACTGGTCAAATCCTAGCTCTTCATAATTACGTTAAAAAAAAAAATTGTTCATCCAAATAATAGATTGAGTTCTGTTTGAATCAGTGTAAAAACTAAAAGACACAAGCGTCGTTCATTTGGTTGTCTTGGTTTGGAGTTACTGTACGTTGTCTCCTATAACCCCCTGAAATGTGTACACATTTAGGGCATGGTCGTGACAAGGTTCTAGTATTTTACACGGTAGTACTTCCTCGTTTAGACTATTATAAAATTAGAAACATTTTTTTAAATAATTTAAAAAAAATAAATAAAATTAGTGGGGGTTTGTTGGTTATAAATGTACAGCTCATTTCACTAAGTTCCAAACAATGAAATTTTTTTTAAAAATGTCTGAGGTAATTGTTTAAAACCAACTAGTGTGAAAATATATAATACCATATCAAGCACCAACTGACCACAGTCGTTGAAAGATACTTGAAAACAGATGCGGTATTTTACCCAGTGGTTCTAAAACTTTTACCGTGCCACGATTTCCAATTGTATTTTTTTTGTTCACGGTTAAAATTTACAGAATTCCTATTTAATAAATAGGGCAACTGTCAAAGGACATGCTTTCAGAAATTTATTTATTTAGGCATTTTTATATAGCGCTTGCCTTAAAGCTCTAAGCGCTTTACAATTATTAAAAACATGTAAAATAAAAATGAGACACTAGGATAGTAACTACTTGCCTATAGAAACAATTAAAATGGCTATAAAACGAGGACACTTTGGCACGTTTTGGTCTATACTACAGGATCAACCCGAGACAGAAAATGAGGCAGGGCAAGGAGGGTGCATCACAGGTCATAGGCGGACCTAAACAGATGAGTTTTAAGTATCCAATGCATACTGACGGCGTTGAAGCACTAGTGTTTCAATGGACTTTTATTGTTTATTTTAATATATTCCAAGAACTTTAAAACAACGTTTGACCAAACCAGTTTTGTCAGGACGGAGATCTTCACACATGATAACCCAGCCAAACCAGTTTTATTAGGTCGGAGATCTTCACACATGATAACCCAGCCAAACCACTTTTATTAGGTCGGAGATCTTCACACATGATAACCCAGCCAAACCAGTTTTGTTAGGTCGGAGATCTTCACACATGATAACCCAGCCAAACCAGTTTTGTTAGGTCGGAGATCTTCACACATGATAACCCAGCCAAACTATTTTTTTTTTAAACGGAGATCTTCACACATGATAACCCAGCAATCACCTGTTAATAGTAAGCCGCTATCTGAGCTATAACATCGAATCTTCAAAATAAAATAATTTTACTTTTAATAAAAAAAAATATTAGGTCCTTATTTGGTAATTTACATAGTATGTTAATCTGGTTACAATACTGGCATGGGCCCGTGACGCCAGTGTTATAATTCTTGCTAGTAGGATAAAGAGCTTTTAATGCTCATCCTATTGGGAGCAGTTCTTCGGGACGGAGCGTATCCTGAGTAGTAAACATAAACGCAACACCGGGGTGACACAGGAGTATCGCATCTATCAACGCCCCCTCCCCCACTCCCCCCCCCTCCCCCTCCCCCACTACACCAAGAAATATATATATTAAAATAAATAAATCAAGCACTAGACTGAAACGTGTCGATGGTGTAGAGACCTGCTTAAGACATAATGATCCAGTTACCGTACAGATGGCTTGTTCTAACTTATTGCTTAGCGATTATTGATTGTTATTCTTTATGATACGAGGATACTGTCCGGCCACCTAGACAGTTTATTTCAATATATATATATATAAAAAATAAGTATTATTTTTTTTTCGAACCATAGAGTTTGATGTTATAAGAAGGGTGCGAAACAGTTGTCAGATTTGAGCGCCTATAGGTAAGTTAAAATATTTTTTTAGCAAAATTTCTTGGTGACACAGCTATTGTTTTATTTCTGACAAATGTATATATGTATGTGTGTGTGTATAAATTTGAGTTTGTCAGTGGAGTGCCCGAATTTATTTAAGAATGTCGAGTCGCAAAACGATTTGCCTCGGACACTGTTCTACTCCAAGAATGAAGAACGTCAGACTAGCCATGGTCTAATGAGATGTGTTCAGTGACATGACGGACTAGCCATGGTCTAATGAGATGTGTTCAGTGACATGACGGACTAGCCATGGTCTAATGAGATGTGTTCAGTGACATGACGGACTAGCCATGGTCTAATGAGATGTGTTTAGTGACATGACGGATTAGCCATGGTCTAATGAGATGTGTTCAGTGACATGACGGACTAGCCATGGTCTAATGAGATGTGTTCAGTGATATGACGGACTAGCCATGGTCTAATGAGATGTGTTCAGTGATATGACGGACTAGCCATGGTCTAATGAGATGTGTTCATTGATATGACGGACTAGCCATGGTCTAATGAGATTTGCTTAGTAACTTTACATAATAGCCATGGTCTAATAAAATATGGCCATTGACCTGACTGACTAGCCATGGTCTAATGAGATTTGTTCAGTGACCTGACGGACTAGCCATGGTCTAATGAAATTTGCTCAATAACCTTTCAATAGGATGAGCATGAAAAGCTCTTTATCCTACTAGCAACAATTATAACACATTCACTCTCACTACAGTCTGCTAGTGTTTGTTTCAAATTTCTTGAAATTCGAAGTTAGTTGAATGCTTACCCAGTTCCGTGCCTATTCAGGCATGTGCCATATTAACACAAGACGCTGTAATTTAGACAACTTTATAAAGTTTTTCGTTAAAAGATTTATTGAAGTAAAAAGATATTCGAGACCTAAAAACAAAGTGTTTGTAATCACGACAACAGTTTTGCGAGTAAGAAGACGCTATCAGTATCAGGACTCAACAAAATCGTAACTACACTGATAATTTATAAAAGGAATAGACCGTACACAAGTGATCTCCATTCACCTTGGTATAAAGCTTTCTATCAAGTTTGTTCCAGGTGTATCCCATACGTTGGATGTCTGCCTCTAGCTTACGTCTCCATGTATCACATACGGTATAAGTCAGCCTCTAGCTCACGTCTCGATGTATCCCATACTGTGTGTGTCTGCCTCTAGATCACGTCTCAATGTATCCCAAATATTGTATGTGTGCCTCCAGCTCACGTCTCGATGTATCGCATATTTTGTAAGTGTGCCTCTAATTCATGTCTCGATGTATCCCATACTTGTGTGTCTGCCTCTAGCTCACGTCTCGATGCATCCCATACTTGTGTGTCTGCTTCTAGCTCATGTCTTTATGTATCCCATACTTTGTCTGCCTCCCTCTAGCTCACGTCTCCGTGTATTTTTAACCCGTCCTTCCTTTCTCTTGCCCAGTGGGTTCAATAACAAGGGTTTTTACCTCGTGATGTTTCCTTGGGCTCTTTGAAGAGGGTGCCCTATTCACACCTTTTTTTCCGTCTGATATCTGCAGCACTATATTCTTTATTTGGTGATCTGTAGTGAGATATTCTTGTTGTTAGTGTTTTTTGCTTTATTATGCTTGGTAAAATGTGTAAAATATAGCTAGAGTTTCTGCACGATACTCAATTTCAGAACTTATTTAACGCCCGTCTTTAAAATCCTACATGATTCTCGATGCCGTGATCGACTATTCCTCTCGGATACAGTAGACCTCATTTAACGCTAGTCTTTAAAATCCTGCATGATTCTCGATGCCATGATCGACTATTCCTCTCGGATACAGTAGACCTCATTTAACGCTAGTCTTTAAAATCCTACATGATTCTCGATGCCGTGATCGACTATTCCTCTCGGATACAGTAGACCTCATTTAACGCCCGTCTTTAAAATCCTACATGATTCTCGATGCCGTGATCGACTATTCCTCTCGGATACAGTAGACCTTATTTAACGCCCGTCTTTAAAATCCTACATGATTCTCGATGCCGTGATCGACTATTCCTCTCGGATACAGTAGACCTCATTTAACGCTAGTCTTTAAAATCCTAAATTTTGTTTGCTGAGTCAGCTCGTTTGAGTTCTAATGGTAACAGTTTTCCATGTTTTTCAATTTGAGTTCATACAAACAATATTATTGTTTTCTTTCAGATGTCACCTGTCATGGGCGTAACGCTTAGAATTCCGCCCATCTTATTGCTTGTCATCCCCACCATCATAGCGGGCAGCTCCGTAGACGAGACAGAAGATCATGTCACGATGTCCATGGCGAGACTGGAGAGAATGGTTAGAGAAGAGAAGACATTGCTTGAGGACATGCGACACTATTTTAACGATATGGGCATTGGGAAAAAGCCTACAATAAAAACGTGAGTTCTTGGATCGAATTTTAAATATTCTAAACGGTTTTTCTTGAATAGAGCCTGAAAGAAAGTCTTCGTCTAAAATGTTTTAGGAAACAGACATTTATCGAGTCTAGACTTACCCGACATAATGAGGAAAAATATAAGTAGTTCTTATTAAATATTGATTGAGACATGCTGAACGACTTTAGTGTCATTTTACGTTATTTAAATAATGGCTTAAGCCATCTCGTGAGAACTGCTTGCTGTATTTGTTTTATTGCTTCAGAACCGACAAGAGATTAACCTTTTTTAAAAATGGTCTCATTTTAACAAAATCTTGTTTATTGCTGAACAAACTGCAGGAAATAGTAGAACAAGGTAAGTGGAATCTTGATTCGAAAGACAGGACAGTAAGATTAGAATGTTTCGGCTAAGAGCCTTCCTCGCCAGATAGGAAAGATGAAAATACGACAAGAAATAGGAATTATTTAAAAACTTAAGAGGTCGCCATTGTTATTCCAGGAAGTACGATTTTTTCAAAACAACAAGATTACAGGAAGTAAAAGCAAATATATTAAATTGTTGCTGTGGAAATTAAGGTCTTTAATATTTACGGAATTTTTTTTGTTGAAGATATATTTTTATATATAAAAGATTAAAATACAGGAAAATGAAAAATCAGAGTACTTGATTAATTCAATATGGGGATATGGTGTCGAAAAACTATTTTTTTGGTCAATTCTGACTCTCTCTGTTATGTTGGTACAGGAAATCTGTGTCGTTATGGATACATCTAATGTACCTTTATATTTCTCTTCGTCGAAATGGGATGAGACAGGGGAAAGGTTATCAGGAAGATTTTCAGTGAACCTATATGATAATCTTCTCCCAGTTTCGCCTATATAACAGAGGCTGCATCTACGGCACAGTATCGTATGTATCACATTTCGACTAACATCCGTGGAACCATCTTTGGTAGTAAAAGTACCTTTATGGGGGTGGGGCGTAATGTTTTTGGTTTGAAGTGCATTGGGGCAAGTTCTACAACGGCTTCTTGAGCATGGTTTAGTCTTAACGCAAGACGGTTAAGCTTGGAGGCGACTGTGAACCAGAATGTCCCTTACATTTTTGTCCCGTCTGGATACCATAAATTGAGGGAGCTGAGAATACCCTGGTGGTGTCGGGGTCAGCAGCTAGTATGTTTGAAAATATTTCGATTCTTTATGATTAATTTTTGGCCATCAAATTGTGAGGGTGGTGCGATCGTATAAGTTTGGATCGATCTTAATTTTTGTTAGGACGAGGTTTAAAGAAACCATCATTTCGTGCTATAGAGATCATATGATTGAGTGCCGAGACCAGAGTAGTTTCAGGATAAGATCTGCATTTCTTTCTAAGTATATTTATTCTCCCTAACATTATTGTTAACTAATAGTATTGGATAAATAAATAAATATATAGTAAAAACTCTCGCCTTAGCGTTTCAGGATTCGCGAATGCAAGCATTCACGAAAGTTTCATTGGAACCTAACTAATTTTGTATTTGCGTTTTTGTGTGTGTGTGTCTAATTCTAAAAGTAGTTTAAAGGTTTGAATACTTTTAAATATAAAAATGGTCGGAAAAATGTTGTTAATGTTGTTTGTTTGTGGTTTGGGAGGGGGGGGGGCGGGGCAGTCAACTACATGAAAGAGATCACTTTTATCATTCCTTTGAAAAAAAACAAACTTTCCTTTAAAGTACTGTACTGATGTAAGACCCATTCACTAATGTGTATATTCCTTTGGAATAGATGCTAAATGTTTAGTAGAAGGTGCTGCAGAAGATAACGTTACTATTTTAAAATAGAAAACGTTAACGTAAAATCAACACACATACAAAGACAAAACAAAACAAAAAAAAAATGAATTTTTTTTTTATGGTGTTTTATGTCAACCAATTTTATTAGGAAAATGTATGAAGCTAACTTTTGAGGGGGAGTTCAATTGATTTGGGTTAGATTGGACTTGTGTTAGTTTGTAGGACCGTGTGTTTGGTTGTGTTGCCTTGTGTTACCTTGTGTTACTTTGTGTTATGTTGTATTACCTTGTGTTACCTAGTCTAACCTAGTGTTACCTTGTGTTAGGTTGTGTTGCCTTGTGTTATGTTGTTGCCTTGTGTTATCTTGTGTAAGGTTGTGTTACCTTGTGTTTGGTTGTGTTACTTTGTGTTATGTTGTATTACCTTGTGTTACCTAGTCTAACCTAGTGTTACCTTGTGTTAGGTTGTGTTGCCTTGTGTTATGTGATTGCCTTGTGTTATCTTGTGTTAGGTTGTGTTACCTTGTGTTAGGTTGTGTTACTTTGTGTTATGTTGTATTACCTTGTGTTACCTAGTCTAACCTAGTGTTACCTTGTGTTAGGTTGTGTTGCCTTGTGTTATGTTGTTGCCTTGTGTTATCTTGTGTAAGGTTGTGTTACCTTGTGTTTGGTTGTGTTACTTTGTGTTATGTTGTATTACCTTGTGTTACCTAGTCTAACCTAGTGTTACCTTGTGTTAGGTTGTGTTGCCTTGTGTTATGTGATTGCCTTGTGTTATCTTGTGTTAGGTTGTGTTACCTTGTGTTAGGTTGTGTTACTTTGTGTTATGTTGTATTACCTTGTGTTACCTAGTCTAACCTAGTGTTACCTTGTGTTAGGTTTTGTTGCCTTGTGTTATGTTGTTGCCTTGTGTTATCTTGTGTTAGGTTGTGTTACCTTGTGTTAGGTTGTGTTACTTTGTGTTATGTTGTATTACCTTGTGTTAGCTTGTTTAACCTGTGTTACCTTGTGTTAGGTTTGTTACCTCTTGATAGGTTGTTAGTTTGTGTTAACTTGTGTTACCTTGTGTTACCTTGTGTTAGGTTGTGTTACTTTGTGTTATGTTGTATTACCTTGTGTTAGCTTGTTTAACCTGTGTTACCTTGTGTTAGGTTTGTTACCTCTTGATAGGTTGTTAGCTTGTGTTAACTTGTGTTACCTTGTGTTACCTTGTGTTAGGTTGTGTTACCTTGTGTTATGTTTTTTTACCTTGTGTTACCTTGTCTAACCTTGTGTTACCGTATGATAGGTTGTGTTACCTTGTGTTATGTTGTTACCTTGTGTTACCTTGTGTTAGGTTGTGTTACCTTGTGTTACCTTGTGTTATGTTGTATTACCTTGTGTTACCTTGTCTAACCTTGTGTTACCTTGTGTTAGGTTGTGTTACCTTGTGCTAGGTTGTTACCTTGTATTACCTTGTGAAATTGCGGTATCTAAACTTACCTTATGTTACTTTAATTTAGATGTGTTACCTTGTGTTTGGTTGTGTTACCTTGTGTTTTCTTGGTTCGGCTGTGTCACCTTGTGTTACATCGGTTTGTTTGTGTTACCTTGTGTATTTCTGAAAGGTAAAAATATCCACAACTTTGACATCTTCCATCTGTAATTCCTTGTTTCTTTTCTCCAGATTTCTGAAACATCGAAAGGCTCTGGCCGCGGAGCGGGAACAAACCGGATATGACGAGTTCTATTTTAAGCACCCCAATTCCGTATTTCACATCATCAAAGAGTTCAGACGGGATTACAGTTCGGCGAATAACTCTCTTGGAAGGTATTACGGTAGGTCATTCGAGTAGGTCATTCGAGTAGGTCATTCGAGTAGGTCATTACAGTAGGTCATTACAGTAGGTCATTACAGTAGGTCATTACAGTAGGTCATTACAGTAGGTCATTACAGTAGGTCATTACAGTAGGTCATTACAATAGGTCATTACAGTAGGTCATTACAGTAGGTCATTACATTAGGTCATTACATTAGGTCATTACTGTAGGTCAATAGCAATGTTCAAGACATTTACACTTGTACATCTTCTTATAGTTATAAGTACACACATCCTTTTTCATTAAATTACCCTTACTGAAACTGAAAGAAATATGTATGATGAATGTAAAAAAACAAATTTCCATTTGTTTTGATCAATAAAAATATCTTATCTTATCTTATCTTATCTTGCACGTGTTTTACTATATATATAATTACACAAATGTCAACTTTTCAATCATAAGCGTTTTATTTCCTGAAATTATTTTTAATCTAAATTTAATTTAAACATGAAATGCGCTACACACAAACCCACACACACACTCAAGCACTTACACTCACGCTGACACACACACACATACACATGCTCACAAACACACACACACTCATGTATATATATATATATATATATATATATATATATATATATATATATATATATATATATATATATATATATATATATATATATATATATATATATATATATATATATATATATATATATA
>CAXITT010000598.1:183499-195638 GCA_964033795.1 Lymnaea stagnalis | reverse complement strand
TTTTTTTTTTTTTTTAAATATATATATACTACATGATTTGAGCATTTCGTTAGCGAACTAATTTTATCAAATGCGTAGCTTGTCTTTTAACTCACCAACTGTTGTTTTTTTTGTTTTTTTTTTTAAAATGATTTTAGAGCATTTTCAAGATTTCCTTGAGGAGTCAAATAATTTCATGTCGGAAGATTTTGACATCGCAATTACCTTTTGGGGATTGTTAGTTCTACAGGTAGATACGATGATGTCATTCTCATACGTTTAATTTTTTTTTTTAAGAGTGTATAATTATTTACATACACGAAAAGGCAGTTTCATTAAGTCTTTAGTGCATTTTATTGCACTTTGAATTTCTAGGATTTAAATTTGGTGGTCGAGAAAATTGACTTTTTATACGTAAATCTGGATATTCTGTTGATTTAAGACTAACATTGATTTCTTTGGTGTGTATGACAAGATTTACGTCCAAAGAATTACTGTCCATAAAATAAATTATGAAAGACATCTGAGTTATTTAAAGTGCGATTAACCAGCGTCTCTTACCCAGTATACAGTTGGGCAGAACTGTAAATACCATTGTCCTATCCAGTATACAGTTGGGCAGAACTGTAAATACCATTGTCCTATCCAGTATATATTTGGGCAGAACTGTAAATACCATTGTCCTATCCAGTATACATTTGGGCAGAACTGTAAATACCATTGTCCTATCCAGTATACATTTGGGCAGAACTGTAAATACCATTGTCCTATCCAGTATACATTTGGGCAGAACTGTAAATAGCATTGTCCTACCCAGTATACAGTTGGGCAGAACTGTAAATACCATTGTCCTATCCAGTATACAGTTGGGCAGAACTGTAAATAGCATTGTCCTACCCAGTATACAGTTGGGCAGAACTGTAAATACCATTGTCCTATCCAGTATACAGTTGGGCAGAACTGTAAATAGCATTGTCCTACCCAGTATACAGTTGGGCAGAACTGTAAATACCATTGTCCTATCCAGTATACAGTTGGGCAGAACTGTAAATACCATTGTCCTATCCAGTATACAGTTGGGCAGAACTGTAAATACCATTGACCTACCCAGTAAAACCTAGGACCTGTAAGTTAAGATAGGCAAATACGCCAACGCATACAGAGATCCCATTCTTGATACCTCTTCCTCAGATCTTAAACAAAACAAAAAGAGTTAAAAAGTGTCCCTTGCCCCTTAAGTTTGCGGAGCAATTCCAATGAGACGTTGCTGAGATATGAAGTTACTAGTGTGAAACAGCTGAAGCGGAACTACAAAACTTTTTTGTTTACCTTACCTAAATTTAAATAGAAATCTGTTTTCGCTTTAAATTTACTTTGCTGCACGTCAGCAAAAAATTCCTTAAATTTAGCAGATTTAAAAAAAAATTAATCTCCTCTCCTCATTTCACTGCGTGCTCTAATTTTTTTTCTATTTCTCCAAGAACATGTACGCTCTGACAGCAGAGACCATCATGAATGGAGACTATCTTGGTTATAAAGGGCCGCCACTCGGGCCTTCAGATGCTATTGACATTGGAATGTACGCCTTGGAGTGTATGTTTAATGTTTGATTTATTTAATCATTACCACTGAAGTAAGTGTTTGCATAGATTGAACTCTTAATTATATCCTCAAGTTTGGTCGGGATTTATGTGTCAACCAGTGCTTCTCAAAGTGGAGGTCCGGGAGGCGCTAACGTCGAGACTTGTTGGTTATATTTTATGACGTAGCGTTTAAATCATTAAAAAAAATGTTCAATTAAAATTAATGTCAGTATTTATTTAAGTAATAATCTTGTGTAGTGGATATCGTCGAGTGCTTAGCGGCAGCTCGTGTCCCTGATTGTTTTTATTATTCTTGTTTTGAACAGACGGATTTCTCAATGCTAGTTTGGAATGGTTCAGTCTGGGTCTGGCGTTGAGAGATCAGAACGAAAGCCAGCCACAAGCCTCTGACGGTCTTATTAAGGCGCTGATGGGACAGGTCTTTTTGCAGGTGGGTGTAATAAAAAAGTATGCTCGTATGAGGATGAATCGTTCTTGATAGAAACACATATATTTTAAATCACGAGGTCTTAATAGAAGCACATATATTTTAAATCACGAGGTCTTAATAGAAGCACATATATTTTAAATCACGAGGTCTTAATAGAAGCACATTTATTTTAAATCACGAGGTCTTGATGGAAGCACATATATTTTAAATCACGAGGTCTTGATGGAAGCACATATATTTTAAATCACGAGGTCTTGATAGAAATACATATATTTTAAATCACGAGTTCTTGATAGAAACACATATATTTTAAATCGTGAGTTCTTGATAGAAACACATATATTTTAAATCGTGAGTTCTTGATAGAAAAACACATAAATTTTTATATCGTGAGTTCTTGATAGAAGCACATATATTTTAAATCACGAGGTCTTGATAGAAACACATATATTTTAAATCGTGAGTTCTTGATAGAAACACATATATTTTTTTTAAAAAAACGTGTTTTTTTTTTGTCAACAGAATAATGACAGCACCAAGGCGATGGAACTTTATAACGAGGCACTTATTCTAGGTAATTGAAACCTAATCCAAATCTTGGCCAAATAGTGTAAAATTTTTATTTGTATTTACTTCATAGTAGAGTGCGTGCAAAAAGAAATACGACGCAAATTTTAACGTGTGAACTGAAAAAAAAGATTCGACCAAATTTACGTTCCATCAAATTTCCGTCCATCAATTTTCCGTCGACGAAATTTCTTTCAAACTAATTTCCGGTAACCAATTTTGTTCAAGCCACTGAACTATATTGAACTCTTTCTTTCCGGGTGAACGCTCCGATCGTCGATCTGAAATGAGATTACGCATGGATGGACGATGGAATAGTCGATGCACAAAAACCCGTTTATTTCGATTCTTGTCTCAGCTGTTGTTTTTTTTCATTACTTTTAATGAAATTTAGAATTATGTCGCTTTGAAAAACATTCGGATTTTCTTGCAGTGAACGAGTTTTTGGCATGGAGCAAAGTGTTTATGGTGGCCGTTTTCATTATCCGTTTGAAACATTAAGTCTTGACCTGGCCCGTCTAGTGATCGATCTAATAAAGTTTGAAAATATTACTTTGATGACGATTGAGACAGTGATTTTTATGATTTCGGATGCAGAGGCAGATTATTCTGATGAATCGTATAACTATAATCATTAAGATCCTAGACCAGTAGTTGTATTGTGATAGTATAACTATAATCATTAAGATCCCAGACCAGTGGTTGTATTGTGATAGTATAACTATAATCATTAAGATCCTAGACCAGTAGTTGTATTGTGATAGTATAACTATAATCATTAAGATCCTAGACCAGTAGTTGTATTGTGATAGTATAACTATAATCATTAAGATCCTAGACCAGTAGTTGTATTGTGATAGTATAACTATAATCATTAAGATCCTAGACCAGTAGTTGTATTGTGTTAGTATAACTATAATCATTAAGATCCTAGACCAGTAGTTGTATTGTGATAGTATAACTATAATCATTAAGATCCTAGACCAGTAGTAGTATTAGCAGTACTAGGGACGAAAAATTAAAGTGACAAATTCATCAGCTGAGGAGCAGCCAGCGCACCCTCAGGTAAAGTGCCTTCTAGAAGAGCTAACATTGTTCCTGCTGTAAACTAATGCAGATTCTGAAAAGAAAGCTGGAGATCTTAGCACTAAAACTGAGTGCAATTTTCAGATTTTTACCTTTGAGAAAGTAGATGTAAATTTGGAGCTTGTATTGTGACTAGTAAGTCAATTGACCTTGACTGCGGAATTAAAATCAACACTACAACTTGCAAGAGATCTATTTTTTAGACACTGGAAACTTGTCAATAATAATTAATTATGAGACCCACAAATTTCTAACAACATTGATGGCGAAGACCTCTCGTCCATTTGTTTGTGACTTTTGGTCAATGGGAATGCATGCACCCTGGTATGTCACAATGTTTCAGAGAGAACAATTCTCTACATGCTACAAGAGATGAGTGTAAAATGTAGCCTTTAATAAGCTCACAAGGTCAGAAGGTCAGAGAAATCCTAGAAAAATTACCCTCAGAAATGCCAACAACGAAAAGCTGACAGATTAACAGAATGTGCTACGACCATTATTCCAGAGGCCGGGGGGGGGGGGGAAGGGGGGAAATTTGGAAGTTCCAGGCCGTGGACATCCTAGTGCCATTGAGAGACTTATTGGAGCAAAACATGTGCCTGATAGCTACAACGAAAAGCTGACAGATTAACAGAATGTGCTACGACCATTATTCCAGAGGCCGGGGGGGGGGGAATGGGGGCAATTTGGAAGTTCCAGGCCGTGGACATCCTAGTGCCATTGAGAGACTTATTGGAGCAAAACATGTGCCTGATAGCTCCTAAAAGGACAGTGTGCAAACACTTTAGAAAAGGCCGAACTGTAACGGTGGACGTTTGGATGTGCTGGGTATGATTCAATTCCGGACATCCATATGGATTATTTTCAGGGGTACCGTAGCTAAACCCAGATGAAAAGATATGACAAATTTATGGTAAATTTACCTCAATAAATGTTTATACATACAAGGATACAGTGCACATATTTTCTAATAGCAACATATTGTTTCCAGTTGAAATTGCTAGTTTTTTTAAAGACATTTTTTGTGTGGATGTGACAATGGATATTGTGCTCTGGTGTTTCATTTTTAAAAATAATTAATTAACGTGATCCTTATTATTTGTGATGCACAAATGGATAAATCTCAGAAAAAAATAACATTTTTGTTACACTTTGGTAATATAAATTTATTTTTGTGTGACTTGGAGTGAGCGTTTTGTGAACATGTGCTGAGTTTTAAAAAAATAAATATTTCGTTTATTTTTCTTAAATCATAATCACATTTTTATATTAAAATTTTAGTCTGTATTGTCTGTCAAGAACATCCATTCCAATTTAGTTCCATACCAAACTTAACATTTTCTGATGAAAAAAAAAAATTGGATGATGGTTTAGAGATAACATAGCAGTCCATAACAAATATGCAAAATAGATAATTACGTCAGAACGTGGAAAAAATATTCTAATGACCCACCAGCTATTACACAGCCAATTAATTTCACCATTTCAGAAAAGAAGAATATTATGCACCAAACGCGCTTGCGATTTAAAAAAAAAATTATTATTTATTGCAGTTAAAAGGAATTTCATTTCATGAAATTAGCAGCATTATATTACTTTCATCTTCCACTTGAAAAACAGGATAAACTTATTTTTGAGGTTTTGGATTGAGGGTGGGCCAAAAAAATGAGTTGACATTAGCAAATATTCTATGTGCCAAGTTTCAGCTCGTCAGTTACGGGAAGTGGGCTATTTAGCCGTCCGAAGTTAAAATAAATGAATTAGAATGAATGCATTTAAGTTGGGGGGGGGGACATGCTTTTAGGGGCTGCGTAATTTGTGTCTGTGTGATTAACTGAATGTCTTTTAGATGGTAATAAGGGGTAATAAGGGGTTATAATGGGGCTTATTAGATGCTTTGATGGTTATGACGTCCCACCCATTCTACCCATTTAACGTAACCCCCCCACTCCACCCCCACCCACCCTACCCCTCCTCTACCAACCACCCCCCACCCTAACACTCCCCTATCAACCACCCCCAGCAACCTAAAAAATATAATAATACATTTTGATACAAATAAATACCATTAATCTCTCCCTTCCTCTTATGTTCTCCAAGATCCCAACGACACTGAGGTTGCTGAGCTCGGCAGGAGCATCCAGAAGCAGATCCCCATCGACATGACCAAGTTAACATACTTTAATAGAGAATCGGAACTCATTAAGCCTCTTTGCGCCCTGGGACCTGGGCTACACACTGGTGTAAGTGAAACTAACTAAACTGAAACAGACCACACATTGGGGAAACCACTCAGCCGTGACACGGTCAGCAACTTGGACGAAAAGGCTTATTCAATTTTGTTTTAGAGAATACCTGGTCAAGAACTGGACACAGATGTAAAGGTTGAGACTGCCTGGTCGAGAGCTGTAAACATAGGAAAAAAAGTATTCAAGGATAGCTGTCGTATGATTAAACTCAAGGGTGAAGTTTGCCAAGATGCCTGTCGTATGACTGAACTCAGATGTGAAGTCTGCCAACATACCTGTCGTATTAGTGAACTCAGATGTGAAGTCTGCCATGATACCAGTCACATGCCTGAACTCAGATGTGAAGTCTGCCATGATACCTGTCATATCGCTGAACTCAGATGTGAAGTCTGCCATGATACCTGTCATATTTCTGAACTCAGATGTGAAATCTGCCATGATACCTGTCATTTGTCTGAACTCAAGTCTGCAAAAGACTTCATAAAAATCGTAATGATACATCGTATTGTTGCAAAGTTTCTTCCACTAGTCTTGAGTCACAATCAGTGCCTCGTCGTGTGTCTTGAAGTCACAATCAGCAGCTTTCCGTGTGTCTTGAAGTCACATTCAGCAGCTTTCCGTGTGTCTTGAAGTCACAATCAGCATATTTCCATGTGTCTTGAGTCACATTCAGTGGCTTGCCGTGTGTCTTGAAGTCCCAAATATATGCCCCGAATTGAAATCCCAGTTAATGTGTGTACTCTTTAGAGAAAATCCTAGTGAGTAGGTCGACTCCTTAGAGGAAATCCCAGTTAGTGTGACTACTCCCTAGAGAAAATCCCAGTTAGTGGGTTTTCTCCTTGGAGGAACTCCCTAAAAGAAATCCCATTTGATAGGCGTACTCCTTAAAATAAATGATAATAAGGATGTTGAAGCGCTTAATTCCATGCTATTCTAGCATGCTCAAAGCGCTGTGTAGCATGTCGGTGTAGTAGGTGTAATGCCTGCTTAATAATTTCAGATGATTTTGAAGAACCATGAAAAAGTGTATGGGTTTTTTTTTTAAATAGATCCATAGCGTTTTCAAAGAAGATTACATTGAATGTGATGACAGCCGAATTTAAATAAGATAAGCCTGTAATAATTTCTACTCCAGAGATTTCTACTTGGACCTCGTTTCCCATTTAAAATTCGAGTTTGAAAAATGTGGATGTCTCTTTCATTTTAAATTAACTCTATGCGTTGTTTCAATGATAATTCAGGCGTCTGAGGATATTTGTTTCTGCTCCCTTCCTCAGAAGCCACTTGACTTTGACATGTTACTGCTACCAGATTAGGTTCAGAAGTCACTTGACTTCGAGACAATACTGGTTAGTATATCATAGTTCGGTAGCCACTTGACTTTGAGACAATACTGATAGTATATCATAGTTGGGTAGCCACTTGACTTTGAGACAATACTGGTAGTATATCATAGTTTGGTAGCCACTTGACTTTGAGACAATACTGCTACTAGGTAATAGTTCTATCATGGATCATCGATGCACCAACATTTAGACCTTGGCATCCAACGCCCAACGGTTCAATCACAACGGTTCAATAACAACGGTTCAATCACAACGGTTCAATCACAACGGTTCTCTTTAAATGGCTTCTTCCTCACATCGTTATGTTGAACTAACTGTAAATTTTAATTACTCAAATTACTACAAGGGCCCATATTTCGAGGGTTTGTTTCGTAGATTTCTCATTCCTTACTCAATTCACGGTTACAGTTTTGAGGCATGCTCTGTTTTTTCATGACTGCAGGATCCCAAGAGCCCAAAGAATTTCTGCAGGTACCGAGAAGCCCTGCTGCCCTACTACCGTTACAAAGAAGAGATCCTGTCGTTGGTGCCTTTAGTTTCCGTGGTCTACAACTTCACCACAGACGGCGAGGCTAAAGCACTGAAAGAATTAGTTAAAGATAAGGTAAATAACAGAACTGAAACTTACTCTGAGAGAGGTAACAGATATTGGCGCCAAGTCAGATAAAAACAAAGTAGGACTCGAAACAAAACAAAACGTATGGAATAGTTTATGTTTAGAGGAAGTCTATAAAGTATGTTATGCTATTTTTGACAATTTTTGTACCCCCTCCCTCCACCTGTCACAATCTGTCACATATCCAACGACACCCCCAATCCCCAATAAGACTATAATTGTTGAATAAAAATTTAAAAAAAACGAGTAATAATCAATCTAAAACACACTTCATCATTAAGCTAGTACAATACACAATACACAATGTCACAATACACCCATGACAGCAAACATTTCAACAGCCCTGTTGACTTTATGTTTTATATGAATTACTTGTTTTTTTGTTTTTTTTTAATGTGTGAAGTCACACACGACATTTGGATATACTGGGAGCTCATTGATATACAACACAAAAGGATAAATGTACTATTTGTAGATTAAAGAGTTGTCCTAAATTAGTTTAAAGTATGTGTCTTGTCTCGTGATCTTAGTCAAAATTTTGTGTTGGAACCAAGTCATTCAGTTAATATACTCTCTAAGAAGGGTGGCCTTTGAAGTTTCTAATGACTTCTTTTCCCAAAAAAAATTTATAAAACTCTGAAAACACGTTCGTGCAAAGTATTAAACAACACAATTGGTAAACCACTGGTAGTGGCGCACACCCGCCTCATTTTTTATTCACTAGAGGGTTTGTTTTTAATGTATATATCGATTTATTTTGATACAGTGTTATCTAACGATGCTTTCAGTTGACGCCGGCTACTGTTGCAGGCGGGGAGGTCTCATTAATCAGGACTGGTGTCTTGTACGTATCAAATCAATTCTATTATTCTCGATTGACCTCTTTTTTTTTTTTTTAATTGCAAGACCTCGTATTTTTTTTTAGCCGTCCCTTCTTTTTCAGTTAGCCGACGCTCGTATTAATGTACTCCAGTATATTCCATATATGCATAGAGACAAAGTAGTAGATTGTATTTACTCCAGTGTATTCCATATGTGCATAGAGACATAGTAGAAGCTTATATTTATTTACTCCAGTATATTCCATATGTGCATAAAGACAAAGTAGTAGATTGTATTTACTCCAGTGTATTCCATAAGTGCATAGAGACAAAGTAGTAGATTGTATTTACTCCAGTGTATTCCATATGTGCATAGAGACAAAGTAGTAGATTGTATTTACTCCAGTGTATTCCATATGTGCATAGAGACAAAGTAGTAGATTGTATTTACTCCAGTGTATTCCATATGTGCATAGAGACAAAGTAGTAGATTGTATTTACTCCAGTGTATTCCATATGTGCATAGAGACAAAGTAGTAGATTGTATTTACTCCAGTATATTCCATATGTGCATAGAGACAAAGTAGTAGATTGTATTTACTCCAGTATATTCCATATGTGCATAGAGACAAAGTAGTAGATTGTATTTACTCCAGTGTATTCCATATGTGCATAGAGACAAAGTAGTAGATTGTATTTACTCCAGTGTATTCCATATGTGCATAGAGACAAAGTAGTAGATTGTATTTACTCCAGTGTATTCCATATGTGCATAGAGACAAAGTAGTAGATTGTATTTACTCCAGTGTATTCCATATGTGCATAGAGAAATTTCCAATGTTTTATGTTTCTGTAATTTAATTTTTTTTGTATTCTTTGGTCAGGGGCTTAGTGTCAGAGGAAGATGAGTCCGATGTGAATGTACCTTTGGGGGAAAGGCTTGAGCTTCTCACCGGGCTGGACGCGAGAAAGGCGTCCCCGTCCCACACGATTCCTGAGGTCATGCAGGTGTCTCCGACTTTACAATTTATTATGATAATATTTACAGTCTTCATTCTTCTTGCTGACCACTTAGATCAAACATTTCAGATTATTTATTTTTTTATTTGTTATTTTTTAATTTATATATTTTCGTTACTCTTCGTTTGTACTGCTCACCGACGAAGGCTTTTTGCCGACACGATTGTTGTTTCGTTTCCTGTACCATGTTTTACATATTTTCTTATAAGATATGTATGTTAGTTTTGTTGGATTGATGCGTACACAGATAGGCATTTTCTAATGTGGATGTTTATGGCTAATGAGTACCGCCCCATAGTCTTCTTCTCTTCTTCTTATATTTGAGGGGCCCACGATCAATTTGTTAATCAATCTGGCTCCTGGTTTAAATTCAGAGTTTGCCTTCTCTTAGATGGGTTGCCGTCCACGGCTAACGAGTCCCATCCAACCCGGGGTGCTTGAGATGTTGGCTTTGGTGGGGATTGAACTCCAGACCACCAGCTATTTTGGTTTGATACAGTTTATGAGATGAAATCCAATTTTGAAAACCCCCGTTCAGATAATAATATTTAAAGCACAGGTTGATGGACTTTCGTCGGAATTTAAAGTCACACCCATTTTATCTTTAGAATAAATTGTTCAAGGTCGTTCACAATTTAAGTCTACTGCATCTCTAAAGCACGCAATTACTGGGTCTCTAACTTGAGGCCAGCCGAATTTCGGTTTCGGCGCCAAAAGTTGCCATTGGATCAATTTCGGCTTAGTTTTTGGTTTCAATTAGGTTTAGGCAAAAGTCAATAGTTTCCTAGACGAAGACAAATCGAACAGATTAGTAATATTTATTTCATTATTTTTGTTTTAATTTAAAAAAAAAAAATTAAATTTGTGAATCCTAGGTTTATTCAATTTCATTCATTTCGACTTATCATTATTATGCTCTTAAATTTTGTCAGACGTCAGAAGCAAAAGGGAATGATAGTGTTAAAAAAAATCTTAGGGAAAATTTCCATTATTAGTTTTGTTATAAATTAAGAAAAAAAATGCGAATAATATATAGGGAACCTTGCACTTATTTAATTCATTCATTCATTGACATTCTTCGTCATCATGCTGATAAACATTGTCATTGACGCAATAAAATATTAAAATATTCCACAAAAATATTCACGTGTATGGACACAGATGTAAAGAAAGGGGATAGTGAAAATACAAAATCATTTATTCAAATTTTGCATAATAAGGCATAAAATCACAAGCCTCGAATGGATGTATCACTGTTTCCTATAATAAATATGTAGCAGGCCTACTGTGTTACCCTACTAAACGTAGACCAACGTTCGTTCAACGTTTGTTTAATCTTGTTTCAATCTAACATTAGACGACAAAAGATAATTGAGGATAAAAATAAAAAAAATAAAATGTGTTGTCGACCAATTAGAGAGCGTGTCGCAACTAACATGTATAGGTTAGCGGAATGAAGAGTTTTGATCGATACAATAAATGTTTAGTTAGCATTGTAATTATATTATAAAAAGCAAAAAAATGAAGTCTGTAACCCAATCCAACTGTGTCTCTAGCCCAATCCCACTGTGTCTCTAACCCAAACCCACTGTGTCTCTAACCCAATCCCACTGTGTCTCTAACCCAATCCCACTGTGTCTCTAACCCAATCCCACTGTGTCTCTAACCCAATCCCACTGTGTCTCTAACCCAATCCCACTGTGTCTCTAACCCAATCTAACTGTGTCTCTAACCCAAACACACTGTGTCTCTAACCAACTCCCACTGTGTCTCAAACCCAATCCCTCTGTGTCTCTAACCCAATCTCACTGTCTCTAACCCAAACACACTGTTTCCCTAGCCCAATCCCTCTTTATCTCTAGCCCAATCTCACTGTGCCTCTAAGTCAATCCCACTTTGTGTCTCGTCAAATCACATTGTCTTCTGGCCTAGTCATTTATCTATTTTGGTGTTTGTTTTGTTGCTCTTTAATATTTTTCTTAATTAGTAGTCGTTTTTCAAGTAGTAACTTTTGGTTTATTTGGTAAATCTCAGCACCCCAGTCACGGAAGATCTCTCCCCCAAAATAAAACGAGATGCATAAAGAATTCAAATCTAAGACTCGCGCAGCAGTCCCACATCCTCAGCCATTCAAAATGACGGGACTAGCTACAAAACAAGATTGCTTCTGTGGCCATATCAAAATCATCTCAATCATATATAATTTTTAAAAGTCCTTAACAAAAAGAATCCATATTTTAAAATTCTTTTAGTGGGTAATAGTAGTTGTTGATTTGTTGCTTTTCAAATTTAAAAAAAAAAAAAATTAGTTTTTTTCTTTTTTTTTTTCCATTAGTAACTTTTTGGTTTATTTGTTCAATCTCATCACATCTTCTCTTAACACCGTTTAATTTCTTGTATATAACTTTTTTTCGCCAGGTG
>CAXITT010000598.1:171149-182986 GCA_964033795.1 Lymnaea stagnalis | reverse complement strand
TTCTTGTCCTTAACACCAGAGGTATGGACATAATGTTATTGAGATAGTTCTTGTCCTTAACACCAGAGGTATGGAAATAATGTTATTGAGATAGTTCTTGTCCTTAACACCAGAGGTATGGAAATAATGTTATTGAGATAGTTCTTGTCCTTAACACCAGAGGTATGGACATAATGTTATTGAGATAGTTCTTGTCCTTAACACCAGAGGTATGGAAATAATGTTATTGAGATAGTTCTTGTCCTTAACACCAGAGGTATGGAAATAATGTTATTGAGATAGTTCTTGTCCTTAACACCAGAGGTATGGAAATAATGTTATTGAGATAGTTCTTGTCCTTAACACCAGAGGTATGGAAATAATGTTATTGAGATAGTTCTTGTCCTTAACACCAGAGGTATGGACATAATGTTATTGAGATAGTTCTTGTCCTTAACACCAGAGGTATGGACATAATATTGTTGAGCTATGTCTTTTATATCTCCGGTTACAATATCCCTTTTTTGTAGATTCTCTGATATTGCTTGCGGTTACATGCGGTTACATGCGGTTACATGCGGTAACATGCGGTTACATGCGGTAACATGCGGTTACATGCGGTTACATGCGGTAACATGCGGTTACATGCGGTAACATGCGGTAACATGCGGTAACATGCGGTAACATCTGCGACATAAAACTTTACTGATACACAGTATTGCATCTTTTTGCATTTAATTTTGTGGTTTCTAAAGATAATATACACAATCATTTAGCGTTTTCTAAAGATAAAGATAGAATCATTCAGCGTTTTCCAAAGATAGATACAATCATTCAATGTTTTCTAACGATAAAAGTACAATCATTCAGCGCTTTCTAAAAATAAAGATACAATCATTCAGCGTTTTCGAAAGATAAAGATACAATAATGCAGCGTTTTCTAAAGATAAGACACAATCATGCACTAATTTCTAAAGATGAAGATACAATCATGCAGCGTGTTCTAAAGCTAAAGATGCAATCAGACACTATTTTCATTTAACCTTTTTTTTAAAAATTAATTAATATAAAATCTTTCAGCCTTTTCTACAGAAAAAGATACATGACTTTGCGTTTTATGTTCTAATAGCCCTCAACACTTCTCGTAGCAGGAATTTTTTGTTATCATAATCGGGTTATTTCTTCGCAGTAAATTCATCTGGCAGATTTCCACAATAGTCCACAACATATTCCATATTGGATGATGATGATTATTATTATTATTATAGCGCTTTTTATGACTGTACCGTGTATATCATTATATTGCAACAATCAGTTTATCCTTGGTATCTCGGTACCATTACAATTGATGTACCAATAACTATTACTACACCAGAGACTGTAACGCTGTTACATGGCCGTGTCACCCTGTCCACTCAAAATAAGCAGATGGAACTGGTGTAAAATCCACTAAAAAAACCCACATAATTTCTCTTTCAGCGGTCAGGAAAGCCAAGAAAGAATGACAATTACCCAGGCAGTACGAGGATGTTCACCTGCCTCATCTACGTAAGTGTTGTTATATTGCATGTTTACCATGCCCCGGTCTGTGTAACTGTTGCTATGTTCCATGTTGACATGCCCCGTCTACGTAAATTCTGCTATATGACATGTTTACCGACCTCGACTATGTAAGGGTTGTCATATTACATGTTTACCTGCCCAGGTCTATGTAACTTCTGCTATATTACATGTTTACCTGCCTCGACTATGTAAGGGTTGTTATATTACATGTTTACCTGCCCAGGTCTAAGTAACTTTTGCTATATTACATGTTTTCCTGCCTACACTATGTAAGGGTTGTTATATTACATGTTTACCTGCACATGTCTATGTAACTTCTGCCTCGACTATGTAAGCGTTGTTATATTATATGCTCACCCGTCTAGTGTGTACCAGTAAATAGTGGGACAAGACAGGTTTTGAAAATCGAGACAAGGTACAAGGTTTCGACAAGATGCCTTCCTCAATCGGAAAAAATCAATATCATTTTTAATAAAAATTACATAATTAAAACACCAAACTGATGTTATTGAGAGAGCTGTATTCAATCAATCTCCTCGACGGTGGTACAGCTTCTCTCTCTTTCTAATCTCCTCGATGGGGGTACAGCTTCTCTCTCTCTAATCTCATCGATGCTGGTACAGCTTCTCTCTCTCTAATCTTCTCGACAGTGGTACAGCTTCTCTCTCTTTCTAATCTCCTCGACAGTGGTACAGCTTCTCTCTCTCTCTAATCTTCTCGTTGGTGGTACAGCTTCTCTCTCTCTCTAATCTCCTCGTCGGTGGTACAGCTTCTCTCTCTCTCTAATCTCCTCGATGGTGGTACAGCTTCTCTCCCTCTAATCTCCTCGATGGTGGTACAGCTTCTCTCTCTCTAATCTCCTCGACAGTGGTACAGCTTCTCTCTCTCTTATCTCCTCGGTGGTGGTACAGCTTCTCTCTCTCTCTCTAATCTCCTCGATGGTGGTACAGCTTCTCTCTCTCTAATCTCCTCGACAGTGGTACAGCTTCTCTCTCTCTTATCTCCTCGACAGTGGTACAGCTTCTCTCTCTCTCTTATCTCCTCGATGGTGGTACAGCTTCTCTCTCTCTAATCTCCTCGACAGTGGTACAGCTTCTCTCTCTCTCTCTTATCTCCTCGATGGTGGTACATCCTCTCTCTCTCTTATCTCCTCGCTTGTGGTACACCTTCTCTCTCTCTTATCTCCTCTCTTGTGGTACACCTTCTCTCTCTCTCTTATCTCCTCGACAGTGGTACAGCTTCTCTCTCTCTCTTATCTCCTCGATGGTGGTACAGCTTCTCTCTCTCTAATCTCCTCGACAGTGGTACAGCTTCTCTCTCTCTCTCTAATCTCCTCGATGGTGGTACAGCTTCTCTCTCTCTCATCTCCTCGTTGGTGGCAGAGCTTCTCTCTCTCTCTCTCTACTCTCCTCGTTGGTGGTACAGCTTCTCTCTCTCTCTCTTATCTCGTCAACTGCGGTACAGCTTCTCTCTCTCTTATCTCGTCAACTGTGGTACAGCTTCTCTCTCTCTAATCTTCTCGACGGTGGCTTCTCTCTCTCTCTCTAATCTCCTCGTTGGTGGTACAGCTTCTCTCTCTCTCTCTAATCTCCTCGTTGGTGGTACAGCTTCTCTCTCTCCAATCTCCTCGTTGGTGGTACAGCTTCTCTCTCTCTCTCTCTCTCTCCTCTCCTCGTTGGTGGTACTGCTTCTCTCTCTCTCTCTTCTCTNCAGCTTCTCTCTCTCTCCTCTCCTCGTTGGTGGTACAGCTTCTCTCTCTCTCTCTAATCTCCTCGTTGGTGGTACAGCTTCTCTCTCTCTAATCTCCTCGTTGGTGGTACAGCTTCTCTCTCTCTCTCTCTAATCTCCTCGTTGGTGGTACAGCTTCTCTCTCTCTCTCTTATCTCGTCAACTGCGGTACAGCTTCTCTCTCTCTTATCTCGTCAACTGTGGTACAGCTTCTCTCTCTCTAATCTTCTCGACGGTGGTACAGCTTCTCTCTCTCTCTCTAATCTCCTCGTTGGTGGTACAGCTTCTCTCTCTCTCTCTAATCTCCTCGTTGGTGGTACAGCTTCTCTCTCTCTCTTATCTCGTCAACTGTGTTACAGCTTCTCTCTCTCTAATCTCCTCGTTGGTGGTACAGCTTCTCTCTCTCTCTCTAATCTCCTCGTTGGTGGTACAGCTTCTCTCTCTCCAATCTCCTCGTTGGTGGTACAGCTTCTCTCTCTCTCTCTCTGTAATCTCCTCGTTGGTGGTACAGCTTCTCTCTCTCTCTCTTATCTCGTCAACTGCGGTACAGCTTCTCTCTCTCTTATCTCGTCAACTGTGGTACAGCTTCTCTCTCTCTCTCTAATCTCCTCGTTGGTGGTACAGCTTGTCTCTCTCCAATCTCCTCGTTGGTGGTACAGCTTCTCTCTCTCTCTCTCTAATCTCCTCGTTGGTGGTACAGCTTCTCTCTCTCTCTCTAATCTCCTCGTTGGTGGTACAGCTTCTCTCTCTCTCTCTTATCTCGTCAACAGTGTTACAGCTTCTCTCTCTCTAATCTTCTCGACGGTAGTACAGCTTCTCTCTCTCTCTTATCTCGTCAACGGTGGTACAGCTTTCCTTATTAAAATTGGCTTCACACATATAAAAAATTGGCTTCACACATATACAAAATTGGCTTCACACATATACAAAATTGGCTTCACACATATACAAAATTGGCTTCACACATATACAAAATTGGCTTCACACATATACAAAATTGGCTTCACACATATACAAAATTGGCTTCACACATATACAAAATTTGGTTCACGCATTTACAAAATTGGCTTCAGACATATACACAATTGGCTGAAACTTTCGTCATTGAAACCACATTTCTTGTTTTCTTTCAATAGCTGAATGATGTTGAGAAGGGCGGTGCCACTGTATTTCCTAAACTCAACATTTCTGTCTCCCCAGTCAAGGTAGGGAACTTCATTCGTGTGTTTACATTTTTTATGTCGTTTTTTAAATAATTTTATGTCAATGCTTTAAAACAAAACACAAAATATTTATTATAAAAATCATTTTCAGTCAAATTTTTGGGGCTACAAAATTCGATTCGATTTTTTAAAAAAATATCCAACTGTTGTTGTTGTTGTTGTTGTTTTTTTTTTGGTCACAACTAGAACAGTGATTTTTCTGACCCCGAAACGCCCAATGAAACTTGTTGATAATCCGCAGCGCAGATTCATCGTTCTCACGATAGGCAGAGCAATCTTCTAGCTTTACGAAGCGCGGCCAATGGGGAATATATAGAGATAAAATAAAACAGAGCTGAGTGTCGTCAGCTATTCTGAAAATTCATAATTTGAATTGTTTCGGTATCTTTAAAAAAAAAAAAAAAAAAAAAAAAAAAATATGTTTTTTCTTTCTGCTAAGGTACATAACCGCTACGTCCAAGCTTTTTCAGGGAAATAAATTACGAGGTTAAAAAAGACGCAATAGAAATTTGGTGGCATATCAATACAATCCCATACAAATAGTTCTGTGCGGTTTAAATTAAGCATATGTCAAAGTAATAATGAGAATATTATTTAATCTTCTATTACAGGAATAAAAAATTAGCTTAATTATTGCAATAACTTGGGTGAGGCAAACGTCAGCCATTTTATTATGATGCACTCAATCAGCATTAACAAAATATTTTCAAATCGTGGACATCTGGTGTCTGAAATTACTTGTCTGATTGTAATCATATTCTGATACCTTGTGTCACGGTTTGTGAAAGACTTTAATCCGGTAGCAAGATTCACATGTGTCCGTTGCTTCTCCATTAATTTCAATCATCAAAATAACAAAGAAAGAGTTTAACGGTAGACATTTATTTACATTTGACAATGAGTTCAAGGAATGCTAATGAAACGATGAGCATACACCAGTTTATACAAATTTGCAAGCGTCGTAGATACGAATAAATTTGGACACTATTTTATTGAGTTTAGATTTAATAAATTGCTGCTCGTACATAAGACAAGGAGGCAATGGGATACATAAATGTTGTTGCTCTTAATTAGTGTTTATGTAACGATTTTCTAGTTTATAAAACTGTTTTAACATTTGACACAACACAAGGAGTTAATGGACCCACCACGTATAAGGATAAGCATTCCCCAGAACAACAAGGCAAAGGTGCCCATGTACCCCCTTCCCCCATCCCCACTGAATCTGCCTCTGATTGGTAAAGTCATTTTTGGCTCGGCAGACACTAGGCAAACACTGTTAGGTGTTCAAATATCATAGATAAATTGACACACGCTAAACATTTTTTTTCATCATATACTAAACCTATTTCCTTGAATGAATGGTTTTGAATTGGGTTCTCTCTTGAAGATGGCTTCTGTTGTTGTACAGCAAATATATTCCTTGTAATAAATATCTTAAATTTTATCTACTCCAGAACATGGCCCTGATGTAGTACACCATTTATTTCGTTGTAATGGATGTCTTAAATTTTCTCTACTCCAGAGCATGGCCCTGATGTGGTACAATACTTATTTCCTTGTAATGGATGTCTTAAACTCTCTCTACTTCAGAACATGGCTCTGAAATAGTACACTACTTATTTCCTTGTAATGAATGTCTTAAACTCTCTATACTCCAGAACATGGCTCTGATGTGGTACAACATAAATCCTGCCGGAGAAATAGAAAGAGATTCGTTGCATGCCGGTTGCCCAGTCGCGGTGGGCCATAAATGGAGTGAGTCAAGAGGCTTTCAACATTACAGTGATAGTCATAGGATTATATTCTTAGGTTACTAGAATATATGACCCGATGTTATCGGGATAATAATGGAAGGTACTTTGCTATAATTTCTACCTGCTATTGCAGAAACTCATGAAAATTCAAAACTTAAAAAAGAAATAACTGTATAATGATATTTACGTTTCTAACATCATAGAGTTTTGAGAAGTTTTTATCTGCTATATATTATACGCCTACCCCACTCCCTTTCACGCCCTTAAACTCCTTTTTTCCCCTTCTAAACATGACCTTAATTTACCCAATCTAAATTATCACTAAATATATCTTTTTTGTCACTAATTATGTTAATTAAGGGACGATTTCTACGCTAGAGAAATACTTGGGTTTCACCACTTTTCGTACACTTGAACTACAAGTTTTGTGTATATTCATCTCTGGAGAATGTGAATATTACAGAATAACTTTGATTTTACGAAATGTTACTAATGTTGTGTTCGTAGGCGCGAGTGTGATCCCTTTGGTCTTGCGAGCCACACTGCGTTGTGAATAAATCTAGACACCGTAGTGTTCCTAGGCGGAGAATGTGATCCTTTTGGGAACGAGAGCATCGCGGTGCTGTAAATAAATCTAGACACCGCTGCCGGAAATAGCGGAAGGGTTCTCAAACAGAAGGGTTCTCAAACAGAGAACCAAGTACTTCGTCGTAATAAACGGGATGAACATTTCTTTTGACGGATGTGACGTCATGCGGGGAGTCGACGCGATTAGAAATTGATGAGAACTAATTCGTTGTAGTTTATGGATGAAATGAAGTAAAGTTGAATAATTGAAGTAAAAATTAGAGACTGTAATACGCAAATATCAATATCAACTCCTAAAAAAGTATAGTGTTTGTCGTATTAATCCTTTATAAAGTGTAATATCGAGCAACTGGGGGGGGGGAGGTGAAAAGTTTACAAAACGTGCATACAAGCAACCAACTTTATATCACAAATATTAGTGCACGCCAACCACAGCCGCACTTTTTTTTTCACGACTCTGAACAAATATTCTAATGACCAACCCGCTTTTTATTTTACACCGCAGTCTAATTTCCCCGACTATTTCAAGATGAAAGAAAATATATTACGCATCAATCGCGTGTCAGTTTTTTTCTTTTTTTTAAAGAATCTCATTTAGTGCAGTTGTATGGAGTTTTACTTCATGTTTCTCCCTAAAAAAAAACCCAGGGAAAACTAATTTTCGGTGGGTGGGTCTGACAATTTTAAATAATTTTATGTCATCGGCATCGAATCTGTATGCCAAGGTTCACCTCGATAGGTTAGCGGGAAGTGTGTCAATTAGCCGTCCGAGGATTTTTGCCAACCACCCGTGAGCAAAAGCGAAACTAAAATAAAAGATTTAAAAAGCTTTTCTTGCAAAAAAAAAAAAAAAAAAAAAAAAAAAAAAAAATCCTCGATAAATAAGCAGAAAGTGTGTCAATTAGCCGTCCGAGGATTTTTGCCAACCACCCGTGAGCAAAAGCGAAACTAAAATAAAAGATTTAAAAAGCTTTTCTTGCAAAAAAAAAAAAAAAAAAAAAAAAAAAAAAAAAAGTTTTCGTATCCATGCACCAACGTACAGGTGAGAAAACGTGATGATTTTTTTATATTTTTTTGGTTATTAAGAAATTAAAAGGCAAATATCTTTTTTTTTCTCGTACTCATTTCAGCTCTAACCCCACTCTGCTTCCCATTTTTCCCAAATCCAATTATCTCCACTTGCAGTTGCCAACAAATGGATCTGGACCCCAGGGTCTCTACACCGGAGATGTGGGCTGTCTGTGAATGCCACCAACCTTGAGGTGGAAGGAGAGATGAAAAGAGGCTACAGGTGAAAGACCTGTGTTCACAGTTCATTGGGCCGGTTTAAGATTCATCTATCTTGACATTGTCCAGATGTTAACGAAACAATCAGGACATGATGAGATTCACCTTGTGATGAAATAAAGCATTGGTTTCATTTGATTTTATTTGTGTTCTGTTGTTATTCTTTCTGGTTTTTTTATATTTTTGCTGTCGTTGTTGATGTTGCCAAATGTGGCTGTTGTTAGTTCTGCAATTATTATTGTTGCTGTTGTTACTGTTTTTTTTTTATTGTTGCTGTTGTTAATGTTGCTGTTGTCGGTGTTGATGTTGTTAGTGTTGCTGCTGTTGGTGTTGCTGTCGTTAGTGTTGCTGTTGTTGGTGTTGCTGATGTCATTGTTGCTGTTGTCGGTGTTGATGTTGTTAGTGTTGCTGTTGTCGGTGTTGATGTTGTTAGTGTTTTTGCTGTCGGTGTTGATGTTGTTAGTGTTGCTGTTGTTGGTGTTGCTGTCGTTAGTGTTGCGGCTGTTCCTTGTCACATCCCAAGTTGATATTTTTATACTATTCTTAACACTTTTATTCCATACTGATTTTCACCCGCGATACTGTATACGCTTATACCTGGCAGCGTACCCTGAACACACATCATCTGTCTAAAACAACACCCTTCCGTAGCAAGGACTTAGCCTTCTTCTTGCAAGGTATACGTTCTTCTTTGTCCCATGACCCAATAGAATCAGTCATCTCTACGGCTACGGAGTGCATGTTTCAATGACTCATTTACAAATTAAAACAAATGCACTCTCGGTAAACGACTTTGTCCTGTATTCTAACAAGCATGTCGTGAAAACGACTTTGTCCTGTATTCTAACAAGCATGTCGTGAAAAGTGAAGACATTTATATTACAGCCCAATTGTCTAAATATGGTAACACTAGAAATGGCACACCCAAACAATGGCGGTGGCAATGCGAGAACTTCACACCTGCTAAAGCTACTTGACAAACATGCATTCAAGTGACGCACTTGATTAGGATCCAAATTACTGCTGTCTTCTGGGAATTTCATTTTCGCGCGGCTAGTGAACACAACTTTACATCCATAAAGAGTATCAGAAAATTTGTAAGTTGCGCTATTTAAAAAAAAAAAGAAAATATGTTTGAGTATTCTCTTTTAAAACACAGTAAGTTGAATTCAGTTACTCGCCGATCAACATCATTTCAATGAATCTTAGGGAAATCAAAGATCAAATGAACCTGACAGGGCAGTGATAACACTAAAGTGTGCATTGTATTGATTGTGATAACACTAAAGTTTGCATTGTGTTGATTGTGATAACACTATAGTGTGCATTGTATTGATTGTGATAACACTAAAGTGTGCTTTGTATTGATTGTGATAACACTAAAGTGTGCATTGTATTGATTGTGATAACACTAAAGTTTGCATTGTGTTGATTGTGATAACACTATAGTGTGCATTGTACTGATTGTGATAACACTAAAGTGTATTGTATTGATTGTGATAACACTAAAGTGTGCTTTGTATTGATTGTGATACCACTAAAGTGTGTATTGTATTGATTGTGATAACACTAAATTGTGCTTTGTATTGATTGTGATACCACTAAAGTGTGCATTGTATTGATTGTGATAACACTAAAGTGTGCTTTGTATTGATTGTGATAACACTATAGTGTGCATTGTATTGATTGTGATAACACTAAAGTTTGCATTGTGTTGATTGTGATAGCACTATAGTGTGCATTGTGTTGATTGTGATAACACTATAGTGTGCATTGTGTTGATTGTGATAACACTAAAGTGTGCATTGTGTTGATTGTGATAACGCTAAAGTTTGCATTGTATTGATTGTGATAACGCTAAAGTGTGCATTGTGTTGATTGTGATAAAACAAAAGTTTTCATTGTAATGACTGTGATAACGATAAAGTGTGCATTGTAACTCTTGTGAAGGCCAAATATATTATTATTATTATTAGTAGTAGTAGTAGAAGTTTTATAGTGCGCGGTACGTCAGCCTAAGGCTGGGCCCACCCACGCTGTACATACACTTTTACAAACATAAATTTGAACTTAAAAACTAACATACATTGATGAAATGAAACAAAAGAAACTTATATTCACTCCACCCATTCTAAAACTATTCACATGTCAAGCCATAGATGGCGCCCAGCAGCATCGTTTATCGGTCAGAGGGGGGAAATCCTTCAGGATAGTAGAGTTCAAGAGATGTTGTTGTTTTTTGTGTGCAATGTTTAAGGCTGTGATGGTCGCTTATTTGCGGATGTGTAGTGGAAGGGAATTTCATTGTTTGGGGGCACAGAAAGATAAAGATCGTTCACCGTATGTTTTTGTGCGAGTCTTGGGTACAGAAAGAATACGCGTGTGTGTGAAGGAGTGAAGCTGTCTAAGGGGTGAATAGACAGAGAGAAGTTCTTCTTCATCTATATATTAAGGGCCCACTATCAATTTATTGATCATTTTGGCTCATATCTTGTTATTTGCAATGTTTCTGTGCCAGATGTTGATGAGAACATTTCACTGATTTCCAGTGCCACTTTGTGTGGGAATCATGCACTGGGGGGTTTGAAGGCTTGAGGCAATAGACGCAAATGTGTCTAGTGTTGTCGCCTCAAATGTTCCTTTTGAAGGCTTGTTCCAGTCCCTGATTGTCTTGGGCAGGAATGAGCAGCTCCTATACTGGCTTCTTGCTGATATGAGCCTGAATTGCCTGTCATGGCCTCGTCGCTGTCTATGGCAGAGAGGGACGAGTTTCTGTTTAATACTGAAACAGTGGACCAGCCCATTATTTATCTTGTACATCATGGAGAGCCTGGATTGTCGTCGTCGTTTCTCCAATGGTGACCAGCCTAGTGTTTCCAGCATGCTGCCAACACTAGAGGTATTCCTGTAGCGGTTTAGGACAAAGCATTCTGCCCGTCGCTGGACCGCCTCCAGCCTGCCAATGCTTTTCTGAGTAAATGGGTCACATCTCTTCGCCAGCTCGCAACACTAACAGTCTTACCTTGGTTGCCTTAGTCCCGCCTTAGGCCAGCGGTTCTTAAAGCTGTGGGTCGCGATCCCTTTTGGGGTTGAGCGACCCTTTGACAGGGGTCGCCTAAGACCATCGGAAAACACATATTTATGAAGAGCAACGTAAATAATTTTGTGGTTGAGAGTCGCCACAATTTTAGGAACTGTATTGAAGGGTCGTATCATTAGCAAGGTTGAGAACCACTGCCTAAGACTGACCTCCATTTTGCTCCACTCTCGCCTTAGTCTCGCCTAAATCTTTACTGAGATTCACATTGACAACGTTCATCCTAAAAAAAATTAGATCATGACACATTCATCATAGACACACCATAGATCATGCCACATTCATCATAGACACGCCATAGATCATGACACATTCATCATAGACACGCCATAGATCATGACACATTCATCATAGACACGCCATAGATCATGACACATTCATCATAGACACGCCATAGATCATGACACATTCATCATAGACACGCCATAGATCATGACACATTCATCATAGACACGCCATAGATCATGACACATTCATCATAGACACGCCATAGATCATGACACATTCATCATAGACACGCCATAGATCATGACACATTCATCATAGACACGCCATAGATCATGACACATTCATCATAGACACGCCATAGATCATGACACATTCATCATAGACACG
>CAXITT010000598.1:88974-170794 GCA_964033795.1 Lymnaea stagnalis | reverse complement strand
TTTTTTTTCATTATTTTAAAAACTCTTTTTTTTTTTTTTTTTTTTTTTTTTTTTTTTTAAAGATCAGGTACTGTCTCTTCTCCAATGTTCAACATGGATCGGTCGCTTCAAACAGTTTCCTGGCCTTCTTGCTTTAACTCAGCTAAATAAAAAAGTGGTTAATTTTGAGAAAATCATATTTTGAGAGAATGTGATCAATAGGAAACATTAATGTAATGGTTAATGGTTAGGAAAAAAAAATCGTTATTTTTTTAACGTGCTTTGAGGATCAATAATTCATGATTTTCTAATTGATGACAATTTTTCTTTTATCTTATCATGCCCATGCATTTAGTTTGTTGGATTGAGTAAGCTAAACTGCCAATGTTTACTTGTGCATGATTAAATTTTAATAGCTGAGCTGATTTAGATTAATGCATACGGGCACTCTGTCTTCTGCGAACACATAGTCTGCTTGTCGGATAGGCGTACACAGCCTCCTTACCTAATAGCCACAGAGAGTCTTGGTACTTTACACACACACACACACACACACACACAGACGGCCTCCCTACTTTATAGACATGCACGCCTCCTTGCCTTAACACAGCGGCTCACAACCTGTGTGTCGCGACCCCTTTCGGGGTCGAACAACCCTTTTCTTAAGGGTCGCATAGCCATCGGAAAATACATATAACTTACAGTTATGAAGTAGCAATGATTGGGGGGTCCCCACAACACGCGGGACAGTAAGTAAAGGTCGCGGCAGTAAGAAGGTTGAGATCCCCTGCCTAATCACACCCCCGACACCATAGACACAAACGGCCTCGTTAACTTATATGTACACATTTATGACATGGTCCCCTTTTATCCGATGGACACACGTGACCTCCTATCTTATGGGCACACGTGACCTCCTTATCTGGGGGACACACGGGACCGTCTTATCTGATGGACACACGGGACCTCCTTATCTGATGGACACACGTGACCTCCTTATCTCATAGACTATAACCGCCTCGTCACTGTCTACTCTCACGCGGTTCCCATTAGAAACCGTTTTCATTTCGGTTTCGGCGCCGAAAGTTGCCACATGACCCATTTCGGCTTAGTTTCGGATTCGGTCGAAGCAGAAAAATGTATCTTTCGGTGGATTTCGAGTTCGGCCGAGACTTTCGGTCGTCTACCAGTCGTACGATTGTCACTGTGTGTTTTTGGTCGGCCGGTAATCCGATATTCATTATTGCTCCACGTCTTGCTGTTTTCCTATGATATGTGACTAATCCTCGGCCAACAGTGCTCGCAGCTGCATGATGACCTATTAGTCTACTATTTCTCACAATGAAATTAAAATTACACTTAGGTTAAGAGAAATAGTGATGTGGACAAAAAATAAATAATAAATAAGGGAATGCTACTATTTCTTTTAATATGTTGGTTTTACATATTTGTTTGATTCTGAAATCTAATTTGCGAACCCTTAGTTATTCGTGACATTATTTTTTAGTTTATGTTGTCATTGGCAACGGTAAATCATATTGTGAAAAAAAATCTAAGGGAATGCTAACAATTCGATTATTTATATATATATATTATTATTTTATTATTTATATATATATAAACGTAAATAAATATTTTGGAATTTTATTTGAAATTTCTCATTATAATGCTGAACATTTTGTCATTGACAGCGAATTAAAATGTTTAGTAAATTTCACCAATTCAGTTATGTGTCTTCACATCCATATAATTTAAAAAATAGACTAATAAAACATATCAATATTATTTTACCTATCTCTTTTCGAAGTGCGTACAAAGTCTGCGCAAACGAGTTTTGAAATATCAAAATCTTTAGGTATCGTCCGGTAGTATCGTTAAGCAGCAGTGGTTTTGGCTTCGGTTTCGGCCGATAGTCGTTCTTAACGTTCGTTTCGGTTTCGGTCAGTCTGTAATCTCCATTCTCATAGACATGGACTCCTTATCTTGAACGCTAAAATCCACTCATTTTTTTCTTATATACCCACACTGCCTCCTTAACTTATCAAAAAAAAACACACATAGAGTCTCACCTTACAGACCCATGGCCTCCTTACGTTATAAACAAACACAGGGTCTATTTACCTCAAAAACACACACAGGGACTCCTAACCTTATAGAACACAAGGGTCTCTTAAACTTATAGACACACACAGGGTTTCCTAACTTTATAGAAACATACAGAGTGTCCTGACTTGATGGAACACACAGGGACTCTTAACTTTATAAACACACACACAGGGTCCCATAACCTATAAGACGTAAAAGCACTTGTACTCTTTTAAAATAGTCAAAGGTGAAACAGCTAGCTGTACCTTACCTTTTTGATACAGATGCAAGACCCGCCTCTCATGTACGGTAGAAATTTATACCTTCTGCAGCAGGGAGTTTTGTTGATTCTTTTCCATTTTTTAAGCTTATAGCAGTTTAACCACCCTACGTCACACGGATAGTCTGTGGAGTAGGTATTACGGCTCGTAGCGTTAAGCAGTCATTCTCTGGTCATGTCTGTGTCACGCGGACAGTCTGTGAAGTAGTCATTACGGTTCGTAGCGTTAAGCTGTCATTCTCTGGTCATGTCTGTGTCACACGGACTGTCTGTGAAGTAGTCATTACGGTTCGTAGCGTTAAGCTGTCATTCTCTGGTCATGTCTGTGTCACACGGACTGTCTGTGAAGTAGTCACTACGGTTCGTGGCGTTAAGCTGTCATTCTCTGGTCATGCCTGTGCCACGCGGACAGTCTGTGGAGTAGGCATTACGTTTCGTGGCGTTAAGCTGTCATTCTCTGGTCATGTCTGTGTCACACGGACTGTCTGTGAAGTAGTCACTACGGTTCGTGGCGTTAAGCTGTCATTCTCTGGTCATGTCTGTGTCACACGGACTGTCTGTGAAGTAGTCACTACGTTTCGTGGCGTTAAGCTGTCATTCTCTGGTCATGTATGTGCCACACGGACAGTTTTTTTGGAGTAATTATTAAGTTTCGTAGCGTTAAGTTGTCATTCTCGGGCGGGCAAGGGTGGACCTCTGGAAAATCCTTGTCCAGCACCACAAGCCTCATGGTGGTGTTTCACGGGATCTTGCCTCTTCGTGGCGTGCCCGACTAGTAGGAGGGAATTTTCTTCTGAAGCTAAAAGATCCCAGGCAAAACGCATGACTTTCAACGCAACGGAAGTTTAGCGCTAACATGATTACTGTTGCCGTTGACGGGTATGAGGCAATGGGTGGCCGCCCAAACCCTTGTCAATGATTAAAAAGACGCGGCCCTGAGAAAGCCGCCCCTAGGCGACCGTTTCGTCCCCGCTACGTCCCGACTGGACAGCTCCCTGGGCGGTGGGGAGTGGTAACGCAACACCACCTCTCCGGAGAGGAAGTAAAGCCGTCCTGACCCATAGGAGAGCGGACTACGGACGCTTTAAACGCAGCGCCCTCGGTCTGCCGGACGTCCCTTAGGCCAGTAAGGGAAATTCCCGGCGCGCTTCCGCGTGGTCTGGGGCTGCGGGGGAGGCCTTGGCCCGTTTGGGGGAGTGCCGGGGGTATTATGAGTGCGAACTTGACGACTCACCGACACCATCTCCAAAGTAAGTTATCAGTTGTCATTCTCTGGTCATGTCTGTGCCACACGGATAGGTTTCGGAGTAATCATTAAGGTTCGTAGCGTTAAATTGTCATTCTCTGGTCATGTCAGTTTAGTTTGTGGTGGATAATAACATTTTTGACCCACTTCCTTAAACCCACTTTTTTTTTGGATCCACTTCCTTTATTCACTTCATTGACCATACTTCATTGGGTCCAAATGAGTTTAAACTTTCCAAACTTAACCAGCCTCCGAAACATTTTTCATGATAAGTGTTATGTAGAACGTGTTTACGTCACACTTTCCCCGTGCCGTGAACTCTGTTTGACCCCAAAATTAGACCGCATTTGTATTGGGCGTGGCCTATTTTCTTTTCATGTTGCCGTGTTTACTACCGATACTTATTAAAGTAATGTATCTGTTTCTCATAACATTTTGTAGAATGTTCGCGTTTGGACTAGAAAAGTAAACAATGTGTACCGCTTTTCTGGATGCGTCGGTAGACCCACTATATAAATAAGGGAATTCAGAGATTCACGGAGATCGGTTGATAGATATTTTTCACTTCACGAGACAACCGTATTATTGTGTGCACTCATGTGTGTTTATTCGGATTCATCATTGTACATTATTAATTGTCACATTGTACTAACTGCGTACCGGTACAAGACATCCCATACTCTTTAAGTTGATGATTGCAATTATATTTCTTTTGTTTTGTAATTATATATTAATACTTAAATAAATCTTATTAATTGTAATTAGTACAGTTTTGAATGTCGTATTTTTGCCATTGTAATTCTCTATGGTATCGTCCTTTGTTAGGCTCTGTGTCGAACGAACCATCAACTTTAAATAAGAGGTACGTTTTGTCACAAAAGAAGACAGTGCATATCAATCAGTACGTCATCAGTAATCTCCATTTGCCCTTGCATCTAAAGTTTGACCCACTTCTTCTAGGTCCTATTGAATTGTAATTGTGTAAATTTACCCAGCTCCGTTGACAAAAATGTAAACTTTGAAGATCATCAGTGACCTCTACTGAACCTTGAGTGACCTCTATTTGGCACATCATTTTTTAAACCAATTCGCGATGTCGAATGAATTAGAAATATTTTACGCTCGCCAACCTCCGCTTATGCCTCCCCCACCCCAACCACGCGCTTTTAGTCATATGACTCTAGCACCTCTGACATTTTAGGGGCCATTTCTTTGAAACTTTTTAGTATTTTTTGTTGCAAAGTGCGTTTATTATGAATTATATTTCATATTTTATTATCATTACTGGTTACATCACGCCTGGACATTGGCGAAATCAATGGGTCAACTTCCCATCTACAAGTTATAGCTTGCAAAAATTGGAGACAGCAACGTGTCAACTTTCCATCTACAAGTTATAGTTCGCCAAACATTGCAGACAGGGATGTGTCAACTTCCCATCTACAAGTTATAGCTTGCAAAACATTGGAGACAGCAATGCGTCAACTTCCCATCTACAAGTTATAGCTTGCCAAACATTGGAGACAGCAATGTGTCAACTTCCCATCTACAAGTTATAGCTTGCCAAACATTGGAGACAGCAATGTGTCAACTTCCCATCTACAAGTTATAGCACGCCGGACATTGGAGACAGCAATGTGTCAACTTCCCATCTACTAGTTATAGCACGCAAGAACATTGGAGACAGCAATGGGTCAACTTCCCATCTACCAGTTATAGCACGCCAGTCATTGGAGACAGCAATGTGTAAACTTCCTAGCTACTAGTTATAGCTAGCCAGACATTGGAGACAGCAATGCGTCAACTTCCCATCTACTAGTTATAGCTCGCCATTACATTGGAGACAACGATGTGTCAACTTCCCATCTACTAGTTATAGCTCGCCATTACATTGGAGACAACGATGTGTCAACTTCCCATCTACTAGTTATAGCTCGCCATTACATTGGAGACAGCGATGTGTCAACTTCCCATGTACTAGTTATAGCTCGCCATTACATTGGAGACAGCGATGTGTCAACGTCCCGTCTACTAGTTATAGCTCGCCATTACATTGGAGACAACGATGTGTCAACTTCCCATCTACTAGTTATAGCTCGCCATTTCATTGGAGTCAGCGATGCGTCAACTTCCCATCTACTAGTTATAGCACGCCAGACTTTGGCGACAGCAATGCGTCAACTTCCCATCTACTAGTTATAGCCCGCCAGACTTTGGCGACAGCAATGGGTCAACTTCCCATCTACTAGTTATAGCTGCCGAACATTGGAGACAGCGATGTGTCAACTTCCCGTCTACTAGTTATAACACACAAATCGTTGGTGGCAATGCGTGAACCTCCCATCTTTTAAAGTTACTTGACAAAACATGAACTCAAGTAACACACATTTAAGAATCCCAATTTTTGCTCGAACCCATGATTGATTGATTGATTTAATAGTTATATAGCGCTAAGTATCCAATGTTATTTCAGCATGGCTCACTGCGCTCTCAGTGATGGCATCCGGGCCGTCCCTGGGGTTTTCGGAATGATTCATTGTTTCGGTGTTTGCCGCCTGTATGGGGACGCCATCTCCGGGTGGTAATTTAGAGTTCCTTCTCTTAGCTGAGTTGCCGACCAAGGTTAACGCGTCCCATCTACGTCACTTCCCTTTTTTTTTTATTTCAGGCCCATGAACTATATGAAATATTCAGATGTTCCAATGACTTTTAAACCGAATATTTTTTACGCCATATTTAAATTGAGACGGTTGCATTTCCAGAAAGGAAAATATTACGCGCCAAACTCAGCTACGTCGTTTGAAAATAAAAAATCATTTAGCGAAGTTATCGAGAATTATATTTTGCGCTCTATCTGGAAATGGAAGCAGTCACAAAACGAGCTAAAAATATATATTTAAGAGATTGATATTGCAGATATTTTTTTTTTCCTTTTTTGGAATATATTTTAAACAATTCACCCCTTAAAGCAGATCCAAAAAATATTTTCTTTGCAGTTATACATTTTTTTTTTTTATTGAAATGATCCATAACTCAAAAAAGGTTGCGTAACTCAATGTTAAAGAAATTTTGATCACACACGCAACTTCCTCAGACCCGTAGAATCCTTGCACGTCATTCCCTCACGTCCAGTGAAGGTTTGAAGAAGTCTTGCGTACAAGGTGCATACTCGTGTGCCCTTAGTATAGAAGCGTTCCATGAAACATTTATTAAATCAAATTTTTTTTTTAAGGAAATGGCTAGTTATAACTCTCAGGGGCGTCTACACATAGGGAGGAGGAAGTGGCTTCTTCCAATTCGAGTTAGAGGTGGGTACTAAAATCTAACCCCCCCCCCCAGCCCCTTTGCAAACTTTTTATTTATTTTTTTTCCGGTGTAATAATTTAATATGGAAAATATAAACAAAAATACAGATAAGAATTCAATTTTTTTGTTCTAAACTTTTTTTTTTTCCAAAGTGATCTAAGTTACTAGAAAGAAAAACTTGTACCTGGCTCGTAATGAATAACACGAGGCGTTGAAGGTCCACAGCTGTCCAGCAAGTGAACGAACGTTTGAAGCATTTGAATCTGTAGTGCTACAGCTGAAAAAGAAATAATCATAAGCTTACTAAAAAAAAAAATTTTTTGGGGGGGGGGGGGGGGGAAAAATTGTGGGTGGTAACGGATTTAAATGAACATTTTTTTTTTGGAATTATTATTTTTTTTTTTTTTTTTTTATTTTTTTTTTTTTTTNGTTTTGTTTTTTTTGTTTTGTTTTTTTTGTTTTGTTTTTTTTTTTGCTTCTACAACCTGGACCAAAACAAAAGTGGTGGGAGTGGTATAGTCGCCTCAGATGAAAGTAGATGATATTTTTCTTCGTGTGGTGGCATATTTGGCGGCAACCCTTTGGGGGGAGGGGGGTGGGTGGTGGTCGGGGTCGAACGGCCCTTTCACAGGGGTCGCATAAGACCATCGGAAAACACTTATACTGTACAGTTAGGAAGCAGCAACGTAAATAGTTTTGTAGTTGAGGGTCGCCGCAACATGAGGAACTGTATTAGAGGGTCGCGAAATTAGGAAGGTTGAGAACCACTGCTATTAGGTCAAGTAAAATCTCAACCTTAATATAATGGTGGATTTTCTATTGTTTTATGGTTTGTTTGTTTGTTTGTTTGTTTGTTTTTGTTTTTTGCAGTATAAAATACAAATTAGTTATAAGAAGGTTACGGGAAAAAAGTTGGTATTAAAATTTATCTTTTTTAGTAGTATTCTTTTATATTTAATTTTGGTAAACACTTTAAAAAAAAAAAATTAGGTCAACAATAGACCTACAGATGCGACTGTTTCCAGACTCGCCACTTTTTTTCCAATGCGTTGCATTGCACGACCAGCCCTTACCTGTTCGTAGACGTGTGTTGCCTTGTCCCATCTGAATGGAGTTGGCAAGTGAAATGTAGAGCAGTAGAACAGCTGCACACTTGACGGCCATCTGGGCGGACACGGAAATGGCGGTCCTGGTGTTGTCTTTTCGGAGATCGTCGGGGGAAGAAAAAAAAAAGGTAAACTGGCGGTCACTTGAGGGAAATATTATCGGGAAGTGTGATAAAGAGAACTATGAAACTTTTATTCGTGTGCATAAAAACTATAGTCTACTAGCAATTGCCGCAGTCTCGTGTAGACATCTGTCGCACATTTGCCTCTGGGGACGCCATCATAAATCTTTGACATCTCATTAGCGCTGTGTATGAGTTTGAAGGCAGTTGCATTATCTTTGTATTGTCTTGTAAGATTGCCCAACCCAGAATGTGAACATGAAATAAATTGACCCCCCTCATGAAATTAGGTGTATATTTTAGTTTCCATGATGAAAAAAAGGAGTTAAAGTTGCCTCCTACCCAATACGATTTCACCCCCTTTGTTGGGGCTAATATTGACCGTCGGTCTTTGAAGAGGTCTATTTATAGATCAGCTGGGTGAGTGTGTGTGGGGGGGGGGCAAAAATTTGCCATCGTCACTTACCATGGCTATGTTTACCTGAACTGGGACCCCCCCCCCCCCCCCCCCCCCGATGCTAGTCCTCAACATTAGCCGGTCATATTTCTTTCCCCCACTAGTCTGTGTCATTGGAATTATCCACGCAACTTAAGAACAAAACATGAACCCCCCAGTTTTACAACATTATGTCAATCACTGTCTTCCTCGTCCATACGAAATCGATTGTTGCATCTGATCACTTAGTAATGCAAGCGGTAAAAAGCTATTGCATTTGAAGACATACATCTATCTATCTATATATACAGTGGGCGAAAAAGGGGAGAGAGAGAGAGAGAGAGAGGGGGGGGGGAGAGACAGAGATTTTTGAAAAATTAAATGTGAATTATTGTAACAAATAGGGTACCAGACATCCGTATTTAGTACGGACAGTAGGTATTTTTGACCGCCTGGTACCAGCAGGTCGATGGTTGTGAAAATTTCAGTAGCGATGACTTACTTGTCATATTTCCATTCGTCGTCCAGCCGGTCGGTACATATGGTAGCGACGACAGTCTTGCCTCATGTCAACTTAACGTGTGGCATCTCTCAGCTATGTTCAGCGCAGGTTATAATTTTAGCGCAGGGAATAGTCTCAGGGCAGGGAATAGTCTCAGGGAATAGTTTCTCGGAATAGTTTCAGGGAATAGTTTCAGGGAATAGTTTCAGGGAATAGTTTCAGGGAATAGTTTCAGGGAATAGTTTCAGGGACTAGTTTCAGGGAATAGTTTCAGGGAATAGTTTCAAGGAATAATTTCAGGGAATAGTTTCAGGGAATAGTTTCAGGGCAGGGAATAGTCTCAGGGAATAGTTTCTGGGAATAGTTTCAGGGAATAGTTTCAGGGAATAGTTTCAGGGAATAGTTTCAGGGAATAGTCTCAGGGAATAGTCTCAGGGCAGGGAATAGTTTCAGGGAATAGTTTCTGGGAATAGTTTCAGGGAATAGTTTCAGGGAATAGTTTCAGGGAATAGTTTCAGGGAATAGTTTCAGGGAATAGTTTCAGGGCAGGGAATAGTTTCAGGGCAGGGAATAGTTTCAGGGCAGGGAATAGTTTCAGGGAATAGTTTCAGGGCAGGGAATAGTTTCAGGGAATAGTTTCAGGGCAGGGAATAGTTTCAGGGCAGGGAATAGTTTCAGGGAATAGTTTCAGGGCAGGGAATAGTTTCAGCGCCATCGTGCGGAACATTTCTCGTCAACCCAAGCACTACTGCTGCATCTGAAATAAAAGTGCGTGAGACTATCTGAGCATGTCAATGAAATCTTTCCCGGGAAAATTGTCGATAGCAATCTTATTGGTAAGCCAACTTAATGTGAAACACAAGCTGAAAGAATAGAACTCACAAAATATTTCTGTACATCCAATAAATGGGTGCACATTTTTCAACATTTCAAAGCAAATGCTATACTCTCTGTGCAGTTGCAACTACTGCTTGAGTTTTTCATTCAGCCTTCTTGGTCACCTGTGGATCGAGCTTTCGCGTAAGGTAAGCAATGCTTGAATGCCTGAGAAATCGCAGCTGAAAGTTGTTGTTGTTGTTCGTCCGTCAACATCGATTAGGACCATCCCATCATCCGGTGAAAGGGAAGGGTGGGTTACGATGAGCTCGAATGGTGGCTAGTTAGTCCGATCGGTGCTTGAAATAATCTCTAGCACGCGGGCAGTTGCTGCAGTCGGTTTCCTAATATTGCTTTTTTTTTCGGGCTAGCCCGCGTGTCTCAGTTGTGGCTATCCAACTGGCTTCGTGAGATTTAGCCCCCTGGCTGACAGCAGAAAGTAATCACACTGAGAGATATTTTGATCGTGCAATGTAAACATTGGTTTAACGTGTCCTGAATTTTATGATAAACTTTTTGAGAGTGAAAATTCGTTAAAAGCTGTTCATGGGTCTGCAAATTATTCAGAAAAGATTTTAACAAAATGATGTACAGAAGGATAATAAAGATCATTTACAACACCTTTTGTTGTTTTTGCGCCCCCCCCCCAACCCCCGCTTTTATGCCTCTGGTTGCTATGAGTCTTTGTTTCCGTAATTGTCATCCAGAAAATCTAGTCAGCTTAGGATCATTGTACAGGCCTTATATGTCAAGCTCCCATATGCCTTGTTTTTCTATTTTCTTGAAATAGCTTGAGTGCAGCATTTCATCTGTAACCTTGAAAGATACGCATAAAAGCTGTCATTAAAATTAAATGCGATTTATCTAACAGCTTCACAGATATGTGACCTTATAATAATATACATTAGATGTCACAAATGAAGAAGTTAAAGACTGCGAGGATTCAAGGGAATTGAAGAAATATGTTTTGAATGGTCTTCAAAATTGGTTTTGTTATTAATAGGAATTGAAACTGTTGACATGCAATAAGCTGCATACAAGTGGGCGGTATCGTGGAAAGAAGTGAGTGAACTTCCCCAGAGACATAGGTAAATAAAGATTTTAGTATGCCATTTTTTTTTATGAGACATTTTAATTGTAAGCATAAAACAATATCGCAAAAATAGATTAATTATCTGATATTGGATCCCAATTTAAATCATATGTAATCGCTTAACTTACTATTGTTTGGTACTAAAAGAGCATTATCGTCACCATGCCACCCTTGTTCAGATGGGCTGGTTGATACACTCAACGGCTAACTGAAATGAGTGCTGCTCAAACTGTCCGATAAGAAACCCTAAAATAGGTATAGGTGTATAAGTGCAGCATTATTTGCTATTAGTTTGTTATCAAATTAATAAATCAATTGTTTTATGGACGAAAAGTCTGAGGCCCACTTGTGAAGTGATCTAGGGACGTGAAGTCTGAGGCCCACTTGCGTAGTGATCTAGGGACGTAAAGTCTGAGGCCCAATGTTCATAATAAAACCATTCTTACTGGTGATTTCATGAACGGAGAAACGAAGGCTGTAGATCAATATTTATAAGACATAAAACACAGATTAAAAAGGACCAACCAAGACGTCGCATTCAAATGATGTGGCCTGAAAAGTTCAAATGAAATAACACCATGAGTTAGTGCGTTTAAACAAGTTAGCATTCATAATAACAACAGAGATCCTACCTGCCGGCATTGCAGCCTGGCCCCAGAGACCTTAGAACAACTGTTGACTGAATGTCCCACACTAGATCTCCCGGGGGAAGCCAGGGCGGTTGGAGGATCCTTTGTGAGGGAAATGTTGTATGGCTCAGCTCAACAGATGGAGTTGATAGCCAATTTACTAGCCGGGGTCATAAGAGAGTAATCTCAGACCTTCACCAGAATATGTGCGTTAGTTAGTTAGCATTCATCGTGGCTTGACGCCACATCAAACCGAAGAGTTTGCTCCTTTGACGGAATGCTGCACCCTGTCGGATTCTTAAGTCGGAAGCTCATCACTGTGTAAACTTTGTGATAAATAAATAGGTATCATGGGCAACCAAGTTTTTGAAATGGAGTTTATGATTTATAAAAAAAAAAAACTACTGCGAAACGATTTTAAATTAATTAAGTAAATTAGGATTGATTTGTTGAAAAATGGGAAGATAATTTGTTTTTGAATAAAATTTTAATACAAAATTTTTTTGAGTTATCTAACTTTAACCCCTCTAAACACAATTGTTATCATTCGAAAACTTGTTTTTATTTTGTTATGAATCAAACGCCGAGTTGTTTTGTTTTTTTTTATTTTAAAATTTTTAAATATTTTTTTTTTATGGATCTGACATAGTCTCTTGTAATGGATTTGACTTACGTTTTTGTAATGGATCTGACACTAGGTCATGTTATTGATGTGACACTAGGTCATGTTATGGATGTGACACGAGGTCGTGTTATGGATGTGACACTAGGTCAGATTATGGATGTGACAATAGGTCATGTTATGAATCTGACACTAGGTCATGTTATGGATGTGACATTAGGTCGGTTATGAATCTGACACTAGGTCATGACATGGATGTGACACTTAGGTCATGTTATGGATGTGACATTAGGTCATGTTATGAATCTGACACTAGGTCAGGTTATGGATGTGACACTAGGTCATGTTATGGATGTGAGACTGGTTACTGGTATGGATCTTACACTTGTTCTTTTAATGGATCTCACGCTGGGTTTTGTTAGGGATCTGAAATTCGTTCCTGTTAGGAGTAAGAGACAGGGTATTGTAAGTTATAAATCAGACACTGGAGTCCTTTAAAACAGATTTAAAGACACATCTATTTCGCAAACACCTTCTAGGATGATTGTCAACCTTATTTTCCAGTTAATGCATAATGGCTGTGTTGCTTGGGGTTGAAATGGCTAGAAAGACTTTGCAATTGTATGCTAGTAATTAGTTTTTGAAGTGTTGCGTTTGTTTTAAATGTGGTAAATTATAGATTTGTATTTCGTTGAATTTGTACCGCGCTTCGAGCCTTTGGGGATGAAGCGTGTTTTTGAAATGAACTTTATTATTATTATTTTTATTTTTATTGTAACTAATGAATCAGACACTGGCTGTTGCAACTCATGAATCAGACACTGGCTGTTGTAACTTATGCTTCAGTCACTGGGTTTTCTGACTTATAAATCCAACAATGTGTTTTGTAGCTTATGAACAGATTCTTGGTATTGTAATTTATGAATCAGACAAAGGGTTCTTAACGTATATGGCACAAGTCATTTAACTGTATCGTGACTTGGACAAGTTACCAAGAAAATGTAAGTCAAATAAATCTGACTTAATGAATATACGAAATGTTTACATCTTATAAATTTGGTGTGTTGTGATTATAATGAGTTGTCACAAGAATGTGGTGTGTTATGATTGTGACAATTAGTAGTCAAAAAATGTGGTGGGTTGTGATTGTGATAATGAGTCGTCACAAAACTGTGGTGTGTTGTGATTGTGTAAATAAGTCTTCACAAGACTGTGGTGGGTTATGATAGTGTTAATAAGTCGTTACAAAAATTTGGAGTGTTGTAAGTCGTCACAAGAAGCCTGTGATTTTATATTTCAGCTGGGTTTCTTTGTTTTAAATTGTGGCGTTGACTATGTTTAAAAGAAACCTTTTGTCTAATACGCATGTCACAGTGACATTACATGAGATTTTAGTATAATTGAGTAAAATTTGTGTGAAAATGTTTTCATACGTAAGCTACTTAGTTATGTTTAAATACGAAATGTATGGTGAGGCGCGTATGGTGAGGCCTGTATGGGGAGGCCTGTGTGGTGAGGCCTGTATGGTGAGGCCTGTATGGTGAGGCCCGTATGGTGAGGCCTGTATGGTGAGGCCCGTATGGTAAGGCTGTATGGTGAGACCTGTATGGTGAGGCCTGTATGGTGAGGCCCGTATGGTAAGGCTGTATGGTGAGACCTGTATGGTGAGGCCTGTATGGTGAGGCCCGTATGGTGAGGCCCGTATGGTGAGGCCTGTATGGGGAGGCCTGTATGGTGATGCCTGTATGGTGAGGCCTGTAGGGTGAGGCCCGTATGGTGAGGCCCGTATGGTGAGGCCTGCATGGTGAGGCCTGTATGGTGAGGCCTGTATGGTGAGGCCTGTCAATCTCTTTCAATCTTTCAAAAAACATTAAACCAGCTGCAGATTGTTCTTAACGCCATATGCCGGTGGAATGAGCTCTAGCTGAAAAGAAACTAATGAGCACTCCCTCGTCTTCTCGTAGCTGCATAATACATGACTGTCTCCTGGGGTGAATATCTCTTAGCATGGCACGGCGCTGAGTGTACCACGGAGCTCATAGGTTTTTGAGGACCTCCGAGTTTCCTTCCAAATAATTTTGGAAAAACCCATGACGTCAATGCAAGGCTACCCAATTGTTTTTTTTTTTAAATCCTCCCTATCTTCGATGACGTCAATGACCTTTAAGGAACTGGACCCCACGACGGCACCTTTTAATCTCATACTTGCAGGAAAGTTCAAAACTGATCTATGATAAAAAAGTTGAAGGGTTGTGGATAAATGTTTAGAGAATCTAACGTCCGGGGTACGATCAAGCCAAATGGTTTTAAATAAGCCATTCCACAGCTGTTGGGGAAATCGTAAATAAATAGTTACTGTTATACTCAGGAGTCTTCAAGGCAATTCTATTACTTTTAGTTTAATACAAATATTTTAGAAACTTTATCAGGTCGATAACCATCCGTATTTGAAAATTGAGGCATCTTATTTTACGTTTAAAAAAACAAATAACAATTTCTGTTTTTTTATCATAGATCCCAAACACGATAAGTCTTTTATTACAATTTCTCATCCTTTGCCGTTTTGCCTGTCTTGCCTGCAGGAGAAGGCGTTTAGCCGAAACCTGCTTAAATTGTCTTTCCATTTCAAGCGCAAATATAATAATAACTTGTTCCACTATTATCTATATATATGGCTTTACCGTTTAATAGTTTCATTTTCTTCCAAAAACAAAAACTTATTCTTTTAACCTAGCTGTAGTACATAAGAAACTATACACTATTAATTGAACAGCCCATAAAAACTAAGTTTTTCCATTAAATCCTTTATATGCAATTAACTTTTTATTATTTCATTTTTATATTAATATTCTAATGCACCGCCTGATTTTACAACGCATATTTATTTCAGCAACTATTTCAGGGGAAAAAAAAGAGGAAATATTACGCACTAACCACATTTGCGATATTTTAAACCAGCTTTATTAGGACGGAGATCTTCACACATGATAACACATCCAAATCAGTTTTATTAGGGCGGAGATCTTCACACATGATAACACATCCAAATCAGTTTTATTAGGACGGAGATCTTCACACATGATAACACATCCAAATCAGTTTTATTAGGACGGAGATCTTCACACATGATAACACATCCAAATCAGTTTTATTAGGACGGAGATCTTCACACGTGATAACACATCCAAATCAGTTTTATTAGGACGGAGATTTTCCCACATAATAACACATCCAAACCTGTTTTATTATGACGGAGATCGTCACACATGATAACACATCCACACACATGATAACACATCCAAACCTGTTTTATTAGGACGGAGATCTTCACACGTGATAACACATCCAAACCTGTTTTATTAGGACGGAGATCTTCACACATGATAACACATCCAAACCTGTTTATTAGGACGGAGATCTTCCCACATGATAACACATCCAAATCTGTTTTATTAGGACGGAGATCTTCACACATGATAACACATCCAAACCTGTTTTGTTAGGACGGAGATCTTCACACATGATAACACATCCAAATCTGTTTTATTAGGACGGAGATCTTCACACATGATAACACATCCAAACCTGTTTTATTAGGACGAGATCTTCACACATGATAACACATCCAAACCTGTTTGATTAGGACGGAGATTTTCACACGTGATAACACATCCAAACCTGTTTTATTAGGACGGAGATCTTCACACATGATAACACATCCAAATCAGTTTTATTAGGACGGAGATCTTCACACATGATAACACATCCAAACCTGTTTTATTAGGACGGAGATCTTCACACATGATAACACATCCAAACCTGTTTTATTAGGACGGAGATTTTCACACGTGATAACACATCCAAACCTGTTTTATTAGGACGGAGATTTTCACACGTGATAACACATCCAAACCTGTTTTATTAGGACGGAGATCTTCACACATGATAACACATCCAAATCTGTTTTATTAGGACGGAGATCTTCACACATGATAACACATCCAAACCTGATTTATTAGGACGGAAACCTGCCAACATGACAACCAAGTCCAACCAGTTCTATAAGAACAGAGACCTCCACACATGATACCCCAGTCTAACCAGTTTTCTCCTAATACGGAGACCTTCCAACAGGATAACCCAGCCAAACCTGTTATATCAGGACGGAGATTTTCACACGTGATAACCCAGCCGTATCATTTAATTTGTAAATAACCTTCTGTCTGATATCTGACATCGGGTCTTCAGAATAAATTAAATTTGCTTTCAATATAAAAATGTAAGCACTCATTCGGTAAGTTACAGTATATGTTAATCTGGTTACAGTACTGGAATGGGCCAGTGCAATGGGAGCTATTTTCTTCGTGAGGAAACATATTGTGAGTAAGAAACATAAACCCAACATTTAGGTTACACGTCAGTTTCCCAACTATCAAGCCCCACACCCCACACCACACATCTCACACTCCACTCCCCACACCAAAAGTATTTTTTTTAAATGTAAAAAAACAAGCACTAGACCAGTGTTTCCCGACCAGGGGGTCATCGCTACACAGGGGTCATCGCTACACAGGGGTCATCGCTACACAGGGGGTCATCGCTACACAGGGGGTCATCGCTACACAAGGGGTCATCGCTACACAAGGGGTCATCGCTACACAGGGGTCATCGCTACACAAGGGTCATCGCTATATAGGGGTCATCGCTACACAGGGGTCATCGCTACATAGGGGACCACTTGATTGTTAAATGGGTCAAATCGTAAAATATTTTGATGAAGGACAGTTTGCTGAAGAAATGTTAAGTTAATCATTTGAAAGGACCACTACTCACAAATGCTAAAAAATGACTTAGATGTCAATAATATCACCGCTTAAAATTTTTGAAGGCTGAGAATCCAGAAATGCTTCTTGTGCACTGTGTTATTCATAAGGAAAACTGGTAGCTAAAACTATTTCGCCTGTTCTTAATGAAGTATTAAATTCAGTTACAAAGTTTATCAATGATATTAAAGCAAATGACAGACGTTAGCGTCTATTCAAGCTATTTTGTGAATAACAAAATGCAGACCATATGAGACTTTGACTTCACACTCAAGCAGTGTTTCTTTCAGAAGGGGTGGGTGGAGTTGTTCACTCAGGTGTCCGTTTTTCTTTATATGGATGTGCGAAATTTTTTTGGACAAATGCAGAGTGTGTATCGTGGAATGAGAGCGGTACAAATATTTTTTACGCCGATGGTAGCACCAATACTAGCTACGTCAGTATATATCGTTAGCGATCATTTTCATCGGGATGTAACCAACTCAGCCAACCAAGAGCATATCTCTCTTGCAAGAAATACACTTGAACAAGTGGAGGCCTTCACACACTTAGGCAGCTCCATTGACATAAATGGTGGATCCGAAGCGGATGCCAGTGCTAGAATCGGAAAAGCTAGGTCAGCATGTGGGCTATTAAAGAAAATATGAGAGTCAAATGAGCTGACTCTTCAAACCAAAGTCAGAAATCTTTACACAAATGTTAAAAAATTTCTTTCATATGGAGCCAAAACTTGGAGAACAACAGCGAGCATTATGCAGAAATTACAGATCTTTATAAACGCTTGCCTTAGAAAGATCTTGATCATCAAATGGCCAGCCAAGATCACCAACATAGAATTACTAGAAAGGACATACCAGAAGCTTATTGGTTATCATATGGAAAAGACGGATGTGGATAGGGCACACTCTCCGCAAACCCCCAGATAACACCATGAGGCGATCCCTGGCATGAAATCCATCGGGAAAACAAGAAAGAGAGGAAGTCTGAAAAATACAAGGAGACGCGAGCTAGAGGCAGGCACACAAAGTGTGGGATACACATAGATGCTACTGGAAAGGAAAGCACAGGACCGAGATGAATGGAAAATTCATGTAGACGGCCTATGCGCCAGACGGGTAAAAGGCACATAGAATTTTATTATTTCAAAATCGAGAGGTGCCTTTCGGAGTACAGTTGAATTCAATGTTTCCATGAGACTTTTTGATCAGAGGAAGGAAATGTTTAAGGGTCTGGGTTTGCATATTGTTGCCAGTGCCTTACAATAAACTGAATCCACCCCGGTTCTGGCGTGGTCCCAGGGTAATCATTTGGCATAAGCTTATATTCAAATTATTCTTTATTCTGTAACATTGATCAGTGTGAGGGAATGGGGTGCACTAATTGAGGGTGCTGAAGACAGTTGCGCTAATTCAAAATGCAGGGGTTTGTTTTTTGGTGCATAATTGAATTCAGTGCTGCTTTCATATAATTGTGAGGCGAAATTTATTTCAAACTTTCTCGTGGGAAGCGCTAAAATTAGCCAAACAAATGATCGAGGACATCTTTAACACCGCACCGGGGGGGGGGGGAGATGGGGGGGGGGGGGGGCATGAACTAAATTCATTCCAGTTTTGGCGTCATTGAGGGCATGCATTTTCCGAATCTTCTATAGCCCCCAGAAAAAAATTGATAAATTCAAAGTAAAATAACGCATTTTAGTAAATACTTAAATTTAGTTTTGCCATAATATGCACGTTAATTGGAGAGCAACGGAAGAGATGCATTTTTAAACAAATTTAGTATCACTTAATCTTAGTAACATCACGTGAGCCCAGCAACCCCTACGGTTGCAGTTGACCCACGAATATTTTGCGGACTGACAGATGTGATGTGGATATTCTCTCACTTATCATATTGTAATGCATTGTGGGTGAGGACTAAACCAAAAAAAAGTGGCAAAGGGGGCCTGGAAAAGTCACCCGACGACTCTGCTTGAGATATGTATAATTCTGTATAATGTACAATTATTATTAAAGCTAACTCATATTGTTCTATTGACACAATTTGTTCGTGTCTTATTAATATGCTTGAGATATGCATTTTTTTTTTTTTTTTTTTACCAAATAGTAATGGGTCTTTCTTTTTTTTTTTTTTTTTTTTTTTTTTTTTTGTTTTTTAATCTTTTTTGGATAAAATAAAAATTTAAAAAAAAATTATTTATTAACATAGCGATGAAAACCAATTTCCTTTTTTTTTTCCTTTTTAAATTTTTTTTTTTATTAATAAAAAAAAAAAAATAAGGGGGGAAAAAAAAGTAAGAGGCAAAAACACTGCTAACATAATTGGACACGTTGAACGCAAACGACAACAAAAGGAGTTTGAGTGATTACATTTTCTACATATTTCAAATTTGCACCAGAATCAAAATGGAAATTTTTATGGATTATAAAAATGGGTCATTTTCATAAATGGTTCATGAACGGTCTTAAATACAATGCTATTAAAATCGTTCAACATGTGAGGTAGCAAAAAATAAATAAATAAAAGTACAGATATATTTTTTATTTTTTTAAAAAAGGAAAGTATAACATCGGCATAATCGAATACTGTACGCCTTTAACAAGATTCGCCTTAACTATACGGATCATAAAATATATCAAACGTAACGATTATTCATTGATGCCACTAATTGTAATCGGTTAAAAGCACCAGGTACTATTCCTTTATTAAATGTCTAAAAATAAACAATTAATTCATTTTTATTTCTTTTCTTTTTTTTAAAATATATCGTTATAGTTTTGTAAACATTTTGCTCGGGGCGCATTTTACTTGACTGGGGCCCCTCGAGATAAGTGGGATTGAAATCCGGCACTAAAGTAAGATGACTCTCCAAAGAAAATTGCTTGAAAAGATGTATGGAACTATTTTTAATACTATTGGTGACCTTTTAGGTGAGAGAAAAAAAAAACTGAAATGAAGAACCAGGTAACACATGATGGTAAAGCTTGTAGCTACTTGTTATTGTAGGTAATCTAAAAACTTTGTCCGCTGATTAAGGAAGAACGAGTTTGTGATTAAAAAACAAATTGATTTTCCAGCTTAAAATAAAAAAATATCAGACAAATCCACTAACATTGGCTGCATCATCCCATATGCAATATCAAGAAAAACTAGAAGAAATGCAAAACGATTAATTAGTCTGTTATGAAAGGAGCGATGGCATGGCTTGGTGGGGACACAGAAATCAACTTTCCAAATTCGACGTGTGCAAGGCAGCTACTGTTACCGTTTCCATCTCCATACTTAGCTGAATGTGGATGCAGTACCGTTGCACATATCCCAGAAATTGGTTGCAGCAACGTAGTCTATCAGAATTAAGTGATTGTCTGCTATAAAGCAATCGGCTGGTTATAACAAAGCCGGGGGGGGGGACTTTAAGCTGAAAGTATCTCAATTGGAGCCCAACATACAATCTCTGTGCAGCATGTGGTCAAGCGCAAGTTTCTCACTAAATGAGTCATCTGAGACTGTATTTGTGTTCTCTCGTTGTATTTTAAAATAATTAAATAATGAACACTAAATTATACAATTATAATATTAAAATATTTTATTTGGTAACTGAATTTCAGTTCTTCATTACAAGCTTCAAAAATTTACTCACTGTGTTTCCTTACAAATTTCTGCGTAAAACCTATTCATTCTGAAAGCCCTTTTTATTTCTCCATGAAACCTATCCTTTAGATTTCATTCAGTATATTATATTACTTAGAGGGGCATGAGAATTTTTGAAAGGCTTAGGCGGGGCATGGCACAAAAAAAGTGGAGAAACACTGCACTAGACCAGTGGTTCTCAACCTTTTTATGCCACGACCTTTTAATCTAATTCCTCATGTTGTGTCGACCCCCAACCACGATATTATTTTCGTTGCAACTTCATAACTGTACAGTACATTTTTTTTTCCCGATGCTCTTAGGCGACCCCTGGGAAAGGGTCGTTCGACCCTCAAAGCTCCTTCAAAACAATAATGATCTAATAAGCCTACAGATGGCTTTCCTGATTTAATGTCAGCGATTATTGATTGATAGTCTTTATGATACCAGGACATCCGGACACCACTGTAATTAATTTAAGCATTTCTTTCATCGCAAACTACAGCGTTTGGTCTCCTCACGGGGTGAGGAACAGCTGTTCAATTTGAGAGTCTTTAGGTATGTTAAAATATATCTGAGATTTTATTCTTGTTATCAAAAGGTCTTGGTAATATAACTATTGTTGTACTTGTTTAAATGAACTATATGTCAGCTTACAGCTAGAGATTGGTGAGAGCATTTCAGGGTTACAAGTAAGCTTTCCAGAAAGTTAAAAAAAAGTGATACAAAACCCGGGTTTACGCCCATGGTTTTTACAGTACGATTAACAATGATTCAGAGGCGTAAACTAAAAAGGACTAAACACTTTATAGAACGTACAACCCCTCCCCACCCCCCAGTGCTTCATTGCGTTCATAAATGTATTGACCAATAAGCAATTAAAATGTCGCTTTTTTCCAAATGATCGTATGGTTAAATATATTCCCCTCAAATTAAGTAATGACATTTTTATTTCATTAACATGTAGTGCAAAGATATATATTTGCGATTGTCATTGGAGTGTCGGAATTATCGTAAGAATTTTGGTCGCAAGACCCGATCTCAAAACGATTTGCGCCGGACACTTACTACGTAAAGAGTAAAGATAGACGGAATAGCCATGGTCTAAGGAAATGTGCTCACTAACCTAACGGACGAGCCACGGTCAAATGAGATGTGTTCGGTGACCTGAGGGCCTAGCCATGGTCTAATGAGATGTTTTCAGTAACCTGGCGGATTAGCCATGGTCTAATGAGATGTTTTCAGTAACATGACGGACTAGCCATGGTCTATTTAGATATATTCAGTAACATGACGGATTAGCCATGGTGTAATGAGATGTGTCCAGTGACATGACGGACTAGCCAAGATCTAATGAGATGTGTTCAGAGAAATGACGGACTAGCCATGGTCTATTTAGATGTATTCAGTACCTTTCAATATGATCTCAGATCTCCATGTATCACATAAGTTGTGTATCTGTCTCTAGCTCAGGTCTCCATGTATCACATACTTTGTGTGTCTGCCTCGATCTCACGTGACCATGTATCACATAGGTTTTGTGTCTGCCACTAACTCTCGTCTCCGTGTATGACATAGGTTGTGTATCTGTCTCTAGCTCATTCTCCACTCAGGTCTCCATGTATCACATAAGTTGTGTATCTGTCTCTAGCTCAGGTCTCCATATCTCATATGGGTTGTGTGTCTGCCTCTATCTCACGTCTCCATATATCACATAGGTTGTGTGTCTGCCTCTAACTCACGTCTCCATCTATCACATAGGTTGTGTGTCTGCCTCTAACTCACGTCTCCATCTATCACATATGTTTTGTGTCAGCCTCTAACTGACGTCTCCATGTATTCTTTAGCCGTCCTCTCTTTCTCTGAGGGCTCAATGACAAGGGTTTTTTGCCTGGTAAAATGTCCATTGGGTCTGTGAAGAGTGTGCCCTATCCACCTCCTATTTTCTGTCTGATATCTGCAGAAATACGCTAATGATTTTTTTATCATTACTGAGTCCTTCTTGTTGATGTTTTTTTTTCATTTTATGTTCACAAAATGTTTGTAAAGATCTAGCTAGAATTTCTTCATGCTACTCAAGGCCGTAATCTATATTGTAGCTCTGTACAGTAGAACTTATTTAACACTATTCTTTAAAATCCTAATATTTGTTTGCGGAGTCAGCTCGTTTGAGTTCTAATGGTAACAGTCTTTCATTTTTTTCAATTTGCGTTTATAAAAAAAAACAGGTATTGTCTTTCAGATAACATCGGCCATGGCCGTCACGTTAGGTATTCCGCCCATCTTATGGCTTGTCACCCTTACGATAGTAGCTGGAATCTTTATAGACGAGACAGATGATCACGTCATGATGTCTATGGCCAGACTGGAGAGAATGGTTAGAGAAGAGAAGACATTGCTTAAAGACTTGCGGAGTTATTTTAACTATAGAGGCATTGGGAGAAAGCCGACGGTAAAAAAGTGAGTTCTTGTTTAACTATAGAGGCATTGGGAGAAAGCCGACGGTAAAAAAGTGAGTTCTTGTTTAACTATAGAGGCATTGGGAGAAAGCCGACGGTAAAAAAGTGAGTTCTTGGTTCCGATTCAATCGATCTTAACGATTTTTTTCTGAAAGACAGCTTTAAATTGAAGTCTTCGTCTGTACTGTTTGGGGGGCCATAGTTGCTGATGAGACCGACCCGAAATATCGAGTACAGATATGTGTTGTTTTTTTTAAATTTTAAATGTTAATTAGAAATGCTTTACATCAGAATCTTTTGTTTCATTTACGCTCTAATCATGAATTACGCCGTCTCGTGAGAACTGATGCATACATCTTTAAATAGTTTACTAATTTACTATAGTTTACTATACGTGTATACACTATTGATGTCATTAATGTTTTCACCATATTAAACTGATATTTTAGGCCGACTGAAAACTGATGAAATTACTTGTGCCCTGAACCGACTAGAGATTTACTTTCTTTTAAAAAAATCGAATCATTTTAGCAAAATCTTGATTACTTCTGAATAAACTGCAGGAAATTGTAGACCAGGGTATGTGGAAGCTTGAATCGAAAGACAGGGCAATAAGAAGCTTTCTGCTAAAAGCCTTCCACAGCAAATGAACTTACGAAAAGAAATAGGAAGTAGTTAACATTTCAAGTGATCGCCATTGACATTGCGGGAAGCTGGGTTTTTTTGAAAATCAAGATTAGAGTAAAGGGACAGAATATATATNATATATATATATATATATATATATATATATATATATATATATATTGTTACTGGGAAAAATAAGGTCCAGAATGTTAACGGATCAAAATATTTTGGAAATGTATAAAATATAAGAAATACGAAAATAAATACGGGGAAATTAATTATCATTAGTAGGAGAGTAGATGATGAATTCATTACGGTGAAATTGTGCCGACGAGCTGAATTAATTTATTTTCCATTCAAGCACTCTCTAGTATGTTGGTACAGGAAATCAATGCAGCGAGGGATATATCTAATATCCTCATATGTTTATATTCGTTGAGATGGGATGAGAACAGAGAAAGTTTTGCTTGTTCACTATCACAAAGGTGTTCAGTGAAACTGGCCAAGAATCTTTTACCGGTTTTGTATATATAAAAGGAGAAGCGTCTATGGCACAATATCACATACTTTACATTACGACAAACACACGTGGATAATAAAAGTTCCTTTAGGGAGGGTATTGTTTTTGGTTTGGAGGGGACACGTCCTACATCAGCTTCTTGAGCCTGGTTTAGACCCAAAGTAAGACCGGTCAGCCCGAAGACGACTGTGAACCAGAAGGTCACCTAGATTTTTTTGTTCCGTCTGAAGACCATAAGTTAAGGGGAGGAGAATACCCTGTTGGCGTCAGGGTCAGCAAGAAGTACGCTACGATTCTTTATGAATGATTGTGGGCCAATCAAATTGTGAGGGTAGTAGAACAATACAACTTTTGCTTGATCTTCGTTTTTGTTTGGACGAGGCTTAAAAACATCACTGCGTGCGATAGTGCTGTTGAGTGCCGGAGACAAGAGTAGTTTCAGGACAAGCTCTGCATTTCTTTCGAACTATTTTTTTCCCTCGCATTGTTTTTCATTAATAAATATTATTACATAAATAAATAAATAAATAAATATAAAGTAATACCTCGGGCATTTGCGTTTCGGCATTCGCGAATTCACGGATTCGCAAAATTTTCATTGGAACCTGATTAAGTTGCATTCGTGATTTTGTGTTTAGGTCTAAAAGTAATATAATATAATTTGTTATGCATTTAAATAAAAAAAAATTGGTGATAAAAATATGTTAATGACAAGCGATGGTTTTGTTGTTGTTGTTGAAAACTTCCCTTTCCTATGTCAAACTTCCCTTTCCTATGACAAACTTCCCTTTCCTATGGCAAACTTCCGTTCCTGTAAAGAATTATACTGATGTGATACATATTCACAATATTTATTCCTTTTGCAGCCCTTATGGTTTAATATTTATAAGGAAAATATTGTTGGTAATTTACTAACATTATAAGGAGTAAATGCTAACGTCAATTAAAAACAAAAATTGTAAATTTTCTGATAGAGTTTGATGTCAAACACTTTTATTAGGCGTACAAAGCAGTGGTCGGCAAATTGCGGCTCTTTAACCACCTAGTGTGGCTCTTTAACCACCTAGCGTGGCTCTTTAACCACCTAGAGCGGCTCTTTAACCACCTAGTACGGCTCTTTAACCACCTAGAGCGGCTCTTTAACCACCTATTGCGGCTCTTTAACCACCTAGTACGGCTCTTTAACCACCTAGAGCGGCTCTTTAACCACCTATTGCGGCTCTTTAACCACCTAGTGCGGCTCTTTAACCACTTAGTGCGGCTCTTTAACCACCTAGTGCGGCTCTTTAACCACTTAGTGCGGCTCTTTAACCACCTAGTGCGGCTCTTTAACCACCTAGTGCGGCTCTTTAACCACCTAGTGCGGCTCTTTAACCACCTAGTGCGGCTCTTTAACCACCTAGTGCGGCTCTTTAACCACCTAGTGCGGCTCAGTTTGACTATGTAAAAGCATTGTTCTTTAAAAGAAATTAGTCTCTTAAAGATTTTTTTAAATCGCCCTGCTGCTGATTTTTGGCTTTTTTGACTAATGAGTTTTCCGACCACTGGGCTAATTTATTAAGCTAACATTTGAATAGAATTAGAGTGCATTGGGCGCATGATTTGTGTCCTTTTTAGGGGCTAAACTCTAGAAATAAGCATTTATATTGACTCGTACCAAGCACTCGCGACTCCTCCCGCTCCCGATCCACAACGGGATATGGAAATTACTTTCAAGAATATATATATATATGTGTGTACGTATGTATGTATTAAAAGCCTTGTTTTGTGTAAATAAATAAATATTTATATATATGCATATATATATATTTATATTATAAAATACAGATTCAAGCAAGCATGTTCCTAAAGAATTCAGGCAAATGCGAATCGAAATCAGTGGGCCAACTTCGACCCTCTTTATGTTTTAATTCAGGAGGAACTCCATGTGTAGTGAATGACAACACTGTGCATGTACTTCGACCGTATGCTCCCTTGGCTATTTGTGTTCGGCACTGAAGACTTTGTTTGTCTTTGTCTTTTAGATGAGGTCTCCTACCCTGTTTTACCTTTTGTTTCCTTGTGTGACGTTGTGTTTGGTTGTCTTACCGTGTGAATACACTTTTTTAGGCTGTGTTACTTTGTGTTGCCTTATGCTTGGTTGTCTTACCTTGTGAATACACATTGTTAGGCTGTGTTACTTTGTGTGGCCTTATGCTTGGTTGTCTTACCTTGTGAATACACATTGTTAGGCTGTGTTACTTTGTGTGGCCTTATGCTTGGTTGTCTTACCTTGTGAATACACTTTGTTAGGCTGTGTTACTTTGTGTGGCCTTATGCTTGGTTGTCTTACCTTGTGTTACCTAGTGTTACTTATTTCCTCAAGTGTAACCCCAAAGACTAAAGTATGTCCATAACGTGGACACCTTCCATCTGTAATTCCTGGTTTCTTTTCTCCAGATTTCTGAAACATCGAATGACTCTGGCAGTGAAGCGGGAAAATACCGGATATGACGAGTTCTATTTTAAGCACCCCAATTCCGTATTTCACATCATCAAAGAGTTCAGACGGCTATACAGTTCAGCAGATGACTCTCTTGGAAGGTATTACGGTAGGTCATTAACCTTAGGTCATTACAGTAGGTCAATAGCAATGTTGATTGAATTACACGTACACATGTTCAAATAGTTATATTTACTCACGTCTCTGTTCCTTAAATCACGTGTGCAAATCCTCTAACAGTTATACTTACACACAACACTGTTCATTACACTACACTTGCACATGTTTAATAGTTTTATTTTCACACATCACTGTTCCTTAAGTTAAACGTGCACTTGTTCTTATAATTACATTTACACCCATGACTGCACATTCAAATACACTTGCACATATTAAATCAGTTATACTTAGACACAGCGCTGTGGCGGTGTTCACAAAGAAGTTCAAATCATTTAGGGCACGTCAACGTTTTAATCAAAAGGGAAATTTCAGGAAATTATTTAATTTTTTTTTTTTTTAAATGTAACAAATTAATGGGCTACATATAAACAACACACGCTCAAAAACATTCACACACACGCTGACACACACACACAAATTCACACACGCACACACCCACACGCACACACACACATACATATATATATATACACACAGAGGCGTAGCGTGGTGGTGGGAGGGGGGACAGATGTCCCCGGGCGCCAGCTAGTTAGGGGAGCCAAAATGTGCTTTGATATTATTTTATTTATGAAAATAATGGGTTTAAGAGTTGAAAAAAAGAAAAAGGGGCGCTAAAATTGGATCTTGTCCCCGGGCGCCAAACACCCTCGCTACGCCACTGTATACACACTCATATTGAAAAAAATGAGAATACTAATGTTGGTGTAGGAGAGGGGAAAGCGTGAGAGGAGAGAGAGAGAGAGAGAGAGAGAGAGAGAGAGAGAGATGTTATGGGAATTAGAAATTCAAAAAAAAACATAAGAATTTGAGACAGAGAGTGAAAGATATAGTAAAGAAATCTGTTTCATTGGTGAGGAAAGGGGTTAGTGAGAAAATCGTTGGTAAAAGTAGAAAGACAGGGAGGACGAGACAGTGAGATGTTTGGAGAGTATTTTACAAAGACCCAGATTGACAGAGAATTATGAAAGTATGAAATGGGGCTGTATACGACATCATAGGGTTACAAATTTTTTAAAAAATCTAATAATTTTTTAGCATTCGTTAGGAAATAATTTTTTTTTAAATGTATAGCTTGTATTTTACACTCCGACTAATTTTATCAAATGTATGGCTTAAATTGTTTACTCACCAGCTAATTTTATCAAATGTGTAGCTTGTATTTATACTCTTCAACTAATTTTATCAAATTTGTAGCTTGTATTTATACTCTCCTACTAATTTTATCAAATATGTAGCTAGTCTTTTTACTCTTCAACTAATTTTATCAAATGTGTAGCTTGTATTTATACTCTCCAAATAATTTTATTAAATGTGTAACTTGTCTTTTACTCACAAACTAATTTTATCAAATGTGTAGCTTGTCTTTTTACTCACCAATTAATTGTATCAAATGTGTAGCTTGTCTTTTTACTCTTCCACTAATTTTATCAAATGTGTAGCTTGTCATTTTACTCTTCCACTAATTATATCAAATGTGTAGCTTATCTTTTTCCTCATCAACTAATTTTATCAAATGTGTAGCTTATCTTTTTTCTTATCAACTAATTTTATCAAATGTGTAGCTTGTCTTTTTACTCTCTAGCTAATTTTATTAAATGTGTAGCTTATCTTTTTCCTCATCAACTAATTTTATCAAATGTGTAGCTTATCTTTTTTCTTATCAACTAATTTTATCAAATGTGTAGCTTGTCTTTTTACTCTCTAGCTAATTTTATTAAATGTGTAGCTTATCTTTTTACTCTTCCACTAATTTTATTAAATGTGTAGCTTATCTTTTTACTCTCTAGCTAATTTTATTAAATGTGTAGCTTATCTTTTTACTCTCTAGCTAATTTTATTAAATGTGTAGCTTGCCTTTTTGCTCTTCCACTAATTTTATCAAATGTGTAGCTTATCTTTTTCCTCATCAACACATTTTATCAAACGTGTAGCTTGTCTTTTTACTCACCAACTAATTTTATCAAATGTGTAGCTTGTCTTTTTACTCTTCCACTAATTTTATCAAATGTGTAGCTTGTCTTTTTACTCTTCCACTAATTTTATCAAATGTGTAGCTTGTCTTTTTACTCTTCCACTAATTTTATCAAATGTGTAGCTTGTCGTTTTACTCTTCCACTAATTTTATCAAATGTGTAGCTTGTCATTTTACTCTTCCACTAATTTTATCAAATGTGTAGCTTATCTTTTTTCTCATCAACTAATTTTATCAAATGTGTAGCTTGTCTTTTTACTCACCAACTAATTTTATCAAATGTGTAGCTTGTCTTTTTACTCTTCCACTAATTTTATGAAATGTGTAGCTTGTCTTTTCCTCATCAACTAATTTTATCAAATGTGTAGCTTGTATTTTTACTCACCAACTAATTTTATTAAATGTGTAACTTGTCTTTTTACTCTTCCACTAATTTTATCAAATGTGTAGCTTGTCATTTTTACTCTTCCACTAATTTTATCAAATGTGTAGCTTATCTTTTTTCTCATCAACTAATTTTATCAAATGTGTAGCTTGTCTTTTTACTCACCAACTAATTTTATCAAATGTGTAGCTTGTCTTTTTACTCTTCCACTAATTTTATGAAATGTGTAGCTTGTCTTTTCCTCATCAACTAATTTTATCAAATGTGTAGCTTGTATTTTTACTCACCAACTAATTTTATTAAATGTGTAGCTTGTCTTTTTACTCTTCCACTAATTTTATCAAATGTGTAGCTTGTCTTTTCCTCATCAACTAATTTTATTAAATGTGTAGCTTGTATTTTTACTCACCAACTAATTTTATTAAATGTGTAGCTTGTCTTATACTCACCAACTGATGTTTTATGATCATAGATCATTTTCAAGATTTTCTTGAAGATTCAGATTATTTCATGTCGGAAGATTTTGACATCGTAGGCACCTCTTTGGTATTGTTGGTTCTACAGGTAGATACGGTATTGTATATTACATTGTTTTTAGTTTAATTTTAGTGTATATATTTATTTACATACACTAAAAAGCAGTTTCACATTAAGTGTTTATTGCATTTATTTGCATTTTTAACTTCTAGGATTTAAGTTAGGTTGTCGAGAAAAATAATTTTTTTAACGAAAATCTTGTGTTTCTTTCAGACCGAATATTGAATTTTCTTTGTATTACAAGATTTGTGTCACAAAAATTATTGTCCATAATATAACTTATGTAAGACGCCTGCGTTATTCAAACTGCTATTAACTAGCGTCTCTCACCGAGTCAACAGTTGGGCAGAATTGTAAATACCATTGTCCTACCCAGTAAAACATTGGACCTATAAGTTAAGATATTCTCTTTTTTTTATTCCCCCTGTCCACCTCAAATGCGCCATAGCAGACAAAGATCCCATTTCTTGATACCTCTTCTTAAGATCTTCACCAAAAAATGTGTTAACAAATGTCCCGTCCCCTAAGTTTGCCGAGAAAGTCCAATTCCAATGAGACATTACTAAGATATTAAGTTACCAAGTGTGAAGCGGGTGAATCGGAAAAACAATTTTTTTGAAATTATTCCTAAATTTAAATGTAAATGAAATGGAGCACAATTTTTTTATTTACAAATCTATACTACTCATTTCTTTACAAGTTGCAATTCTATTTCTCCAAGAAAATTTACGATCTGACAGCAGAAACCATCATGAAGGGAGACTATCTTGGATTTAAAGGGCCACCACTCGAACCTTCAGATGTTATTGACATCGGGAAACGCGCCCTAGAGAGTATGTTTAATGCTTGATTTATTTATTTATTACCCCTGAAGTAAATGTTTCCATATAAGCAAATCTGAATTATACCCTCAAGTTTAGTCTGGATTTATGTGTAAACCAGTGCTTCTCAGAGTGGACGTCGGGAAGAAATGTGTCTATCAGTGGTTCTCAAAGTGGAGGTCGGGGAGACATGTGTCAAACAGTGCTTCTCAACGAGGAAGTCGGGAAGAATGTGTAAACCAGCATTTCTCAAATTGGAAGTCAGGGAGACGGCAACGTTGAAACTTTTTTGTTATATTTTATGAGGCAGCGTTTAAATCATTAAAAAATAATCAATTAAAATTAATGTCAGTATTTATTTAAGTTATATTCCTGTAAGGTGGATCTCCTCAAGTGATTAGTGTTGTATCAGCTGCAGTTGGTCTCACCTTTTCTATTTTTTCTTTTTTTTTTGTGAACAGGCGGATTTCTCAATGCTAGTTTGGACTGGTTGATTCTGGGTCTGACGTTGAGAGCTAAGAACAAAAGCCAACCACAACAATCAGAGGGCCACATCAAGGCGCTTATGGGACATGTCTTTTTGCAGGTTGGTGTAATAAAAGAAGTATGCACGTATGATGGTGAGTCGTTCTTGATAGAAATACATATATTTTAAATCACGAGGTCTTGATAGAAACACATATATTTTAAATCACGAGGTCTTGATAGAAACACATATATTTCAAAAAAATAACTTTTTTTTTTGTCAACAGAATAATGACAGCAACAAGGCGATGGAACTTTACAACGAAGCACTTATTCTAGGTAATTTAAACTTAATGCAAATCTTGACAAGATAATGTAAGAGTCCTGTATTGTTTTCATCTCTTTCTGATCTTCATTAACCGATGTACCCATTTATTTATGTTAAACTCAAGTCACGTTATGGAAAGGGAGCGAGACTTTGCTTCTCAAATTAAAATTATTTACTTCAAAAACGGATAGAGTTGACTAAATAATTTTAAATAACAGTTTCTGTTTGACATTTTGTTTTCTGTTGATATCCCAGTGTCCCAACAGCATTAATAGATACTTTACAAAAGTTTTCAATGAAATTTTGAAACGCTTAGTTTTTGTGTCTTAGAATAATTTAGATGCAGGTGGATAGCTGACGCTCACCCTAGACTCCAATGGAGTTGGTCAAATAACGCTCACCCCCAGACTCCAATGGAGCTGGTCCATTGACGCTCACCCCCAGACTCCAATGGAGCTGGTCCACTGACGCTCACCCCAGAGTCCAATGGAGCTGGTCAAATGACGCTCACCCTGCCCCAAAAACTGCAACTCCCGTCACTTACTTTGGTTTATAAACGGCAGTGTGGCTTTCGGGGATATTTGATAGGAACAAAATGCGTTATTTTTTAGTTTGAAAAATGCAAAAATTATTTTAAAACGAACTAAACAAATACCCCTTAATCTCTCCCGTCCTCTTATGTTCTCCAAGATCCCAACGACACTGAAGTTGCCGAGCTCGGCAGGAGCACCCAGAAGCAGATCACCATCAACATGAACAACTTAACATATTTTAATAGAGAATTGGAACTAATTAAGCCTCTTTGCACCCTCGGACCTGGTCTACACACTGGTGTAAGTTAAACTAACGCACATAGTTTGGACTACACAATGGTGTAAGTGAAACTAACACACATATTCTGGACTACACACTGGTTTAAGTGAAACTAACACACATAAGTTGGACTACACACTGGTTTAAGTGAAACTAACACACATAAGTTGGACTACACACTGGTTTAAGTGAAACTAACACACATAGTTTGGACTACACACTTGTGTAAGTTAAACTAACGCACATATTCTGGTGAGGGTACTGAGATTATTCTTTGATGACCCCGGCTATCGCATTGGCAACCTTCTCCATCTATTGAGCGACTTGGACGAAATGGCTTATTCAATGTTGTTTTAGAGAATACCTGGTCAAAAAACTGGACACCGATTAAAAAAAAAATGTGCTTTTATAGACCATTAGTGTTTTCCAAGATTACATTTAATGTGATGACAGCAGAATTCAAATAAGATTAGCTTATAATTATTTCAACCCCAGAGAATTCTACTTGAACCTCGTTACACATTTTAGATTCGAGTTTAAAAAAGGTGGATGTCTCTTTAAATTAAACTAATTCGGTCATTTTTTATAACTATAATTCTGCGTCTGTAGATTTATATACAAATATATATATATTGTTTCTTACGTCAGAAGTCACTTGACCTCGAGCGATACTGCTACAAGACCATAGTTCAGAGTCACTTGGCATTGAGACATTACTGCTACAAGATCATTGTTCTATAAAGGATTTTCATTTTTGAAGCCCCAACACTTTGACCTATGCATCAAAGCTTAACGGATCAATCATAACGGATCAATCACAACGGTTCAATCACAACGGTTCAATCACAACGGTTCAATCACAACGGTTCAATCACAACGGTTCAATAACAAAGGTCCAATCTCAACGGTTCAATCACAATGGTTCAATCACAATGGTTCAATCACAATGGTTCAATCACAATGGTTCAATCACAATGGTTCAATCACAATGGTTCAATCACAATGGTTCAATCACAATGGTTCCATCACAATGGTTCAATCACAATGGTTCAATCACAATGGTTCAATCACAATGGTTCAATCACAATGGTTCAATCACAATGGTTCAATCACAATGGTTCAATCACAATGGTTCAATCACAATGGTTCAATCACAATGGTTCAATCACAATGGTTCAATCACAATGGTTCAATCACAACAGCAGTTCAATCACAACAGCAGTTCAATCACAACAGTTCGATAACAGCGTTTTAATCACCACGGTTCAATCACAACAGTTCAATTACAACGATTCAATCAAAACAATTCAATCACACCAGTTCAATCACAACGGTTCAATCACAACAGTTCAATCACAACAGTTCAATCACAACATTTCAATCACACCAGTTCAATCACACCAGTTCAATCACAACAGTTCAATCACAACAGTTCAACAACAACAGTACTATCAAAAGAGTTCAATCACAACGTTTCAATCACCAGGATTCTCTTTAATGGCTCCCTCCTCACATCCTTATGTTGAGCTAACTGTTCATTTTAATTACTCAAATTATTACAAGTGCTCATATTTCTCGGATTTGTTTCGTTGATGTCTCATTTCTTACCCGATTCACGGTTACAGTTTTGAAGCATGCTCTGTTTTTATTGACTGTAGGATCCCAAGAGCCCGAAGAATTTCTGCAGGTACCGAGAAGCCCTGCTGCCCTACTACCGTTACAAGGAAGAGATCTTGTCGTTGGTGCCTTTAGTTTCCGTGGTCTACAACTTCACCACAGACCGCGAGGTTCAAGCACTGAAAGAATTAGTTAAAGATAAGGTAAATAACAGAACTGAAACTTACTCTGAGAAAGGTAACAGACATTGGCGCCAAGTCAGATTTTAACAAAAGTAAGACTCGACACTCGAAATAAAACTACAGGTAGAGTTTATTTTAGAGGGCGTCTATAAAGTATGGCATGCTAATTTTTTTTACAATTTTTACCCCTTACTTCCCCATGTCACAATCTGTCATAATCGTCTATAAATAGTCTGGCTAATTGTACTTTTTATTCGCCCCAGCTAGGGGCTATGTTGGAAAAGGTCGCCCTCCACGGGCATTCAATGATGTTACATTTCCCAACGTTAAGACTTCAAGATAAATTAACATTAAACCCAATGTTCTCATGTCATGTGCAAAGCTATCTAACGCATAGCCTTCAAGACAATGTTCTCATGTTGTGACGAAATCAAGCTAACCTTAATATTTCAATGTACTTCAAACCACCTTTCTAGAACATCCCAACCCCTTTTTGAGTTCAGAGTGAATTATTAACCATTGATTGCTTTGATTTCATGTGAATCGCTCACTCAACTCATCGATATTTTGACCGGCGGATTGAACTACGCAATAGAAACACCCCCCCCCACCCCCCAAACTAAAACTCACCACAGGTGAGCTATTTTTTTAAAATTTCTATTACGAATCTATTTATTGAGTTCATTGGCCTCAGACATAACATGATAGTGATTTAGCCAAAAGATCGATTATGGTAAACTCACTTGATATACCGTGGTAAAAGTTAGATGCTTCCTTTTAAGATCCCCCATAGACAGCGACGAGGCCATGACAGGCAATTCAGGCTCATACCAGCAAGAAGCCAGTATAGGAGCTGCTCATTCCTGCATAAGACAATCAGGGACTGGAACAATCTTTCAAAAGGAACGGTTGAGGCGACAACACTAGACACATTTGTGTCTATTGCCTCCAGCCTTCAAACCCCTTGTGCATGATTTCCTCATCACCACCAGTAACAGAAACATTGCAAATCCCATCTACATGCATAGGAGCCAAAATGATCAATAAATTGATCATGGGGCCTTAAGATATAGAAGAAGAAGAAAGCACAGTCAACTTATTAGTGCACCTTAAAGCCAGCTTTTTCTAAAAAACCTAGTGAGTTGGGTGAAAATTGTTATTGCATTTCTCTTGTTTGAATACATTGTACTACCATGAATGTAATTTGGTTAAACATTGATGTATGATCATTCTAATTAGAACGAATTTAGTTAATTCATTTGTACTTTATATTTTCTCAAATATCAATTTCTCACGCGCCTCCAACCTGGGACACGTGTTGGCCATTTTGAGATGTACATATCTAGACTTCATCCCATCTTAAAGATGTTGATGTAGCCGCTGGATAGTTGATATCCATTACAGTTGTTTGGATATATGATATTAAATATATTCTTTATTTTTTTAAATTCATTGTATAATTATGTTTGAAAAGAATAGTTTACCATGCGTTGACGCTAGCCATACATGCTGTGACCGACTATGGTGAAGACGAATAAGGCTACAAGCAATGGATATTAACATAGTAAATCTTCTATCCCCTTCAATGCCTCGCTCTCAAATCGTTGCCGTTGGAAAAGGATCTGTTAGCTTAAGAATATTAGGAAAGTTGCTTCCTTCGTGTTTTTGTATCATCATTTACATAGAACATGGTTACTAGATAGCCGTATTGCCGCAGTACAATCACCACGCCTTAGCAGCTTAGATTGAGGATCAGTTCCCTGAGGCCGGATTCCAAGAACTCCGCCCAGTACCCATCAGAAAGACCAAGACATGGCCTGCGACGACAGGATCGTGTTCCGATACGATTCTCAAACCCACGACAGACGCATAGCTGGGGAGTCTACACAAAAATCACAACGTACAAGGGAAGAGATATTCCACTGTGTACTGCGGTGACTGTTTCATCCACTTCCGTGAGGGCCCTGAGAATCCAAGTCCTGTGAAGCCACGAAGTGAAGGGTCCGAGAACCCACTTCCACACAGAAGTGATCTCACCACTGAACGATGTAACAAGATCATCAGATCTACTCCAAAAAGTACTGCTCTGTCATCCACTTCCATGAACGCCATGAGAAGCCAAGCCCCGAGAAGCCACGGAGGGAAGGACCGGAGAATCCACGTCCAGGCTGAAGTGATCTCACTACTTTTTGATCAAGCCAGATCATCCTAACAATTATTGATAATTTAAGTATGAGAGGTTGGATCGCATGCAGTAATACAAAGCAAAGCGACTATTATGATGAGTGTTAGCCATTACGGGATTTTCGTGCAAAAATCAAAACTTACAATAAATTTGTATGACCGACCTAGGCGCAGATCAAAATAATGATTTTTTTTTAATAACATGGCGTACTTCAGTAAAACACCAACCTGGATCTCCGTATCAAGAAATTTCCTAGGGCCCCAAATGCATATCCTCCACCCTAAACACCTCGGGAACAGATCTATTAAAAAATAATTTAAAAAAAAATACTTCATAATTACAGTATCTCACCACTTACAACACTACATCCAGTTAATACATATAGTAAAGATTAGTTTTAAAACAGTCTTATCTAACGATGATTTCAGCTGATGCGAGCTACTGTTGGAAATTATGAGGTTTCATTAACCCGGACGGGTGTTTTGTACGTATTAAATTATTTTTTTTTAATTCTCACTTCACCTGTTTTTTTTTGTTTTTTTAAATGCAAGACCTTGCACTTTTCAATCGTCCATTCTTTATAAGTTAGTAGAAGCTTGCATTTATTTACTCCCGGATATTCCATATCTAAATAGAGATATCTCCAATGTTTTGTGTTTCTGTAATTTAATTATTTATTTTTTTTACTCTTTGGTCAGGGGCGAAGTGTCAGAGGAAGATGAGTCCGATGTGAATGTACCTTTGGGGGAAAGGCTTGAGCTTCTCACCGGCCTGGACGCGAGAAAGGCGTCTCCGTCCCACACGATTCCTGAGGTCATGCAGGTGTCTCCGACTTTATAATTTATTATGATAATATTTACAGTCTTCATTCTTCTTGCTGACCACTTAGATCAAACATTTCAGCTTATTTTTTTATATTTGTAATTTTTATATATTCTCTGTTCTCTGGCGAAGGCTTCTCGCCAACACGTTCATTGTTTCGTTTCCCTCACCGTGTTTTACATATTTCCATACAAGATATGTATTTTATTTTTGTTGGATTGATGCGTATTTAATAGGCATTTTCTAATGTTGTTGTTCAAGGGTTATGAGTACCGCCCCATAGTGGAGATGAAATCCAATTTTGAAAACCCATGGTCAGATAATAATATGTAAAAGACAGGTTGATTGACTCTCGTCGGGGTGTTTAAAAGTCACTTAACAAAGAAATTGGCTAATAACTTATTCAAAGTCGTACAAAATTTAATTCTACAGCGTCTACAGCGTCTCTCAACCATGCAATACCAGATCTCTTCTCTAAATAGAGGCGGACCGAATTTTGGTTTCGGCGCCGAAAGTGGCCTAGTTTTTGGTTTCAATTAGGCTTAGGCAAATGTAAATTGATTTGTGGAAGGAGAACATTTTTTTTCTCAAAAATTCAAGTTAGTCAATTCCAGTATTTTGATTTCCCATCATTTTGCTCAGATATGTTGTAAGAGGCAAAGGTGAACAGTGTTATGGGGAAAAAAACTTAGGGAACGGTAACATTCCATTATTATTTTTGTTTTAAGTATTTAAAAAAGAATAATAACTAGGGTAACTGAGGCTTTTTTTTTCATTTGATTCATTCATTGACATTCATCGTCATCATGCTGATAGACATTGTCATTGACATTCATCGTCATCATGCTGATCAACATTGTCATTGACATTCATCGTCATCATGCTGATCAACATTGTCATTAACATTCATCGTCATCATGCTGATCAACATTGTCATTGACATTCATCGTCATCATGCTGATAGACATTGTCATTGACATTCATCGTCATCATGCTGATAGACATGGTCATTGACATTCATCGTCATCATGCTGATAGACATGATCATTGACATTCATCGTCATCATGCTGATAGACATGGTCATTGACATTCATCGTCATCATGCTGATAGACATTGTCATTGACATTCATCGTCATCATGCTGATAGACATTGTCATTGACATTCATCGTCATCATGCTGATAGACATTGTCATTGACATTCATCGTCATCATGCTGATAGACATTGTCATTGACATTCATCGTCATCATGCTGATAGACATTGTCATTGACATTCATCGTCATCATGCTGATAGACATGGTCATTGACATTCATCGTCATCATGCTGATCAACATTGTCATTGACATTCATCGTCATCATGCTGATAGACATTGTCATTGACATTCATCGTCATCTTGCTGATAGACATTATCATTGACATTCATCGTCATCATGCTGATAGACATGGTCATTGACATTCATCGTCATCATGCTGATAGACATGGTCATTGACATTCATCGTCATCATGCTGATAGACATTGTCATTGACATTCATCGTCATCATGCTGATAGACATTGTCATTAACATTCATCGTCATCATGCTGATAAACATTGTCATTGACATTCATCGTCATCATGCTGATCAACATTGTCATTGACATTCATCGTCATCATGCTGATCAACATTGTCATTAACATTCATCGTCATCATGCTGATCAACATTGTCATTGACATTCATCGTCATCATGCTGATAGACATTGTCATTGACATTCATCGTCATCTTGCTGATAGACATTGTCATTGACATTCATCGTCATCATGCTGATAGACATGGTCATTGACATTCATCGTCATCATGCTGATAGACATGATCATTGACATTCATCGTCATCATGCTGATAGACATTGTCATTGACATTCATCGTCATCTTGCTGATAGACATTGTCATTGACATTCATCGTCATCATGCTGATAGACATTGTGATCGATATTCATCGTCATCATGCTGATAGACATTGTCATTGACATTCATCGTCATCTTGCTGATAGACATTGTCATTGACATTCATCGTCATCATGCTGATAGACATTGTGATCGATATTCATCGTCATCATGCTGATAGACATTGTGATCGATATTCATCGTCATCATGCTGATAGACATTGTCATTGACATTCATCGTCATCATGCTGATAGACATGGTCATTGACATTCATCGTCATCATGCTGATAGACATTGTCATTGACATTCATCATCATTATGCTGATCAACATTGTCATTGACGAAATAAAATTGTGAAAATATTACACAAAATTAATCACGTGTATGGACACAGATGTAAGGAGGATGATGACAATGTAGAATCATTTATTCCACCTTTGTATAATTAGGCCTACATTTGACTTTATTTTAATTTGTGAACCGACGCTCTCGTGTGGATGTATCACTGTTTCATGTCATAATTATGTAGTAGTAGTAGTAGTAGAAGTAGTAGTAGTAGTAGTAGTAGTAGTAGTAGTAGTAGTAGTAGTAGTAGTAGTAGTAGTAGTAGTAGTAGTAGTAGTAGTAGTAGCATTAGTAGTAGTAGGCCTACTGTATTATCATACTAAACGCGGCTCAACATTGTCTCAACGTTTGTTTAATTTGGGTCAAATCTGAACTTAGCCGATACATTATCATTGCAGATAAACGGGGGAAAAAATAGCGTCGACCAAGAGTCGTAATTAAATTATAAAAGCAAAGATCGCCAAAGGGTCTATTTTTCATGAAATTTGCCCCCGCCCCCCGTCCGCCAAGTCCAACTTTTCACTAACCAAAGTATTCAATAAGATGTTATATCTATAAAAAATCCCCGATAATCGTATTTTATTATAAAAAGCCACTAGCGGATTAGAGTTCCCGCAAAGATTATGTCTAAAAATTCTAGTGTGATATACCAATAAAAAAATTCATAGGCTAAGCTTTCGATCGATACTAAATATGTCTAGGTACATTGATAATTATATTACAAAAGCAAGGGAGGCTGAAGGGTATATTTTTCATGTAATATGCCCATCTCTTCCCCGAGTCAAATTTTCTCTTACCAAATGTTAATTGAAATTCACGACCGTCGCGTTTTTTATAGCTAAGAAGATAAATATCGATACTTTCCCCATCATTTTTCGACGTATCTTTCAAAATATCTAAATCTTTCGGGTTTTTTTTTGGTTGCGGTCGGAAGTCATTTTAACTTCCGGTTTTGTCTCGGTTTCCACTGAATTCAGAAAAATCACATTCGGTCTGTCTCTCTCTAGCCACATCAACACTAGGCCTCTAACCCAATCGCGCTGTGTCTCTAACCCAATCGCACTGTGTCTCTAACCCAATCACACTGTGTGTCTAGCAAAATAGCACTGTGTTCTGGCTTTATAGTCACATTGTGTCTCTTGCCCAATAACTCTTGTTTCTAGCCAAAATTCCACTGTGTTCTAGCCTGGTTCTTTGGTAGCAGTAGTAGTAGTTGTTGTTTTAATGCTTTTTCATATTTTTAAAATTATTTTCCCATTAGTAACTTTTTGGTTTATTTGATCAATCTCAGCACATTTTCTCGTAACAGCATGTAAATGCTTGTATGAAATTTCTGTTCGCCAGGTGGTCAACTATGGGTTTGGAGGTTATTATCTGTCCCATATTGATGCACCAGAGGTATGGCAGCAATGTTATTGAGATATTTCTTTTCCCTTTTATATCCCCGGTTACAATATCCCTTTTAATGTTATGCTCATATTTTTTGCTTCGGATAATATGCGGTAATATTTACGACGTAAACAATGCGTAATTTCTGATACATTGTCGTTTTGCATTTAATTTGCGTTTTCTACAGATAAAAATGAAAATCATTCAGCGTTTTCTAAAGATGAAGATACAATAATTTTAAAGTAATCTAAAGATAAAGATACAATCATTTGGCGTTTTCTTAAGATGAAGATACCATCATTTAGCGTATTATAAAGATGAAGATACAATCATTCAGTGTTTTCTAAAGATAACGATGCAATCAATCAGCGTTTTAGATAAAGATACGAAGGCACGGTTATTAATTTTTTTAAAAATTATCTCAAAACATCTCATAGCACGAATTTGTATCATCATAATCGTATGATTTCTCCCCGTCAGTATTCAGCTTGCAGTTTTAAGACTTAGTCCTCAACCTATCTTATACTGAAGGTTTATTATTACTATCATGCTTTTGATGACTGTTTCGTGTATATCATTGTATTACAACAACCAGTGTACCATAACTATCTCTGCACCATGAGAATAACTGTAACAATAACAATAACTCCACCAGAGACTGGAACTTTGTATATAAAAATGATGTAATATTGCTCATACAAAATAAACAGATTGTTGTGATTCCATTTTTTTAAAAATTCCACTAAAAGAAACCAATCATGATTTCACTTTTAGGCGTCCGATGCCATTAGAAGAAATAACAGAGACCCAGGCACTACAAGGATGTTCACCTGCCTCGTCTATGTAAGTGTTGTTATATTACATGTCTACCTACGTCGTCTATGTAAGTGTTGTTATATTACATGTCTACCTGCCTCGTCTATGTAAGTGTTGTTGTATTACATGTCTACCTACGTCGTCTATGTAAGTGTTGTTATATTACATGTCTACCTGCCTCGTCTATGTAAGTGTTGTTATAATACAGGTCTACCTGCCTCGTCTATGTAAGTGTTGTTATATTCCATGTCTACCTACTTCGTCTATGTAAGTGTTGTTGTATTACATGTCTACCTGCCTCGTCTATGTAAGTGTTGTTGTATTACATGTCTACCTGCCTCGTCTATGTAAGTGTTGTTGTATTACATGTCTACCTGCCTCGCCGATGCAAGTTTTGTTATAATACATGTTTACCTGCCTCATCCATGTAAGTTTTGTTATGTTACATGTTCACCTGCTTCGCCTGTGTAAGTGTTTTTATAATACATGTTTAGCCGTCTAGTGTGTGTCAATATGTAATGGAGCCAGATATTTTTAGGTTTGAAATAAAAGACAAGACAATTAATGAACGTTTCGGCCAGTTGCCTTCCTTAATCGGAAAATAAAATACAATATAAATTTGAATTAAAAACAGCAGAACTTTATGTTAGCGAAAGAGCTGAATTAAATCACTTCGTCGGTGCTACAGCCTTGCCCTCTCTAATATCCTCGTCGGTGGTACAGCTTCTCTCTCTCTCTAATCTCCTAGTCAGTGGCACAGTTTCTCTCTCTCTCTCTCTCTCTCTCTCTCTCTCTCTAATCTCCTCGTCGGTGGTATAGCTTCTCTCTCTCTCTCTAATCTCCTAATCAGTAGTACAGCTTTTCTCTCTCTCTCTCTAATTCCTTTCTCGGTGGTACGGCATCCTCCTCTCTAATCCCCTCGTCGGTGGTACAGCTTCTCTTTCTCTCTCTCTCTCTCTCTCTAATCTCCTCCTCTGAGGTACAGCTTCTCTCTCTCTCTCTCTCTCTCTCTAGCCCCCTCTTCGGTGGGACAGCTTCTTCCTCTCTAATCCCCTCGTCGGTGGTACAGCTTCTCTCTCTCTCTCTCTCTCTCTCTCTCTCTCTCTCCCCCTCCTCTCTGCTGCACCGTCTCTCTCTCTCTCTCTCTCTCTCTCTCTCTCTCTAGCCCCCTCTTCGGTGGGACAGCTTCTTCCTCTCTAATCCCCTCGTCGGTGGTACAGCTTCTCTCTCTCTCTCTCTCTCTCTCTCTAATCTCCTCCTCTGAGGTACAGCTTCTCTCTCTCTCTCTCTCTCTCTCTAGCCCCCTCTTCGGTGGGACAGCTTCTTCCTCTCTAATCCCCTCTTCGGTGGGACAGCTTCTTCCTCTCTAATCCCCTCTTCGGTGGGACAGCTTCTTCCTCTCTAATCCCCTCTTCGGTGGGACAGCTTCTTCCTCTCTAATCCCCTCTTCGGTGGGACAGCTTCTTCCTCTCTAATCCCCTCTTCGGTGGGACAGCTTCTTCCTCTCTAATCCCCTCTTCGGTGGGACAGCTTCTTCCTCTCTAATCCCCTCTTCGGTGGGACAGCTTCTTCCTCTCTAATCCCCTCTTCGGTGGGACAGCTTCTTCCTCTCTAATCCCCTCTTCGGTGGGACAGCTTCTTCCTCTCTAATCCCCTCTTTGGTGGGACAGCTTCTTCCTCTCTAATCCCATCGTCGGTGGTTTAGCTTTCCGTTTTTAAAAGTGGGTCCACACATCAAAAAATGGCAGAAATTTTCATCGTTTTATCACTATTTATTGTTTTCTTTTAATAGCTGAATGACGTTGAGAAGGGCGGCGCCACTGTATTTCCTAAACTCAACATTTCTGTCTTCCCAGTCAAGGTAGGGAAACTTCATTCGTGTGTTTTCATTTCGATATTGTTTTATTTTTAAGGATTTTATGTAAATGCTTTAAAACAAAAGAAACATTATTTAAAATTAAAATAAATTTCAGTAAACCTTTTAAGGGTTTTGTTTTTTTTGTGGTCATAACTAGAGCAGTAGTTCTTCCGACCCCAAAATACCCATGAAACTTTTCGATAATCTCCACTGCCGATACCATCGTTATAACGATAGGCAGACAAAATCTTCTAACGTAACAGCGAGTGAGTGGCCAATGTTGAAAACATGGAGATAGAATAAAACAGACGCGAGTGACCTCAATTATTCTAAAATTTTGGAATAAAAATTGTTTCGTGTTTTTTTGTTTTTTTTAACTGTATTTTTTTCTGCTAAATGATTGCTACGTTCAATATTTTAAAGCCTAGTAAATCACGAGGTTTAAAAAGACACTATAAAAATTTGTGGTGTATCAATACTATCCCATAAACCATTTTTTTTTTTTTTTGAGTAGAGGGTTAAAAAAGCATAAGGTAAAAGTAATAATAAGAATAGTAAATAATCGTCATTACAGGAATAAAAATTAGCTTAATTATGTCAACAAATTCGTTGAGGGAAACGTCAGACTTTTCTTCTTTTTTTTTTGATGCACTCGACCAGTCTTATCAAATATTTTCAAATCGTGGACATCTGGTATCTGAAAAATCCTCTCTTATTGTTATCATAATCTGATACTTTATCCTGGTATGTGAAAGACTTTAATCCAGTAGTAAGATCCACTTGTGACAGTTGCTTCTCAATTAATGTCAATCATCAAATTAACAAAGAAAGATTATAACGGTAGACATTTTTTTTTTTAAATTTGACCATGAGTTCACCAAAAGATGAGCCCATGGAAGTCGATACAAATTTGAAATCGTAGGAGATACGAGTAAATTTTGACAATATTTTTTTTTAATTTAGATTTAATGAATTGCTCCTCGTACCATGGGCGCCCGCAGGTAGTGGCAAGGTGGGGCACTTGCCCCCCCCCCCCTGGATTGATTAGATGAAAAAAAATTAGACAAAAATAGACAAAAAAATTATTAAAGTAAAGAGAAAATAAAGAGAAAGTAACTAAGCTGATGTCCTCTCCGTTCGTTCACCATACAAATACGCTACAGTAAATTAAAACTATATTAAAACATTACTAACAAATTTTTGCTCCCCCCTGGAAAGTTAATCGATTTTTTTAGCCCCCCCCACCTAGAAAGTTTTCTGCGGGCGCCCAGGCCTCGTACATAGGACCAGAAGGCATTGTGATATATACATGTTATGGCTGTGAAATAGTTTTATTGTAAAGATTTTCTAGTTATAAAATTCTTTTAACATCTGACACAACACGGTGACTCTACAGATGACTCTACGGACCCAAACGAATTTATCTTAAGCATTCCCAAGATCGACATGGCCCAGGTGCCCGTCTAACCCCCCCCCTCCCTTTTCAGTGAATCTGCCCCTGATTGGTAAGGCCATTTTTGACTCGGCAGACTCTAGGCAGACACTGGTAGGAGTTCAAACATCATAGAAAAATTGACACGTTCGAGTAATTTAATCATATACTAAACTATTTCCTTTAATAAAAGGTTTAGAATTGGGTTTTCTCTAGAATATGGCTTCTGTTGTTGTGCAACACATATTTCCTTGTAATGAATGTCTTAAATTCTCTCTACTCAAGAACATGGTCCTGATATGGTGCAACACATATTTCCTTGTATGAATGTCTTAAACTCTCTATACTCCAGAACATGGCTCTGATGTAGTACAACACTTACTTCCTTGTAATTAATGTCTTAAACTCTCTCTACTCCAGAACATGGCTCTGATGTGGTACAACACTTTTTTCCTTGTATGAATATCTTAAACTCTCTCTACTCCAGAAAATGGTTCTGATGTAGTACACCATTTATTTCCTTGTATGAATATCTTAAACTCTCTCTACTCCAGAACATGGCCCTGATGTAGTACAACACTTACTTCCTTGTAATTAATGCCTTAAACTCTCTCTACTCCAGAACATGACTCTGATGTGGTACAACATAAATCCTGCCGGAGAAATAGAAAGAGACTCGTTGCATGCCGGCTGCCCAGTCGCGGTGGGCCATAAATGGAGTGAGTCAAGAGGCTTTCAACATTACAGTGATATTCATAAATTATATTTAGACGTTATGTTGTTGTTGTTGTTCGTCCGTCGAAGTCGACTAGGAGCATTGAGTCATCCGGTTAGGGGGAGGGTGGGTTATTGTGAGCTCGTAGGTTGCTTGTTAGACCGATACGTGCTTGATATAATCTCTCGCACCACGGGCATGGGATAGTTGCTGCAGACGGTGACCTAATGTTGCTCTTTCGGGCAAGCCTGCGTGTCTCCGCTGTGGTTATCCTATTAGCTTCATGGGATTTAGCCCCCTTCTTGATAGCTGCTTTCCACCTGGCTCTGTCCCTGGCTCTCTGTACCCATTGAGTAGGGTTGATGCTGAAGGACTTTAGTGCCACTTTCAGTGTGTCTTTCTAACGATTTTTGTATTTTACCTTCCTTTGAGCTCTTGCCTGTCGTGAGTTCTCCGAAGAATATCTCTTTCGGGAGCTGGTGGTCTTCCATACGAGCTACGTGTCCCATCAACCGGAGTTGAGACTTCATCAGGTTGGTGAAGATACTAGGTAGGTTCGCTCTAGTGAGGAACTCTGTGTCAGGGACTTTGTCTTGCCACCTGATTCCGAGGAGTTTCCTGAGTTATTTTGTGTGAAAATGTTTCAGTTTATTGGCGTGACGCTGGTAGGCTGCCCACGTTTCTTATCCGTAGAGCAATGTCGAGAGGACTGATAGACCTGTCGCTAGAGACCTTGATCTTTGTTTATCGCCTTATACCTCTCCTGTCCCAAACAGTGCTGCGGAGCCTGCCAAATATGGCACTAGCTTTTGCGAGTCTGCCATTCATTGCATCATCCAAGACGACAAATCTAGAGAAGTTGCTGCCCAATTAAGTAAATTTATCCACCGGGTTGAGACGCTGTCCGCTGATGATGATTTTGCGATCAACATAGGGCTTACTGGGAGCGGGCTGATACATTAACTCAGTCTTCTTTGTGTTAATTGTGAGGCCAAAGTTATTGCAGGCCTCAGAGAAGATATCAACGATGTGTTGAATGACAGCATTATTTTTGTTCTGTTGTTTTGTTCGCTGACGAAGGCTTTCTGCCGACACGTTCGCTGTTTTGTTGCGTTTATTTTTTCAGGTTTAACCATACTCTGTTTTACTCATTTTATTTTGTACTAACCTGATTGCAGTCTCTCCCCTTATTACCCATTTTTTAATCTACCTGACTGCTACTTCTTGTTTGTTTCCGTCCCATTATTTTTGTTCTGTTGTTTTGTTCGCTGACGAAGGCTTTCTGCCGACACGTTCGCTGTTTCGTTGCGTTTATTTTTTCAGGTTTAACCATACTCTGTTTTACTCATTTTATTTTGTACTAACCTGATTGCAGTCTCTCCCCTTATTAACCAGCTTCTGAGGCAGCCTTGAGGGCACAATTGTCCGCAAACAGAAGCTCGTTTATGTTGTTATGTTTTACTTTGGTTTTAGCTTGAAGCCTCCTAAGGTTAAATACTGATTCATCAGTGCGAAACCAAGGGGTGGAGTCCTTGAACGCATCAGACAGCATTGCGGAATACATACTACTGAAGAGTGTGGGAGCAAGAACACAACTCTTCTTTCCACCGTTTGTGACGGGGAATGCTTGAGATGACTGTTCGTTGTCCTGCACTCGGGTCATCATGCCATCATGCAGCTGACGGATGATGTTGGTGAACTTGTCTGGGCATCCGTACTTCTTCATGATTTTCCAGAGGCCACCTCGATTGACCCTGTCACCCCCCCCCCTTTTTAGCTCCCCATTTTTCAAAAATCCAATTATCTCCACTTGCAGTTGCCAACAAATGGATCTGGACCCCTGGGTCTCTACACCGTAGATGTGGCCTGTCTGTGAATGCCACCAACCTTGAGATGGAAGGAGAGATGAAAAGAGGCTACAAGTGAAAAACCGGTGTTTACAATTCATTGGGCCGGTTTAAAGTCATCTATCTTGACATTGTCCAGATGTTACCTTCCAATAATGGCACAATAGGATTCACCTTGTGATGAATTAAACAATTGGATTTATTTGATGTGTGTCTGTTCTTGGTGTTGCTCTTGTTATTGTTGCTTTCGATAGTGTTTTAAAAACACAGTAAGTTGAATTCTGTTATTCACCACAAAACATTAGATATACTCTTTCTTAGGATATGCAAGACCAAAGAAACCTAACTAGGACTGTCATAATGCTCAAGTGTGCATTGTAATGATTGTGATAGCACTAAAGTGGGCTTTGTAATGATTGTGATAGAGCTAAAGTGTGCATTGTAATGATTGTGATAGCACTAAATATGCATTGTAATGATTGTGATAGCACTAAAGTGTACATTGTAATGATTGTGATAGCACTAAAGTGTGCATTGTAATGATTGTGATAGCACTAAAGTGGGCTTTGTAATGATTGTGATAGCACTAAATGTGCATTGTAATGATTGTGATAGCACTAAATGTGCATTGTAATGATTGTGATAGCACTAAAGTGTACATTGTAATGATTGTGATAGCACTAAAGTGTGCATTGTAATGATTGTGATAGCACTAACGTGTGCATTGTAAGGATTGTGATAGAACTAAATGTGCATTGTAATGATTGTGATAGCACTAAAGTGTGCATTGTAAAAATTGTGATAACACTAAAGTGCACATTGTAATGATTGTGCCAACACTAAAGCGCCTAATTTGATGATTGTGCTAACACTAAAGTGCAAAGTGTAACGTTTGTGACGGCCAATTAAATGTTATTTTTGTTACTGGATGAATACCTTCAAGCAGGGGTTACCAAACTATGGCACGCGGGCCGGATCCCGCCCGCGATGCCAGTTCATCCGGTCCGCCAAACGTACTTGAATTTGTTTGATAAAACTTATGGAACACGAGACGTTGTCATACAATGTAAATTTCATTATTATGTCTAGAATACTAGGAGATGTTCTCAAGTGTGGAGACCTCCTGGCTGCTATGACCCTTATGTTACCATTTTCAATTGTAAATTATCGTATCTAGATTTTCTTATTTATTGCAGGCCTGTTTACCCTCGAACTCCTAAAATCGTACATTATCTCAAAATCGTACAATACGGTATCTTAATAGTAAATAAAGAAAATTAGATTTTTGTATGAACTACTCACATCGCAGGGCCCAGTGGGATCGATTTAAACGGGCATCAAAATTGTTAACTTCTAAAAGTAGATGACCGATGTTTATATTACAATCTGTGGTCACTTTGTTTTTAAGGCGTGTATTTGATATAGATATTAATTTATATTTGAGTGGACTTAGAGATTACAGTCTGTGACTAGTCAAAATAAAGTTACTGGTGAAATTTAACGTGGATCAAACTCCAAGTCAGATCAGCATTAAACAAAATGTATTGAAATTAATGTATTAAGAAATGATATAATTTAAAAAACGTACCAAGTAACGTGAGGTTGTTGTTTTTTTGTTTGTTGTTTTTTTTAAAAGTAAAAGCTTGTTTAAAAAAATAAAAAAATAAGAATCAATATCCATTTAGCTTATTCCCGCTAATATATGATAGTCTTATTACTAAAACAAACTGCAAAATAATGTGAATCTATCAACTTTTCGGAAAGTTCAGTCGTGTGGAGAACAGGAGAACTCGGAGAGGACATAATTCTACAGATTTTTGAGAAAGCTAAGAACTTGATGCGGTATTCTCTGGCGCTGGATGAGTCTACTGATCTCTCGAGTACATCACAACTTCTCGTGTGCTTTTGAGGTATTGATTTGGGCTTTCCAGATAACGGAAGAGTTGTCATCCATCTGCAGCATGCGTGGAACAACAGTGGAAAAAGACGTGTTCATGGCAATGCGCAAAGTTTTGCACACTTTAACCCTCAGTGGAAATCAGCTTCGAGGCGTTACGGCTGGTGGAGGCGAAATCATGGCTGGTGTGAGGAAAGTGGTTGTGTTTGTTTTTGTACATTTCACGCCACTCACCCATGATTAACATGGAATATTTAACTTAGTTTTTCGGTTTATTTGCCAGAGCTTCCGTTCTGGCTTGCAAGTATTGTACAGAAGGAGTATGCGGTCCGCCGTGAAAAAAAAGTTTGCTGACCCCTGCCTGAAAGGATATATTGAGACAGGAAATGTCCTCAATTGGATAGTGAAATTGATTATGAAATTTTAAAGTTTCAATGATTGTTCGGGTACATGAAGTCCAGATTCCTTAATCTTTCAATGCATTTGAAATAATCGTTCAAAAAACACATTAATTTTTAAAATCAAAACATTAATCAAAGATTGGACAAATAAAAGTACATGTACAAGATTAAAATAAAGTTTAAAATTGTATTCAATTTTTAAATCATGTTAGCTACAAATTTTAACACTAAAGTTATGTTACAAAAATATTTTAAAATCATCCCATAAGGGTGTTACAAAGGAGAGGGCATGTGAAATAAACAATTTGCAGTAAAGGAAGCCGAGCTTGTAGTCTTACACTGCTCTTGTCTAACATTCTGGCATGTGGTCTAACACTGCTCTTGTCTAATATTCTAGCATGTTGTCTAATACTGCTCTTGTCTAACATTCTGGCATGTGGTCTAACGCTGCTCTTGTCTACATAATAATATGTCATCTAACACTGCTTTTGTCTAAATGCTTGAATGTCGTCTTACACTGCTCTTGTCTAAATGTTTGAATGTCGTCTTACACTGCTCTTGTCTACCACGTTAGCAAGTAATCTTACAATGCCCCTTGTCTGAAAGTCTAGTATCTTACACTGCTCTTGTCTACCACGTTAGCAAGTAATCTTACAATGCCCCTTGTCTGAAAGTCTAGTATCTTACACTGCTCTTGTCTACCACGTTAGCATGTTATCTTACAATGCCCCTTGTCTGAAAGTCTAGTATCTTACACTGCTCTTGTCTAACATTCTAGCATGTCATCTTACACTGCTCTTGTCTAACATTCTAGCATGTCATCTTACACCGCTCTTGTCTACATTCTAGCATGTTAAGTCATAACATGATACATACAACTTCAAACATCAGTTGAGTTGCCCAGGCTTGTCACTGAGCCATTACATTCGTCAACATGAGATCAATCGTTCATATAGAAATGATAACTTGAGTGGAAAATCCTGACTAACAATCGTTCTCAACCATCCAAGTGAACTATAGGAAGCTCCACCAAACCAGCTGAAGGAAGGTTCTCAAACTTTAAAACCTGTCTTAATCTTCATTCATGGGATGTTCATTCGATGATCTCCAAATCACAAAATTAAAAAGAAATATCAGATCCCAGCCTTCATTCAGGCACAGAGGCCCTAAACTTTACTCAGCCAATCAGAACTGGTGAGTCCAAGCCTGGCCGTCGCCTTGAAATCTGAAGGTAAGCTTCCAGCGTCGTGTCTTTAGGTAAGGGACCTGTCAGACCGTCCAGTTGTAAAAATTTCAAATTCGCCATCTTCAATATTTCCAAGTAGTTTTGGCGTTCTTCGATCCTTTTGAAACCTTGTTCCAGCTTTGGCTTGACTTGAGAGACCGTGAAGGTATTTGAGCTTTGTAATGATGTTAGTTCCTTAAGTAGGCTCCATGTAAAATCTGTTGGCCCGGGGTCTTCTGTACCTTGCTCAAAATTCGTGATTTGGCTCGCATTCTGAGACGAACCACCTGAGAAATTCTTACGTTGAAAGCGCTTGGACTTGAGATAGTCGCTGACGGAACGATCGTAGCTTTCCAGTAAGATTTTTAGGACTCTGCCATCGAAGTGCTTCACAGAGTGGAGGTCATCGAGCTGCTGACCCGATACAGAGCTGTAGGTACCATTTGTTGGTTCAGGGAGAATCCCTTGTGACGACTCGGATCTGGAATCGTTTCTTGGTGGCTGCTGACTTGTTAAGACTGCAAGCAGTGTCCGGCCTTCTTTGGCCGTCTCGTCTTCAATTGCCTTCGCCTGGATAGAGTCAACCTTTTCCACGAAATCTGGCAGTTCGATGGAGTTTAATTTATCGCCATACCTCACTGTATTTTCCAAGTCACTTAAAGGTTGCGCCAGATGTTCCGTCGAGACGTCTTCTATGATGCTCCCATCCAGAATTTGGTCAATTTCCAATGCCGCAAGGATGACGTTGGTGGATCTGGCCGTGTAGGATGTCAATGATGAATCGACGGAGGAGCTTTCTAATGCTGATGATGATGGCGTTGCTGTGTCCACTTGTGCGCTGGTTGAGTCGTTGATATGTGTACCGTTCATTCCTCCGTATAGCACGCTTGTAGGGAAAACAAATAAGATAAATTGGGGTAAAGTGCTTAAGTAATCGAAAGCGAAATATTATGATACTAAAAATATTTGTGAATTTTTTTTAAATTAAAAAAAAAAACATATATTACCTACTGTACTTTATTTAGTGAGCTTGTCATCTACAAATGAATCTCTGAAATCTATACGTTTTCGGTAGTTCTTACAAACATATCCTTTAAAACGACTCCGGGAGAAAGGAGGTTTGGCTCTTCCCCAGCGTTGCCTTCATTTTGAGCTGTGGCATGGCCCTGCAGGGCGGGTGCGGAAACTTAAGGGGCCAAAAATTTTGTAACGTAGGGGTGACATAGCTATCAAGTTTGAATGAAGAGGACCTCCAAAAGCAAAGTTACGGCTCTACTACATTACGCCGACCAATTGTATCTCTCTCTCTCTCTCTCTCTCTCTCTCTCTCTTATACCAACCAATGCACTGCTTCAGCTAAACACCATTTGCTCCGACTAAACACCCTTTCTTCTGGGTTAAACACCCCTTTCTTCAACTCCCAGTAAAAAAAATATTGACGTCAAACTTAAATGAGCTTCTCAATATAAAAAAAGTCAGTTATTTGAAAGCATCCAAGAGAGAACCTACTCGTTTTTCAGGTTCGAAAACATAATGTAAAAACATGCCGTCATGCACGTTTGGTCATCAGGAGTCGACTGGCAACTGTTGAAACACTGCTTCAAAAAGAGATCAAAGCTCTGGACACACAGGCTGCAAAGATAAGGATGATGATGATCATAGGTAATGATGCATTAATGCTATTGAATGATTAAGTGACGTATCACACGTGCAACACATTTCATAGTATATAGAAATTACCAACATCGCAGAACAGTGGTTCTCAACCTTTCTAATGCTGCGACCCTTTAATACATTTCCTTATGTTGTGGCGACCCCCAACGAAAATAATACTTTATAACTGTATAACTGAGGAGAATATGTGTTTTCGGGTGGTCTTAGGCGACCCCTGTGAAAGGGTCGTGCGACCCCCCCCCCCCGGGGTTACGACACACAGGTTCAGAACCGCTGACGCAGAACAAGCACTTGCACTACGCTTTCAACATCTTGGCCCCAAAAAAGTTTAATAGTTAATTCCAATATTTTTTCCTCAAATTTTTTAAAGCTTTCAAATGGCCCCTGGCGTGTGATGTGAAATGGAGCCCTAGACTCAAGAAATCAAGGGTCGCTGGCTAGCTTTTGTGGTCAAGATAAACAGAGATTTTTTTATGAAATAACTGTTTCTCACTTAAAACATGGACTGACCAGCTCCCAACACGGCGCCCAACAATCAGAAAACGCGCCAGAGTCAGAGTCCTGGTCTTGGATGTCAAAACAGCCATTAGATAAGGCGCACTGCATCTGTAGGAGTCACAGCAACAATAGATATTATTTGAAAAGTAAAAATAAAAAAAACATTAAAAAAAACAGGCATTTACGTATTTCATCCAATAACAAGCGATCTACTAAGACTTTGAGCACCGGTACGTTTTTACTGTATCCTTAACACTTTTTTTAGAATTTAATGTTGAAGCATTTTGAAAAACTATTATTCACAATTTATCAACCCCCTCCCCCACTTTTTTTTACCCCCCCCCCAATGATATCCCCCCCCCTACCCCCAATGAGTGAAGCCCCATTTGACGGATATGAATTTCCATTGGCTAGATGTTTCCAATAATGAAGTCCATTTAATTTAATTTAATATACTTTTTAGCTTTAACCCCATTTCCCCCACTCACTTCCATATACCCATGCCGCCATACCCCACACAAGCACACAAAAAGTGGCATTCGGGGGAGGGGGGGTCTTTAAAACTTTACAGGAGCGACGTGCCCTGTTTTTTTTCCAAGACATAATTCAAATTTTTTTAAAAACATTCATTTCAAACTTGATTTCATATTTAGTTCTCAGCCAAAGTACATTTCGTATGTCGTTTCATTAAGAACAATAACACAAGGTTATATCATTGGAGTCCAAAACAGAACTGACCTACTTCGAATTCAGGTCAAAGAATAAGACGCCGTCATGTGATATGTAGTTCTTTATGTTGTGGATAACTAGAAATAGATGCAATCTTTCTATAATTTTAACATCTCCAAGTGTTTAATTGGTCAAGCTTGTTGACGATTGCGACACCATGTTAACAGGTACGGCCAACATTGTTTCTATTTTTCATTTTTCCTTAGCGTTTTTTCAATGTCTTCCATAGCATAGGGTTAGCAAATCGTGAACTGGAAAAAAACGGGACACACGCAGGGAGGGTTTGGTTGGGGGGAATACCCTCCAGCTAAAGAGGGGTCCCGGGGGCCATCCTTTTCTCTTCTAAATATACTGCGCCACTAGAGTACCGTGAGGTTTCCCTGAAATTCTTCACTTAATTTGTAACTTTAAAAAAAAAAATCAGATTTGTGACTCACTTCCAATTCAGTCTCTACGTCACAAAGAGGTGAACACGTCTCCAACGCTGGGTCACTACTTCTTCTGCGCAGGTGCACCGACGTGTTAGCCAACACCACCAGCAAACACGCGGCGTTAAGGCGCACTGCCAACATCATCGTCACAATGCGCGCAGGAGTCTATGAAAGGTGAAACAACGTGTTATATTTCCCAATCAGTAAGAAATCAAAGAATTATGTTTGAAGAGTTTAGAGCGAACGAAGGAGAAAAAAAAGGAAATAAACACAAGAAAAAATCAAGAAGCAAAGAAAGCATTAAAGAAAGAAAGAAATAGTGAAACAAATGAGTAAAGAAAGGGTTGGGGGGAGGGGAAGAATACATTTAATAGTCTAACATTACGAAGAGTCTAGTGACACATGACCCCATGTTATCAGACGACAGGGGCCACGGGAATGTTTGTCAACACAGATAGCAACAATCAGGTCTGACATGCAGATCGCTTCTACGCTATTTGGTTTGGTATAAGAAAACCTTTCAGTTATGTCAACATGGTTGAACTCATTTGTTGGATTCCTGTGAGACTCAATGAATTAAACCCACCAATGGTCAAGTGGTCACATTGTCCGGTTAGAGGCGACGGACAGAAATCGTTTAGAAAATAACGGAGGAAAAGAATTAGAACAATAGCTGTGGTAAAGGAATAAAAACAATAACTGTGATAAAGGAATTAGAAAAATCTTTTTTGGTAAAAGGAATTAAAACAATAACTGTGGTAAAGGAATTGGAACAATTACTTTGGTAAAGGAATTAGAACAGTAACTGTGGTAAAGAAATTAAAACAATTACATGGTAAAAAAAATAGAACAATAACTGTGGTAAAGGAATTAGAACAATAACTGTGACTAGAAATTAATTAGAACAATAAATATGGTAAAGGAATTAGAACAATAACTTCGGTAAAGGAATCAGAACAATAACTGTGGTTAAATTGAGTGATAAAGACAGAGAGAAATGGCTACAGAGGAAAAGAGAGAAAGAAAACCAATGGACAGTTGGAAGAAATTGAAAATAACAATAGTAAAAAAAAAAAAAAAAAATTTTATAGACAGATATCCATATTTTTTAACGGAGATAAAATAAAAAAAAGAATGAGTGATTAATTTATTTTTTTAAACCATAATAATTCGGGTTATTATTTTACGCATTTTTCTTAACACTAATAATTTTCTGAGTTTCCTACACAATAAACACCCTGATGGTATCACAAGTGACAGAATCCAACTCACCTCCTCAGCACTAATTGATCAACGAGGATAAAACTCTCCACTGGAGAGATCGTGGAGTCCCCAGAATATCCATGTGGGGAAATGTTGGAATGACCCCTGTGCTACAAGTCTAACAGCAGGGGGTTGGTTATCACTACTGGGATTTCGATTGCGTGGGTAACCGCGTCTGATTGGTGAGGGCGTAGTCAGAATGGGGGGAAAAAAAGTGGCGGTGGTGAAAGAAAAGACCTAAGCATCAATTACACGAGAACGGGGAGTAGGGGGGGTGTTTATGGTAAACTTAAATAATTATAAATACTGACCGGACAATATTGTTATGCGTGGGTGAGTGTTATGAATATATTCTTTGAAGATCGTATCTTACGACATATTATCGAGCCCAAAGCATTGCGGTCCGATGTACAAACAAGAAATCGGACTCATGGGACCAATAGAATTCACCAACTTCCGGTTTTTAAAAAAAATTAAAAACATAATGGTTTTTAAAAAAATAACTATCATGGACACTGGCGCAGGAAGGTGGGTTCGGAGTGCGTGGTCCGCCTCTGAGGGCACTTCCCACCCCCTCCGTCCTTTTTGGAAGGGAGGCATTTTCGGCCAATGGGCAGATTTCTTTTTTCATGGAGGCGGGTCCTGGCCCAACCCGGGTGGCACCAACCCCTAGCTACGCCACTGATTACAGAGTTGTTTTAAAAAATATCCAAAAAATGCACCCCAATTCCCCCCTTGTTGAGAGAAATGTCTTGTAACAATGGCAGAATACAATTTATAAGGAATTGAAACTTGGAGTTTATGTTTCGGCATTGATGCTAGACAAACATTTCGAAAGATTTCGACATGACTTAGCAAAAAAGTAAGTGTCATATTTTTTTTTTTTTTTTTTTTTTTAAAATTTTATTAGCAGATACGCTTTCTCTCTGATGTACACGCCCCTGTTGTTTTTTTTTCCTTCATTGTACTGTATTTGTACATTAAAAAAAAAATTCAATATGTCTTCGTGGCTTTCTGTGAGGTCTCTTATCTCGCCGTCTGGGGGGAATTCAAGACTGACTTTGTTTCCTGTGGGGATTTCAAGACTGATTGTGATGACGACATTGCTGATATACCGGGATTCCTGGGGACGAGGGGGGTTTCATTGGCTGGGCACAGGACATTTGTTAGTGTGGGTGGGTGTTGTGATTTCCATATTTCAGTACCAGGGAATATACACACACAAAAAAAATCTTTAATAATAATGCCCGAACGGATCCTGCCCGTCGCAAGGGAGTTATGGAGTACAACATTTTTAACAGTGGTTAAATTATAAGAAATCTTTTGAAAGTTGGCATTAATTATTAAATTATATATATATATATATTTTTTTTTGGTACTTAATAGCTTAGGAGCTGGGAAAGCGACATGTAGTTGCTCTACAGTTCGTATGCTTACAAAGTAAGGGAGTGTAGGCGGCTCCGAGCAGGCCCGCAACTAGAAAATTCTTGGCGTAAGCAGCTGACAGAGTTCGGGCCCCTTTCGTGTTTCAAACCTGTGCGTATATTTTAATAGTGTACATAAAGAAACTCGAAAAAGAGCGGGCCCCTATCTAGCTCGATTCCCTGACGAGTGCTATGGTTGTCACCCCCCCCCCCTTTCCCAACAGGTGCGGGACTGCTCCGACCTCTGACAAGTTTTGACTTACTGACTTGGTGTTTTTAGGTTGCTCCGAGCTCTGACAGGTATTTAATTACTGACTTGGTGTTTTTAGGTTGCTCCGAGCTCTGACTGGTATTGAATTACTGATTAGGTGTTTTTAGGTTGCTCCGAGCTCTGACTGGTATTGAATTACTGATTAGGTGTTTTTAGGTTGCTCCGAGCTCTGACTGGTATTGAGTTACTGATTTTGGTGTTTTTAGGTTGCTCCGAGCTCTGACTGGTATTGAATTACTGATTTTGGTGTTTTTAGGTTGCTCCGAGCTCTGACTGGTATTGAATTACTGACTTGGTGTTTTTAGGTTGCTCCTAACTCTGACAGGTTTTGAATTACTGACTTGGTGTTTTTAGGTTGCTCCGAACTCTGACTGGTATTGAATTACGATATTTCTGTCATATGCTTTTTGAAAGGCTTTTTCTTTTTTAACAGCATGGCGTACTCACGGGTATGATGGTAAATGATTTCCAGCCCTTATTGATTGCATACGCTCATTGCCGTCTTACAAGCCATCCAAAGCAGCGTCAGTGCCTGTCGCTACCCACTCTATAAGGCGTCAATGCAGCTAAGCCTTGGTCAATGTATGGAGCTCCATCGGGGTGTATTATAATAGATTATGCACCTCTCCCCGTATTCTACCTGAGTTGCGCAAGCTAATATGCAAATATCTTTAAAACCAACATGAAATTCTTGTATGTCATCGAACAGTTCTTTCTATTGAACCCATTCTGATTTTTCCGTTAAATCCGCTTTGACGCACGTGGTGAAATACTGGAAAGTGACGTTTAAACCTATATACACAACACTGTAACGCAAAGACTTCAACACTTGAATGGCGTAATCTCTTATCTGAAATGATACTGTTTGACACAGTTTTATGTAATACGATTAGACAACTATGTGTCTGCTTTAGTTCTTTCATTATTTTTTTTACATATCATTGGGTTTTCTCCTTTTCTCTCTCTCACCTCCCCCCCTGACTTTTTTCTTTATATCTAGCTTTGAAAATTTTAAAAAAAATTATAAAATATTTAATCATGAATATATTTTCAGTCTTGCTGTATAATATTTTTTTTTTTTAAAAGGGTTTTCAAGGGAGGTAATCCACTTTTAAAACGATCCTTTGCCTAAAATGGGTATTTTTGACTTTTTTTTTTATATCTATCTTTGAAAATTTTAAAAAAAATTATAAAATATTTAATTATTAATATATTTTCATTCTTTCTTTATAATATTTTTTTTTTTTTAAAAGGGTTTTCAAGGGAGGTAATCCACTTTTAAAACGATCCTTTGCCTAAAATGGGTATTTAAAAAAAAAAACACTACAGGCATCTTTTTAAGTTTCTTCTGCAAAACTTATTCATGACTAGCCATTGCTTTTTTCTTTAAGACAGCCGAACGAGGTTACAGAATTATTTTTTTTTTAAAAGGCAATAAAAATAACTCTGTTATTTTAAATTCTAAATTTAATTCTGTTTTTCTACTGTTGTTTGTTCGCTGGTGCAGGCTTCTTGCCGACAATTTTTTAATTTTTTTTTTGTGGGGCTATTTTTTTTCAGGTTTTCACATACTTTTTTTATTAATTAAACAACACTAAAGACAGTGTAAAATATGAAATAATAATTAACATTTAGCCTCTTGGAGAGGATTACCATGGCATAAATTATTACCTTACCTTTGCTCCAACCCAGCCCTTCCAATTTTATTGGTGTCGGCTCCAATATTTCCACTTTCGCCTACTCATAAATGGATCTAAAGCCCAGAGTCTATACGAAGAGGACCACGAAGACGACCACCATGCAGACCACGAAGACGACCAGGAGGTAGTCTACAAAGACGACCACGAGGTAGACCACAAAGACGACCACGAGGTCGACCACACAGACGACCATGAGGTAGACCATAAAGACGACCATGAGGTAGACCATAAAGACGACCACGAGGTAGACCACGAAGACAACCACGAAGACGACCACAAAGAGACCTCGCTCTCAGCTGTCACTGTATTCCAAAGAACTTGAGAGTTTATATTTACAATTTTTGTGATATTTTAAGTTAAATGTATCTTCATTACTTTTTTTTCTATTCTGTGTATGTAATGACAGAATGCTGGTGTAGACATAGAGCAAACAGAATTTTGAATGCTAAAATATGATGCTAAGATAGGATGCAAAATATGAAGCTAAATATGATGCTAAATTATGATTCTAAAATGTGATGCTAAGATAGGATGCTAAAATATGAAGCTAAATATGAGGTAAAATATGAAGCTATATAAGATGCTAACATAAGATGTTAAAATTGTATGCTAAGATAGGATGCTGAAATATGAAGCTAAATATGATGTTAAATTATGAAGATAAGATCCTACACCTTTACTTTCATTTCATTGTCAAAAATAAAGAGAAAAAAATCATTAACTTCCTTTCAAATTTATTCTCTACTGCATTTTTCTGACAATTTCAAAAACAAAAATAAGCCAAACTGAATTATAACAATTTATTAAATAAAAATAATTAACCTAAAGCAAAGTTTTACAAATTGTGTTCCACGGTTTGCTGGGCAGCAAGTGCTTCCTAACATCTGCACGTGAAGTGAAAAGCTTGCAATGTAATTGTTAAAGATAAGTCGCCATGGGAATACCTTAATGAAACAATGACGCTGTAACCTAAAATACTCTGGGAACCTCTTGCCTTACTATTTGTTTAATATTAAGGGGAAAATGTATCAGGTAAATGACACATAACAAGAAACTACTCCACAAAAAGACAGGAGTAAAACGTGATTTTAAATATAAAACAAAAATAAACAAAGAATTGCATTATATAATGCTCTTATTTTGACAAAGTCAAGTCAATAAGTCAGAGAAGAATTGTCTGCCAAACAAAATTTCTGCAAAGTTCTTTTACTGGTTGTCTGTAGTCATTTTTTATATTACTAAACCTGTCAGCGTAATCTCTACTAGGCATCTTTTCCCTGGCCACTCATGAACAATTACATTGAGTTTAAACATCTTCTACAATAATTTTTGTCCTTGAACAGAAGTTCTTAAATACTATATAAAATGCCTACCCTTGTATTCAAAGACCTAAAATCCTGTCTTTAATCCAGTATATTCATATTAACAAACAAATCTACAAAAATTATATTATTTAATTCAAAACAACCTTTAGACAGCTGTTTATATATTATCATTCCTTGCATCAATTACCCACAGCATCAACTGGAAACACTCATAAAATCTTTTGTAAAATGGAATTCAAAAAAACATAAGCAAATATAAGTGCATCACATTCCAAATAATAAGTACATTATGTAGGAAAATTAACCACTAGAAGGGATAAAGTGTGTTCAACATTTCATTTTTTACAAATTGCAGTAGAAAATACTTCTTATTTGCAGTGTAAGAAATATATGGTTTTATGATTTTACAATTCATTAGCCAATGTGAATAAATATTTTAATTAAATAATTAAATATCTTCACTTACTAAAAAAAATTAAATTAATGAACGATAGGCCAATAAAACATGTTGCATATTTTAAGTTATTAAAAAAATAATGTTTGTAACCAAAGCTAATCAGAATGAGAGATTATTAAAAGATGTAAGGCAAACTAAAATTTATTCACAAATAATTACTGTAGCCTTTGTCAAAAGACCATTTTAAATCTCACCATTGTCTTGCCTTAAAAAAAAAATATTAATAAATAAAATAAATCTAAATCTTTAAAAAAATATGCCTTTCAAAGTCAGCCAATTTTTCTTCAGTCATCTGAGATATTCTTATTGTAAACTGACTTCAAAACTGAATGTCAGAATGCAATTGAATTTGGCATAGCAGTTCACAAAAATGTGAAAAGTGACATCAAGAATTTTATTCAAAATTGTGACATAAAGCCTTGAACACATAAACAGTGAATTTATGTAGACACACGTGACTATGTAGGCACAGTTTTATGGGAGTCATTTACCATAATGATATGGTTAAAATTTATATAAACAATCCCTTTTTTTTTTTAAACATTAAAGAAAATATCCTGGAAAGTATTTTTTTAAAAGACCTTCCTAAAGGGAAGCAATCTACTTTAAAAATCAACTTAACATAGAAAAAAATTTGTGTACAGCTTTTTCAAAAAAAAAAAAAAACATTAATTAATTTGTCTCATTCTAAATAACAATATAAAAATTGGCTAAAAACTTTTTTTAAAAAACCTTCCTAAAGGGAAAAAATATAATTTAAAAAAAAAATTAAAAAAGAAAAAAATTTGTGTAAAGCTTTTTCAAAAAAAAAAAAAACATTAATTAATTTGTCTCATTCTAAATAACAATATAAAAATTGGCTAAAAACATTTTTTTTAATATAATTATGCTGAACAAATATTATTGAAAATATCCTTCAATTTGACCTTGGAGTGTTGGAATGATAAAGCTTGTAAAAGTTATCTTGTCTTGCTCTTTCCCTCCCCAAGAAATATTCTTTAAATATTTCCTAAATATTCCTTAAATCAGCTCACATTCAGATTAAAACAAATATTTTGGTGTGTTATAAGTATCCTCTTTTCATATCTGGTTCAATTTCCAGCTGCGTAGCACCAGGGGTAAGACCACATCGTCTGCGAAATGTGTTGCCATATGTCCATATCCATTTGTTGCAAACTGCAATACAGACAATCAAAAAGGTGTTTGTGAAACACAGGGTCTGTTTTACAGAGATAATGTTGAAATTTTTTGTGAGGTGAGTAGGTCACAATCTTTGTAAACACCCCCCCCCCCCCCCCACACATGACAAAACCAACCAGACAATCTCTAAAATGGCATCCACAAGGGAAGAGAGATGAAGGCCAGACAACACACGGCTACTCAAATTAGAAGCAGACACACAAAGTATAAGATACACATGAAAGCAACTGCATAGGAAGGCAAAGGACCAAAATGAATGGAAAATTCTTGTAGATTGCCTGTGACCCAGGCGGGTAAAATGGATAAGTAGGCAAGTTATACAACTTAATCAACTCCAAAAGGCATCTCAGCTTTAATTCCAATAAATAAACAATCAGGCGGAAAGAAAGATAATTAATAATTAAGTGTTTCTGGACTTTTTCAGATTAGATAGGATAATATAAGATTCTCTCATTGATCCTAAGAACTGTCAATATTCATGCTATGCAAATTGATAAAAACTCTTAATCAGATTTTATTTTTTAACTTTAAACTAGATCAAAGGAGAACAGTTCCAACTCACTCCACTTCTGACCAATCAAAACAGGGCAGCCGGCATGGTGTGTCAAATCATCCCTCTGATGTGCAGGATCATAGTTGTACCACATCAAGGCCATGTTCTAGGTGAGATGTCAAGAATTGCATTGTTCAGTAAAATGTATGACATTGTTGAAACAGGACAAAATATCCAGTTTCAAGAGTCAATTTATTGTGGTATGATGTAAATAAATACTAGCAGTTCCCATCCTTCCCCCCCCCCCCCCCCCGGGTCAGAAGTTGTCTCAGTGGGGAGTTATAGAAATGACTGGGTGAAAATAAGCTCCCTAAATGTTAAGTGTTTATGAAAGCCTGTATATGTATCTAAATTTGGCTATATCATTTTTAAGAATGGGGTAAAGAGGGCGTACAGATGAGGTATAGAGGGGTACATTATCCCACAGTTATGAAACGACTGGCATATATCCTCTATCTCAAATTTTTTTTTTTAATTTACAACAAACATTGTGACATTTCCCATTTTAATTCAAAAAAGGTTAAATTAAATAAATGATATTTTTTACATTAAATAATTCTAAGTGATAATTTTTTACATGAAAAAAATATTATTTCTTACATTATTTCTTACGTTAAAGCTGCATGAATTCACATTTCTATATTTTGTAAACTTTTTTTACAAACATAATTAATACATTAAAATAGCAAATAACTAGGTACAGAAAAAAAAACAATTTTTTTTTATTTTTTTTTGGGGGGGGGGGGGGGGGGGGTTAAAAAATAAAAAAAAAAAATTTTTTTTTTTTTTTTTTTTGGGGGGGGGGGGGGTCTTAATAATACAACCATTTCTTAATCTAGTCAAAATTTTCTTTCAGCTCATTTCAATTGGTGATCAGCTTTGCCACCTGAATGTAGCTTTTCAAAAAACAAGTTTCTAAACATGATTTTTAAGAAACTATATATGTAAGTTTATATAAGTGCTCTTATATTTTTCACACTATTTCGGTGTGCTTCAAAAAAAAGTAAAAGCTTATTTTATTCGGCTCAAACAGGGATTATGTTACAAGAGATTTTGATCTCTTAGCAAGGCTGAGTCAAATTATTTCCACAAACTGAATGTTATGCTACTCTCAACTTAATGAGACTATAATTTTTTTTTTACAAACTTACCTTCATTGGTGCAACAGATATCCCAGCTCTAGTAAATACTGTTGAGCCTCCTCTCTGTACATCACTTAACTAAAACAGAAACAGATCTGATTATTTTAATAAGGATAATGATAAAACGCATATACCATTCGTCCTGGTTTGACTAGGATCATCCTGGTCCAGCAGCTTTGTTCCCCCTGGTTTGAATCTTTGTCCCGGTTTTCAAACTCAGTTTGGTAAAAAAGATTAATGTGTCTTGTCTTATTTTAGATATTACAATAGATATATTGTTTGCTATCAAATTCTAGTTTTAATATAACTAAGCTGAAAAACTATATGTCAAGTCTGTCAAGTTCTAAACTTGTATTAGGAAACACATTATTCATAATTTAAGTCCACATGTAAATTTCAGGCTTCTTTGAATATGAGTCCTGAGCTAACCTATGACCAAGCCCCCATCTCATATTTAGAGTATAGAAGTCTTATCAAAGCTTACTAAACAAAAAAATCAACAACAATCATCTCCTCATGACTATAATAAATTTCCATTGATGAAGATTTTGGACAAAATGAATAAAAACATTCATTAAAAAGTAGATTCAATTTAGAAACATGATGGGATGAATCTCTTTCTATCTCCTAATACCCAACACACAGGTTGCAACTTTTCAGACCTTGTGCGTTCTTTAAAAGGCGTCATGTTCCTTCTTGAGTAGTTACCATCTGAGTCACTCACAAGGATGTGAGATTTAAATTTTTAAAAATGAAAGACTGTTAGTATTTTTCCTTCTTTCTAATTTATATAATATAGCTAAGTTTTGTATTTCAAATTTCATAATAATTATAGAGGAACGAGTTGGTGATTTTATGAGTTGTTAAGTAGACTTTTACATAATGATTTTTTATAAGTTTTTAAGTAGACTCTTACATAGATAAGAAATGTGGCTATTCTTTCCCCTGAATCCTTTAGCTCTGCCTGTTTAGGTGGCTCCTGTCACGAGAAATCAAATAATTTTTAGGTTGATAATCACAAAGTTTTAAGTGATAGGATTTTTATAGACTCTAAAAATTTCATTTATTTCCATTAATGAGAATTTTTAGACTTAACAAATAATATGGTATTGAATGCAAAAAAGGTTGTTAAAGAAAAGAACAACATATTCAAAGGAAACTTTTTTCCTTTTTGGCACATTAAAATATTTCATGCAGGATAGACTTTGGTTAAGATATGCCCAATGTCATGACATATCAAAGCAGTTTAGTTTTTATTTATTTTTTAATTTTTTTTATTTTGCAGAAACCTCTCTTAAAAATTCTAATCAAAGTTTTCAAACAAATTTTTTTTTCAATACCAATTGTCATTTAAAAATTAAGCTGTTAAATTTGCCATCCTTTTTTTTTAATCATATAATATTCATAGACCATACGCTAAAGAATGTATTTATTTTTACACCAAAAAAAAAATTATTTACAATAAAAATTGGTAATAAATGTCGTCAAGATGCTCTGTATAGATATTCAGTAAATACTTACATCAAAAGGATCCATGTGTACTTCATAGTGTCCACCAAGACCATAGTTGACAACCTGTCCCACACATTAAAAGATAAGTGCAGCAGATTAAATTTACCAACTAATCTTACATATATCATGTCTATTACCATAATCATAGGCTGATCCCTTTCTCATTATTATGCTAAAATATAGGATTTATGAAAAAAATGAGGCAATCAAGGAATTAAATTTAAATCCTTTATGATTAACAATCATAAATAATTCTTTGGGTGCTCCTTTTTTTTTTTTCATGATCCACGCATGAAAAGTATATCAGTGCAACCAATACCTATTAGTATTTACTATTCAGTTGGCAAAAATGTTTACCTGAAAAGCTTCACCTGATGATGGACCATCAGGAAGTCTCTGAGATGTATCTAGTCCTGTGATACATTCTATCCTTTTTGCCATTGATCTGGCCAGCTGGGATTCATTGTCCCATATCCAAGCGCTGACATAATTAACATAAACAAGATTAAAACCATCATAAAAATAACAGTATGTGATGAGTTAGTTAGTAAAGATCTTGCAGTAACAGTTCAGTAAGCTATATATTGTAATTTGTAAGTGTAAGTATGTACAGTATTGTACAGTACATGACATGAAGCCAAAATGTATTATAATTAAGTTCTTATGGCTCTTTTTAAAAATGTTTGGCCAAATAAAAGGTGGGATGGGGTGAATAAAGGCTGCTAATATTTTACAGTTCACCTGTGACTGTGTCATATTGAAAATTGATGTCATTCTCATTCACACTCAGACGGAGACTCACTATTTTTATCAATTGACTTAGTTATATTTACTAACAAATCGACTATCAAATAATCATATATATGGCATTAAATTTGTTTTTCATAGTCATAGTACAATATGTTATGAATTCCTGACTCGTCATTGACAATTAACATCTTCACCTTAAATGGCTGTAGATAAATTCGTAACAAAGGACTCAACATTAATAGCATGTCTTGGTTAAGTGAATAAAAGTATTAAAAAGGCAATCAAATGAATAACGTACAGATCACTTGTTCTAATTTCCGAGACAGTAGAGTTGTCTCCTCCAACTTTTCCCCTCTCTAGCTGCAGAGACATAAAAATGGATCAGACTGTAACAAACTCCATAATTTATCTTTTTCAGAATAATTCCTTTATTATTTTTTTTAATAGCCTACATGTGAAACCTATTTTACACTTATATCACTATTTCAATGTTAGCAAGTCTTTCTTTCAACCGATCGTCTATATATGTGAGTACTGGAAAGGAATTATTATTAATTTTTAACAACGTATACTATTTTATTTTTTAGAAAAAAATACCTAAAATAAATTGTATGTATTCTATGGACCATGGAGGATCTTTATTTCCACATATTGAATATTAAATATCCAAATAATGTTACATCTCTTTATACATGACACTAAGTTGAGTTGATAATACAGTTCTCAAAAGGTTTTGTTTAAAAGAAATTACTTTTTTTTTTCAAACCAAATTTCACAATAAAGAATATCCCTTGCAGTCAACGCCCCATGACAACAATAGTGACCAAGGCCAAGTCATTTAGTTTTTATTATCTTTTTAAAAGTAACAAGTCCTATATCATTAATATATTATTATTTTAACAATATTTCTTTAAATGTAATTTTAACGATTACGAATGGGAAGTCATCAAGTTCTACTCCTTCTTACGAATGAGAAGTCAGTTAGTTCTTCTGCCTACTCACCCTATTCTTTACAAAATTCTTTAAATGATCGCTCTCTTGATCGCTGACCACATTGTAGATAACTGAGGCAAACGGCGCCAAGGACAGAATCTCTTCCTTGAAACGATAGTAAGGCAGAACAGCCTCCCTGTACCTGCACACAATCTTTGGGTTGTTGGGTTCCTGAAATCAAAATATACGTTTTAATGTAGGAAAGGCAAAAATAAAAATGCCTCTCAAGCAAGTCGTAAGAAAAAAAAAAAATAAGAAAATAAAGGGAGATAGTCTCAGACAGCCTTATATTATGCAGTTTGATACAAATTTTAACACCTCCAGATAAATTATTTTGTTTGTTTTGCCACTTTTTACAGACGATAGAGCGTCACGTACACACTGGTTTTCAAATTTGTCTATTTTTACATACCGCCGGGTAATGTCGATTCTCTAAGCTGCACAACCGACTGAAGTTCTGAAAGTAATCCACATGAGGAATCGACTGAAGTCTAGGCTGTGACCTAAGCTCTCTCTCTAATTCTCCAACATCGCCATGATTGGGATCTAAAGAAAAAAAAAATAGGACAAAAATATTTTGCAAACAGAAATGAAACAGAAAATATCATAGTTAGGACTCGCATATTCCTTTTGGATTGTGACAGTTCACATTTCTTTCACTACATGTCTCTTTTTGGGTTTGGTTGCATGGAAAGAGTTCATACAGGATCTACAGAGGCATCATCACTAGGTTTGGTGTCACCCGGTGCGGTCCACAACCTCCCCTCTAGTGACGCCACTGAGAATCCATACAATTAAATAAAGATCAGAACTACGCGCTTTTTTTTTTAAACTGAGCAGTTGGTTGGTAACAATGATGAGCTGATATTGTCCTAATGAAATTTAACTCGCCCTTCTAAGCAAGATTTAGCTAGCACAGTTATTTATTAGATTCCAGTCAGTAGATACGAGCCAAAGCTAAATCACGTGATGTTTTCGAGGCCCCCCTGCAACGGCTATGGATACATGACGGCTCTGGATAATTGACGGCCCTGCATATGTGACAACTCTGGATAAGTGGCGGCCCTGGATACGCAACGGCCCTTGGATTCGTGACGGCCCTGGATACGTGGAGTCACTAGATACGTGGAGTCCACTGGATACGTGGAGTCACTGGATACGTGGAGTCACTGGATACGTGGAGTCACTGGATACGTGGAGTCACTGGATACGTGGAGTCACTGGATACGTGGAGTCACTGGATACAAGCAATAGTCTTCTAATCGGTTGTCTGGTTTATCGGGCTGTTCAGCTGTGTTATGTCTTCAAACGCTTTTCTTTCTCAGTTCCCTTTTATACAGCTCATTGGCTTTTCAAACAATAGGATGGATTACAGTGTAATGAATCTGAAGACATCTCGTAAGGCACAAACTCCAAGTTTCAAGGATCATTTGTGGGCAATGGCGTAATTAACACTAATGTCACCCCGGGCGTGCCAATAACTGTGTCGCCACGCTTCCATGATAAAAGCCCTAGGATGAAAATGCCTCCCCTCTATATAAAGAAAATCATGTGCCACCCGGGGCGGACCGCTTCCTATCCTCACCCCCTTTTCCTGCGCCCCTGTTGGAGGTTTTTTTTTTTTTAAACAATTCGTTTTTCACATTGTGCCCGCATTTTAATGTAACATGAAGTTGTTCCCCTAATATTTACAGCCAGCTTTTAGCGAAAAACAGAGATGCCCTAACAACCCCCCCCCCCTCTCTCTCTCTCTCTTGTTGTAACAACGAGCTGAACTCTACATGTTGACACAAATAATTAGTTCTCTTTTGGAGGTTTTTTTTTTTTAAACAATTCGTTTTTCACATTGTGCCCGCATTTTAATGTAACATGAAGTTGTTCCCCTAATATTTACAGCCAGCTTTTAGCGAAAAACAGAGATGCCCTAACCCCCCCCCCCCCCTCTCTCTCTCTCTCTTGTTGTAACAACGAGCTGAACTCTACATGTTGACACAAATAATTAGTTCTCTTTTCATCCGCTTGTGCCCTTTAGCACAGAGGTCACGTAACTTTTTTCACAGTGGGCCGGAGAACTGAGAAAATGACGAGCGTAGGCCACATAATCATTCTGTACAGTACTTACAAGCCAGAACGAAAGCTCTGGGAATAAAAGACGAAAAACTAAGTTTAGAATTCCGTGTGATTCATGGGTGAGTGGCGAGCAATGCAAAAAGACAACCAACATATTAATTTACTAAAAATGTTATCGTATAAAGAAGGCGATGTTAGCAAAAAAAAGATAGTTACATCAGACCTAGTGTGTACCGAGTCTCACAAACTAAGCAGCAAAAAAGATAGTTACATCAGACCTAGTGCGTACCGAGTCTCACAAACTAAGCAGCAAAAAAGATAGTTACATCAGACCTAGTGCGTACCGAGTCTCACAAACTAAGCAGCAAAAAAGATAGTTACATCAGACCTAGTGCGTACCGAGTCTCACAAACTAAGCAGCAAAAAAGATAGTTACATCAGACCTAGTGCGTACCGAGTCTCACAAACTAAGCAGCAAAAAAGATAGTTACATCAGACCTAGTGCGTACCGAGTCTCACAAACTAAGCAGCAAAAAAGGTTAGTGAGATTTGTTAAACTGACGATTGGCTTTCATGATGTCATCAATGTTTGGTTTGCAATTGCTGCACACAATCAACAAAATAATTGCTTTCAAATGTTCATCAGTCTCTCTCGTTCGATCTGTTGACCTCTCATACTTCATTTTTGAAAATATTTGCTCGCAGACATAAGTTGTTCCAAACACGGATGCCATACCAGCGGCAAATTGCTCCAGTTTAAGAAACTCAACATCAGGTAATTAGCGGTATAATTCAACACGTTTACCTTCTATGTGGTTCTCTTTCAACAAGTCATTTGCTTGCCTATCAATGAGCTCCGACTGTAGTTCAACTGGCACATCATCGAGGTTACAATCAAACGGATTCTGGAACAGAAGAATGTCACTCTCAATTCTGCCAAGCGCTAAAAAATCTCTCCACAAAATGCTTATTCAAGTTTCAAGTGCATTTCATTCACGTTGGTTGTGATGTCGACCAAAATGACAACTTGGACAGCCAGGTAGGATCTGACAGCCAGGTAAGATCTAACAGCCAGGTAGGATCTGACAGCCAGATAGGACCTGACAGCTATGGATCAGCTCCATTTTTTTTTTTTCAGTGAGATAAACATCTATTTCGTTTCGGAGCATGTAAAAACGAAACAGGACTTTACCGCAGGTGAGCCACCTCACTGCTGTGTGATAAGGCAAGTCCCAGAATTCAGAGTCAATCTCTTCAAGAAGAGCCTGGAACTTACGGTGACTGAGTGCATGTCCCCGAAATAAAGTTCACAGAGAAACGACTGCTTTCGGCGGTACACAAGAAATATCTAAATCTTTCCCACACAGTGCTTGCTGATGTATGATGCAGTGTATGAGCAGAGCACCCGGAATCTGCGAATCTTCCAACTAAGTCCTTAACTGCCCCACCAGACACTTCCTCGCTCATGCCATGTTTTTTGTAACACGCATTTTGTAGACATTTACACTTGAATATTTTAATTTGTGCTTGAAAGACACGGTAGAGCCCATATTATAAATTATCATAATTTTCCGTGTGCAAAATGCTGTCATGGGCAAATATTCACAGCCCCTTGTATAATTTTGCTATGCCGTAGAACTATTTGAGAGCTTCATTCATAAGAGTTTGCCGTGTGCAAAAAAACTATTAAACCATTGGCCAGGGAAAGCTTTAGTTTATAAGTAAGACAAAATTTGGTATCAAATGAAAGATAATTGAATGGACTATATGTTTGTTAAAATTTTCTTAAGTTTAACCCAACAATAATTTTTTTTTTTAAATTTTAATCCCAACCTCTAACGTCTCGGACCCGGGTCCGAATAGCCACTTCGATTTTAGTAATAAGGGGATACCTTGCCTTATATAGACCACACAGCACATACAGGTATAATGAATGCTGTAGTTTTGGTAAACAGCTATATATTAATAAATATTATATTGAATTTACTGACCATTATAGTGCATGGTTAGATAATTTACAAATTAATTATAATTGCGTAACATTATTAAAACAACATTTTTTTAAATACAGCATTATCTCTGAAAGTAAAAGTCTTATGAAATTATCATTAAAACGAGAATTATATAGCTTATGACGCAAACACCGGTATGGGTCACAGAACGTGGAGATGCGGTCAGTGTTAACAAGGGACAAACGCAGTCTTACTTTGAACATTTTTAGCTCAGAAAATACTAAAGAGGGAAAGTTGTTTGCGTATTTAATTTTTTTAATTAAAGTTTGCTCTGTTATACTATATACCTTAATACTTTGAAATATTTTTTTTTTTAGTTTTGAAAGTTTTTGATACTAAAGACCGTACACATTCAAGTACAGTCGGCGGGCCTGATGAACTGACGTCGCGGGCCCAATACGGCCCGCGGGCTGTGGTGTGGTGTTCCCTGCTGTAGCAGACCAGCTCTCTTCTTTTTGCTTATTCCATAAAACAGGGCTGGGAAGGGCGGCGTGATGATGGGAACAGTGAGTTAGCTAGCTTCAGTGGCCCCTGGGGCGGGCCAGTCATTTAGCCGCCCCCCTGCAGATGTCCGAAAATGACGCCCTTCCCTATCAATAAAAAAAAGTGCCGCCCTTGGCAGACAGCCCCCTTCCCCGCGCCCCTTCCCCCAGACCCCTGGGGGGCAAAATAAGGCAGTATGATTTAGTGCTAAATGCAAATGAACATCACGGTGACAGGTATGCTAATGACAAGGTGAATGTCTTGTGACACGATGAGATGCATGATTTGTGTACCAACAGATACAGGTGTTAAAGTAGACAGGTGTAAAGCACAATCAAGTATTCGTTGTAAAAAAAAAGTGCGTGATACGTGATACGTGAAATCAATGCAAAGCAAGGCAACCTGTTTTGTTTTTTTTATGTTACGATACCCACAATGATGCCCACTATGATGCCCTCTATGTAGCCCTCTAAGTTTCCCACTATGTTGATCACTATGTGGACCACTATGTTGCCCTATCTCTGGATGCATTAAGAAAAATGAATAATTAATATATTAATAACATAATGATAAACTATTCTGCACATATCAATGGTCTCCGAAAATAGATGGGGGTATTGCAAGGAATTTGCCTGCTAGATTCGCCTTTGGGGCTAACGCAGTGGTTCCTAAAGTGTGTGCGACGATTGTCTCACAGTTGGTGGGGAGTGTGGAGAGAGAGAGAGAGAGAGCTTGAAATGTTATACAATTGTCATTTCCTTGCCATATTCAATTGATTGTGATGGGACGTGACATCTAGTGGAACTGGTAAAAACAAACTATAACCCACTTCAAAAGTTTTAACTGTTTGCAGAAGCCTCGACAATTTTGCAATTAGAAATACCGTTATCTTAAATAGTCGTTTTATTGATTTAACGATACAGATTAAATACATTTTTTAAATTGGCCTAAAATTGGCCCAATATTGGCCTAAAATTAGCCTAATTGTTAAAATTTAGCATAAAAGGGCCTCTTAGGATAAGCCGAATTCAGCAAAGGCGTCGAACCTCGAAAGTTTCGGAACCATGGGATTAACCTGTGACTCAACGTGTATCTAAAGTACACAGCATGAGGAAGGTTTGGCCAACTATTTAGCCGGCTGGGTGTTGGCAAGAGGAAGGTTTGGCCAACTATTTAGCCGGCTGGGTGTTGGCCAGAGGAAGGTTTGGCCAACTATTTAACCGGCTGGGTGTTGGCCAGAGGAAGGTTTGACCAACTATTTAACTGGCTGGGTGTTGGCCAGAGGAAGGTTTGACCAACTATTTAACCGGCTGGGTGTTGGCCAGAGGAAGGTTTGACCAACTATTTAACCGGCTGGGTGTAGACTTGAGGATTGTCGTTGGTGTATAGCTTAAGCATGCTCTTCCCACATCGACACGAACCGTGCGTGAGATTGTACCTTTTAGCTCCCTACATCTCATCTCCAACTGCATCTTCACGCTCGAGGGGAGATCAACTTGATAAGTCAAGGAAGCCGTACGTAAAAACACCGGATGAATTTAGGACATATTTCAGAGTTAACTTATTGTCACAAACTTTCGTCAGGTGCGTGACGTCACTGGCTGGACAAAGGAGTCCATGCTTCACTTCGTCATCAGTCGAATATATTCGTGACCTTTGCAATACAAGGTTGGTAAGGAAAACGCGTGTAACGGAGGTTGGTTTACACGGCCTAAGAACAATCCCCCCCCCCACACACACACACACGTTAAGCTAATGACTATCTAACATCACATGGTCTATACTGTGGTCGTACCCAGTAGTTTCGCCTCGTCGTAAAGTGCTTCTGCCTCGTGGACTTGACCATTCTGTGGAGGGAAATTGAGATGGTCAAACTAAATGTTTGCTGAACATTTCTGAACTTTTCAGTTTTAGATCATTCGCATCACCAGTAATAGAAATATGGGCGCTTTTTTATATTACTTATCGGCATTAAACAGGGCACTCATTGGCAGGGGCATTTTATAAAATCGATGGTAAATCGAGTGATAACCACATCGTTGCCACCATCAATAATAATAATAATCCTAGAGTGGATCGTGACCACCCCAAGGGAGTTGAGGAGTGAAAATATTGTAAAAGGGGTTGAATGATATTAATTCCCTTGAAATGTGGCAGCAAAAAATTAAGTGCTTTTGCTTTATTAATAAGTTAAGAGCTCGAAAAGCGACCTCTAGCGGCTCTACATTTCGTACGCTTAATGACTTAGGCTTTTTAGGCTGCTCTGAGCTCTGACTGGTTAGTGACTTACGGTGTTCATTTCGTACGCTGATTGAAAGAGTTTTGAGCAGCCAAGGGATATTCACAGCGTCTGGTGGTAATTGATTTCCTACGCTCATAGCCAACTTACAAGCCATCGTAAATAAGATCAGTACCTGTCGCCACCCACTCTACATCGAGTCAGCACAACAAAGCATTGGGGTATTTATGGAGCGCCATCTGTAGTTATTATTATCATAGAGTATGCACCTCTTACCGCACTCGACAGGTGTGGCGTGTTCACGTCGCCAAAACTAGTAGTAAAAATAATTAATATCTTTAAAAAAAAAAAACTGATTCCTTTTACGTCCATGATTGTTCCTTGGAGTCCGTCCCTCTTCAAAGCACCATGGCGCAAATCTCATTGGAAATTTATCCAGCGTAATTACAGGCAAGTGTGACCCATTCAGGGACCACCACTCCAACTCATTTTTTTTTTAAACCACGTCTCTGATGGACCCAACGGAACATCAAATCGGCGATTTGATGGAACCATCAGTTTCCCAGGATTTGTCGGAACTAGGCCTATACTGAGTTCAAAATGTCAGCCCCCCCCCCCCCCCCCCCCCCCCATTTTTCGTGACTGCAGATCCAGATTTGTTTTTTCTTCAAGGGTTGAATCCCTTAGCTTGAACCAAAGACGTTGCAGACAAACTCAGTGGACGTTTGCAGTGACTTTTATGTTACTAGCCTGGTAGTTATCCAATATTTATGCTTTTCAGAAATGATACAACCAACTGTGAGCTTGGTTAGCATAATATATCTTCTAACAATGTGTTTAGGGTTTAGCTTTAGCCCATCGCCTGTTTGACTCTCTGAAGAAATGTTGTTTGTTACGTGGTGTTGAATATTTGATCCAAGCTACCATACATCTTTTCTTTTTTTTTTTTTTTTTTGTTTCTTAACAGCCTGGTCTATAACGTTGGCTTAAAGCCGGATCTCCTGCAGTACGGGATTCAACCTAGACATATCTCAATTTTTTTTTTTTTTTTTTTTTTTTTTTGTTGCTTAACAGCCTGGTCTATAACGTTGGCTTAAAGCCGGATCTCCTGCAGTACGGGATTCAACCTAGACATATCTCAACATCTCATAAAATTATCCTAAGCTGTAAAGCTATTTACTCACAAACAAATACGCACGCCCCATTAGGGCTTTAATTCCGCCATCAGTGGGCCTGTAAACCGGGTTCACCAGATGCTGCAGTTCTGTGCTGGCAAAAAGGGCCAAGGACGCATTCAGCCAATCAATGCTGAGGTTGAGCTTTCCCTCTGTTGAAACATTAGACAGAGATCTTGGGTGGAATAGCGCATTTCGTTTATCTGCTTCGGTTGTTTGTAATGTTACGGTTGACTTACCAAAGCAGTCTTATCGTATTGCAATTTCGAAATGGGTGCATATTAAATGTTTTACAAATGTACTGTAAATGACAAAAACACACTTGAGCTTTTTAATAACGTTTGTATAAAAGATTGTCAGATTGTTTTTGATTGTCGAAGAACGATCAAGAAGCTAAATGCTTCGTTCATTTTGATAATCCATAGAGAAGTACTGGTATAATCCATTCAAACAACTTTGATCCATGATCAATACTCGGTAGGATTTTTGGTTGTTTTTTTTTAAATAATTTTTTAAAATATTTTGTTTAAAAATGTCTTCCAATTGTAGGAACGTGACATTCTTGACCCGCAGCTTAGCATGTAGCACATACCTGTAAAAGCAGTTTGTCCAATCTCAAACGCGTCAAGGGGAGCTAGTGGTGGCCCTTGAAAGCCTAAATAATCTCCCCTTGCCATGTCCAAGGCTTTCATGTTGTATACGCTCTGAGACATGGGGAAACAAGGAGAAATGCTGTACTCAAATTAATTGTTTTCAAGTGGAACTTTTGAGGAGGCACTGTTGTAGAAGGGACTTTGTAGTATAGGAGGGGACTTTTGTGGAGGCGACTTTTGAGGAGGGAACTTATGAGAAAGGAACTTTTGACTTTTGAGGAGGGAACTTATGAGAAAGGGACTTTTGAGAAAGGAACTTATGAGAAAGGGACTTTTGAGGAGGGAACTTATGAGAAAGGGACTTTTGAGGAGGGAACTTATGAGAAAGGGACTTTTGAGGAGGGAACTTATGAGAAAGGGACTTTTGAGGAGGGAACTTATGAGAAAGGGACTTTTGAGGAGGGAACTTATGAGAAAGGGACTTTTGAGGAGGGAACTTATGAGAAAGGGACTTTTGAGGAGGGAACTTATGAGAAAGGGACTTTTGAGGAGGGAACTTATGAGAAAGGGACTTTTGAGGAGGGAACTTATGAGAAAGGGACTTTTGAGGAGGGAACTTATGAGAAAGGGACTTTTGAGGAGGGAACTTATGAGAAAGGGACTTTTGAGGAGGGAACTTATGAGAAAGGGACTTTTGAGGAGGGAACTTATGAGAAAGGGACTTTTGAGGAGGGAACTTATGAGAAAGGGACTTTTGAGGAGGGAACTTATGAGAAAGGGACTTTTGAGGAGGGAACTTATGAGAAAGGGACTTTTGAGGAGGGAANAAGATGGTTTTTTTTTTTTTTTTTTTTTTTTTTTTTTTTTGGGGGGGGGGGGTTGGTAATCACAAACTTGTACATTTTAACATCACCGATCAAGTCATTCGTTGATGCCATACGTCGAGGTACCATTTTTATACAAAACTTCATCTATTTTTCTCATGCCTGTACTCAATCGGTCTACTACACTCAAACTAAGTTTATAAGATTTACAAAACATTACGTTAATTTCAACACACGACCCATATACAAATGTAGTTGTGAAAGAAACGTTTACTCTAAGATGAAATCTACCTTGCCGAGCTTAAAGCAATTAGAAAAATTTCACACTAAAAATTTCCCATTGTAACAAACAAGTACCAAAAAGTAAAACAAAAGATTGGGACACAAGTATAAATATCCATACCATGTCTACGCCCCTGCACTGACATCCGATTGAACACCTCAACTTTTTATTACCTGTAATCTCAGCAGGGACAGCCTTGCCCCACGAACGTCGTTGACGTCTGCCAGGAACTGCCCGAATGAGCTTTGAACCACCTGACGGAAGCTCTCTGAAAACGAAAACAAAAAAAAGAAATTGCAGGTAAATAGTTTCACAGCCATTACGTGAGCTTTGTCCGTTATGGCAGACTTTTTATCACAAGTAAGGCTATCGAATTATTTAAATCCAAACTTTGATGATCTTTGATTGATTTAGTTTGTAAGTTTACAGATAAAAACTGCAACTCGGATAATTAATTGTAACTGCTGACAACGTAACAATTATTTTTTTTATTTCAAAACTTCAACCAAAAACAAAACAAAAATAAAATCAAACAATTTTTTTTTTTAAATACAAAAAAAATTCCAAAATTTTACTGTCAATTGTACAGGCATGATTTCAACCATTGATTACTACCATTGGTCTTGTTGTTTGCCCTAATTCTGTCGAATTATATATTTTTGGATGAAATTTGAACAAATAAGTGATAACAAAAAAACAAAAAAACAAAAAAACTAATTACCGTAGTTTTCCCCCAGTACGTTGGCGTAGTCTGAAGCAAACCGTTTGATAACGTTGTACACAGCGTTGGGATGTTGAAGGTCATTGACAATTTCCGGGTTGGCCCGCATCCTAACGTCACGCAACCGATCTGCATAGAAGCTGACAGATATACGGAATATATAGGAATTTTTCCTCTTCAACATTTAGATTTAAATTGGGGGGGGGGGGGGGAATGTTTGTAAAAATTGTATGGGTTATGGTCTAAGTTATCACAATGTAGCACTCTGTATCACACAGTGATGTGGCCCTTTTGTCTGACTACCTCACCTCACGGATCAGGCGATAAGCCTGACACTAGGGTGAACGGGGTGGAGGAGGTATGGCTCGGACACTACTTCCTCCTCAATTTTTACAGACTATGAAGCGATACAAAGAGGGCGTGATCATTGTAGAACGCACCTCTTTTAATGTCTTTGTGTTATTCGCTCACTTACACGTGTATGTGTGTGTGTGTGTCTGTGTGTGTGTGTGTCTGTGTGTGTATGTGTGTGTGTGTCTGTGTGTGTATGTGTGTGTGTCTGTGTGTGTGTGTCTATGTGTGTGTCTGTGTGTGTGTGTGTGTGTGTGCAATAATTCGAAGCTCAGTTTTGACTCTCATCCCTCGCATATCAACAGAAGCACTATGAAAATTCAGAGGATGTCATAACGAAAGTAAGACCTCTCAGAAACGAAATGGACAAGGGGGAGTTTTAACTGGAGAAGAAAATAGGTTCAGACATTTATTTCGTTTTCCTATTTAGCAAGTCTATTTCCACGCTTATCTTAACTCGATACTTATCTCCACCCAAAAAATTATCTCGGGAATGGACTATTATACCAGCTATCCCCCCCCCCCGGGGCCAAGAACGTATGAAGAAGTATTAAGCTGACTTACTACCGCGCCTGAAAATTTATAGACTGACTTTTCAGAGGATAAAATGTCTTAAGCAACAAAACAATGAATGAACTTAAAAACTAATGAGTACTTATGAAACTGCCTGTCAGTGTTAAGACAATGTTATGGCAATGTTAAGACAGTGTTATGACAATGTTGAGACAATGTTAAGACAATGTTGAGACAATGTTAGGACAATGTTAGATCATGTTAAGCCATGTCAAGACAATGTTAAGACCATGTTAAGGTAATTAAATATGTGAGTCCTCTAGTATTTTAATGAATTACTTATTAACTAAACTAAATTTCCCCGCCATGATAGAAAGACTGAGCCCCTCCCATGTAAGAAACATAAAATTGGGGCGCTCATGCTCCCCTCCGCTCAACATCAATCCGCCACTGACATTGTTGAAGGGGTGCCGGGTCCGAGGTGGGCGTACTTACTTTGAGAACATCTTCAGTCTGTCGTACTGGTAGTCGATGTAACGTTTGAACTCCTGCAGGAGCTTCTCTTCCTCCATTATCATCCTCTCTACCTTCAAGGAGGAGGTGAAGATCTCGGATGACGTCATGACTATAGATGTCGCCACCAGAAGTATGGCCGTGAGACAGGCGGCCAATCGGATTTCATTAGACATGGTGAGTCCTGGATCGAGTCTGCAACAAGGGAAACAGTATGTTCATTCTTTTAATACATTTATTTATAAATTGGAACCAGTTAGTGCAGTGGTTCTCAGCCTCACTAATGCCGTGACCCTTTAAAACAGTTCTTCATGGTGTGGTGACCCCAAAATCATTAAATTATGTTCGTCGCTACTTCATAAATATGTGTTTTACGATGGTCTTAGGCGACCCCTAAGTAAGGGTCGTTCGAAACCCAAAGGTTACATTTTATTTTGTACGTAATTATTATTTATTTTTTTTACTAATGTCAAACATTATATCGATTTTCAGTTGTGGTGGATGTATTCTAACAGTAGATGTCACTTTTTATCAAAAGAATAGTTTACTAGTGAAGTGTGTTTTAGATTAAATGTTATACGTTTTTAATATTTTAATATTTTATTTAGTTCGAAAATTGTGATGTAGTTTGGTAGGAGGGTGTCTTAGAATTTCGACACACTTGTGAGAGGGGGTAGGAGGGGAAACAATTGATCCAAAAAAAAAAAAAAATAGTGTGACCTACTTTATGGTCGGCCCCTTCCATTATTTTCATTTTTTTCAGCAACTACAAAATAATTTTCATTGAACTCGCCGTATTCTAGAATCTAGATGACTTAACTATCTGACAGATGACTTAACTATCTGACAGATGACTTAACTATCTGACATATGACTTAACTATCTGACAGATGACTTAACTATCTCACAGATGACTTAACTATTTCACAGATGACTTAACTATCTCACAGATGACTTAACTATCTCATAGATGACTTAACTATCTCACAGATGACTTAACTATCTCACATATGACTTAACTATCTCACAGATGACTTAACTATCTGACAGATGACTTAACTATCTGACAGATGACTTAACTATCTTACAGATGACTTAACTATCTCACAGATGACTTAACTATCTCACAGATGACTTAACTATCTCACAGATGACTTGATTATCTCAAAGATGACTAGAATGTCTCAAAGATGAATAGGCTAATGTCAAAGAGGACAAGTCCATCTAAAAGCGGCCTTCAGGTCGTGAGCAGACAAATGTCAACATACAGACGTAAGAATCGGTTGGTTGTTTGGAGCAACAAAATGTGCGATCGAGTCATTTTTAAACCTGGGAAATAGTTTCGTACAGTTCTCTGGTGGATGTCAAATTGGAAGCGCTCTATGAAATAATATGTGTACCGTTGTAACCAATAGGTTCGTCTTCAAACGTCTCCCCAACTTCACTGATAAAACATTTGTACTATTATAGCCAATAAATTCACCATCAAACGTCTCCCCAGCTTCACTGATGAAATGTGTACCATTATAACCAATAGGTTTACCTTCAAACGTCTCCCCAGCTTCACTGATAAAATGTGTACCATTATAACCAATAGGTTTACTTTAAAACGTCTCCCCAGCTTCACTGATAAAATGTGTACCATTATAACCAATAGGTTTACCTTCAAACGTCTCCCCAGCTTCACTGATAAAATGTGTACCATTATAACCAATATGTTTACCTTCAAACGTCTCCCCAGCTTCACTGATAAAATGTGTACCATTATAACCAATAGGTTTACCTTCAAACGTCTCCCCAGCTTCACTGATAAAATGTGTACCATTATAACCAATAGGTTTACCTCCAAACGTCTCCCAAGCTTCACTGATAAAATGTGTACCATTATAACCAATAGGTTTACCTTCAAACTTCTCACCAGCTTCACTGATAAGATATCTGTACCATTATAACCAATAGGTTTACCTTCAAACGTCTCCCCAGCTTCACTGATAAAATGTGTACCATTATAACCAATAGGTTTACCTTCAAACGTCTCACCAGCTTCACTGATAAAACCTGTGTACCATTATAGCCAATAGGTTTACCTTCAAACGTCTCACCAGCTTCACTGATAAAACCTGTGTACCATTATAGCCAATAGGTTTACCTTCAAACGTCTCACCAGCTTCACTGATAAAACATGTGTACCATTATAGCCAATAGGTTCGCCTTCAAACGTCTCACGAGCTTCACCGATACCATCTCGAATCTCATTTAAGATCCTGCACGGCTGAACTAGGCCCTGAGTCACGGCTGTCAGTGTTCTGTGTCTGGAGCACATACATACATACTAACACGCATGAGTGCGCTCATTAAGTGGCGATAGCGGTAGGCGAATGAAAGAAGTAGAACCCATCAGTGGGTATTCTAGTGTGTAAACATGGACTTGTCGACATAGGTGGAACCTGGTGAAGATGAATACAAGGGGGCATAGGAGGGGCGGTTCGACCAAGGTGGAACTTTTTTCTTTATATCAAGGGGTGGCATTTTCAGCCAACTGCAGATTGTTTTATTTTGTAGAATGAGGGTGACAAACATGTTGCCCCCCCCCCCGCCCCGCTCTCCTCCCCCCTACCCCCGCGTTGTCCCAAATCCTAGCTACGCCACATGATGGATACTGCGGAGGATCTATTTTTTTAATGGGGCATCATTTTTTTGGGCTACTGATTTTTCATGGATGTGGACTTTGATGGGGGGGGGGGGGGGGGGGGGGGGGGGGTTGTGGTGTTAAAGTGTTAAACTTTTGCGTTTTACAAGACGTATTAATGTAAAAGCTGCTGTAAATTTACTGTATTATAGTGTTGTTGTGGTGTTTAGATGTAGATGTTTTGTATATGATTTTAAGAACACTGAGACAAAATTCCACGTTGCGGCATGTATTTGCATTTTCGCCTTGTCATCATTGAAACAATATTAAGTCAAACTTTATTTACACAAACTGTTTCATTAAGTCAAACTTTATTTACACAAACTGTTTCATTAAGTCAAACTTTATTTACACAAACTGTTTCATTAAGGTTATTAAATGAACTTCATAAAATGTAATATCGATCTATTAGATGGGGGGGGGGGGGCCCACAAAAGTAAAAAAAA
>CAXITT010000598.1:71074-88841 GCA_964033795.1 Lymnaea stagnalis | reverse complement strand
CCCCCCCCAAGACTCGCAAAAGCACATTTAATATTCTAGTGATCTGCACGCTTCTGCACCGCAGATTTATTTCACCAACTATTTTAGAAAAACGAAAGAAAATACTACGCACCAAACGCACGTGCGATATTTTTATTTATTTATTTATTTATTTTTATTTTTTTTTTTAAAGAGAATCTCATTTAGCGCAGTTATCTGGGATTTTTATTTCTTAAAATTTTACCTCACACCCAGCCAGAGAAAAAAAACACAACAAAGCAACAACGCTGGAGCCAGTGGCGTAGCTAGGGTTAAAGTCACCCGGTGCGGTCTGCAACCCCCCACACGCGCGCAACCCACCCTCCCTTAGCTACGCCACTGGCAGGAGCAAAGTAGTAAAGTTAATATTAAAATTTTTAAAAAGGATTTAACAAGAAGCCCAAAGGAAAGTTCTACCCAATAGAAAGCCCCCCTCCGATGAATTGGAAACGACAGGTTGGAAAAGTAATTAATAAATGTTTAAATGGAAAGAGGAAAAAAAAAAGAAAAGGCGTAGCTCATAGAAAGTAATATTGGTTTAGCTCCGGGTCACATTGCGGAGCTCATAGAAAGTAATATTGTTCTAGCTCCGGGTCACATTGCGGAGCTCATAGAACGTAATATTGTTCTAGCTCCGGGTCACATTGCGGAGCTCATAGAAAGTAATATTGTTCTAGCTCCGGGTCACATTGCGGAGCTCATAGAACGTAATATTGTTCTAGCTCCGGGTCACATTGCGGAGCTCATAGAAAGTAATATTGTTCTAGCTCCGGGTCACATTGCGGAGCTCATAGAACGTAATATTGTTCTAGCTCCGGGTCACATTGCGGAGCTCATAGAAAGTAATCTTTGTTTTAGCTCCTGGTCACATTAACAAGACTTTTTCTTTCTTTTAGTTGGCTTTAAAATATGGAAAACGTTCAGAGAATTAGTATTAAATCTGCCTGTTTTTTTTTTTACTTAAATTTGGGGGGTTAGAGAATTGTTAATAAAACGTTCATTATGTTTTTTTGCATTACTTTGTGCTTTTCTTTTAAATTATTCTTTTTTTTAATTTTTTTTTTTTTTTTAGTAAATCTCCGACTTTCTCATCTAATTTATTTTGTTGAGGACATGATCTTATAAATCAGCGGTTCTCAACCTGTTGGGCGCGACCCCTTTGGGGGGTCGCCCGGCCCTTTCACAGGGGTCGCTTATGACCATCTGAAAACACATATACTGCACATTTGTAAAATATTAACGAAAATAATTGTGTGGTTGGGGGTCGCCACAAAATGAGGAAATGTATTAAAGGGTCGCGGCATTAGAAAGTTGAGAATAACCACTGTTATAAAAAATAAAATGAATTAAAGCAAGCGGTTTATTGGCGGTTCAGCACATCCCTGCTTATGGTACAAAGTAAGCTAAGATCACAGAGTTGTGTAAACTAACAAAATATTCACAGCACCCACGTCGACTAGATTACCCCGACAAATTACTCTGAGAGATTTCTCTGAGAGATTACTCTGAGAGATTTCTCTGATAGATTACTCTGAGAGATTACACTGACAGATTATACTGACAGATTGCACTGGGAGATTACACTGAGAGATTACACTGAGAGATTATACTGACAGATTGCACTGGGAGATTACACTGAGAGATTACACTGAGAGATGACACTGAGAGACTACACTGAGATTACACTGAGAGATTTCACTAAGAGATTACACCGACAGATTACACTAAGAGATTACACTGATAGATTAGACTTAGAGATTAAACGGGGAGATTACACTTACAGGTTACACTGAGATTAAACTGAGAGATTAAACCGAGAGATAACACTGGCAGATTACATTTACTAATTACACTGAGAGATTAAACTGAGAGATTACACTGACAGATTACACTGACGGATTATACTGGCAGATTACACTGGGAGATTACACTGAGAGAGACTAAATAATCCCTACATTTTCATCCCTTTCTCCACAATAGATTTACAAAAGTAAAGCTATACAATATCCAATCAACGGTCGTTGCCGGATGGAAAGTAAGACACAGAACACTTCAACAACACAACATCCAACAATTTGGCTCTAACTTCTATATTTAAAAAAAAAAAAAAATTATCTGTTTGTGCTTAACTCGCAGCGCATCTCAAATTGGGGTCCAATAACTCCTTGTGAATTTTTAGAATTTTCTCCGGGCTATTTTTATGTCCACTGGTTTGTCCCAGAATTTGCAGCCTTTGGCCTCGACCTTGGCCCACTTGAAGTCCGTGTCGGCGATGCGCGGCACCGCGCCCTGGTCGGCGACCAATCCGGTCAGATAGACGTCTTCGAGGAATCGAAAACTGACGTAGAGAGACTCGAGGTAGAGTCTCGTCATGGCGTACGCGGTTCCGGAGAGATAATTGGCGAAGGGTTTTCTCCAGGTACTCGTCCCCTGGTGACGGTCTACTTGTTTTATCTTGTCGTGGGACGGGGCCGCGTTGTGGTGAGGGTGGCCCCCAGCAAGATCAGCGGGTCGTTGGAGAACTGCTGGCGAAATCGGGCGATAAGGCGGGACATGTTGACGTAAATATCATCGTCCGCTGTCAGTATGAAGGTCGACTCCGGACAGTGCATGCTGACCCACTTGACCAGCGCGACGGTCTTCAAGCTCAGGTTCCTGTAGGTGTCCTCGTTGTCTTCCTGCCCGACGTACCCGCACTTCAGCGCCTCGGCGTCGATCTGCACCTGGCCGGCCCTGTCGTTCTGCGCACCTAGAAAGAACAGGAACACCGCTTAAGTTTTTTTTCGGATCGATAGCGTACTGGGCCCAGGATTCACGGATGGCCTGACGAGCCTCAATGCTCTTCGGGTGTGTCGGGACCCCAACGATGAGCTCCACTTTCCTATCAGCACAAGCGTTGCGCACTTGTGGGTGTATCTAATCATTGTGCCAGTTGACTCATCTCCGACAGCGCTGGGTCATTTTTGGAATGAAACATATCCAAGATGGCCACCAAACTCGGACTGGCGTCTCTTTTGTGGAATCAGGCTTGTTGCCACAGTACGTGATCACATGGAATTTCCAGTGCAGTGGACGAAATCTCTTTGCGTTTTTAAATATGAGATCTTGAACGTTTCTTCCAAGAACAAACACTGGCGTCGGCAGAATTTTCGATGTGGTCTGATTCACGGGGAATCTTACGTCCCTGGTTGTTTTGTTGTTTTTTTTTTTTTTTTTGTGGTTTTGGGCGCGTGAATAGCCACATGAGGAAGAACAGCAAACATCCTGTGAACACAAAGGAAACCAGGGTGCAACAGCGCGAGAGTATCTTGAAAATCTCCAGGTTTAAGTAACCTAACTAAACAAGATATTGAACGTTTCTTCCAAGAACAAACACTGGCGTCGGCAGAATTTTCGATGTGGTCTGATTCACGGGGAATCTTACGTCCCTGGTTGTTTTGTTGTTTTTTTTTTTTTTTTTTGTGGTTTTGGGCGCGTGAATAGCCACATGAGGAAGAACAGCAAACATCCTGTGAACACGATGGAAACCAGGGTGCATCAGCGCGAGAGTATCTTGAAGATCTCCAGGTTTAAGTAACCTAACTAAACATGATAAAAATATAACTCTTATTGAACGTAGCGTTTTGTTAATTCTATTGTCAGTTAAGATTGAACATAAAAGTAAGTGGTAAACATTAACTATTAGCACACACAAATGTATCCCAATTAATGCAAACAGCAATCTAACTTTATACATTCAAAGTATATACTTTTTTTTTTTTAAGTTAATAAATTCTAATGAAAGACAATATTGTACAAATAGTTTAACAATTGCAACTTTACCCACGATATACTCATTATTACATAAGATTCTGGAAGCGTATGCATTATTAATAGTTTTTTAGTCATTCTTTTTTACGGATGTTGGAGAAAAACATGTAAATTGGCTTAATAGGATACATTCGGAGAGTTGAGTTATGTGACGGATTGTGAACAAATTTAGATCACCAATTAAACAACCCCTAAGAATTGAGTTTTTCGTCTAAATCCTTTATGTGCATGTTTCAGCTCGATAGGTTGACGGGAATTAGCCGTCTGAAGATTTCGACAGACGGCCAAGAATAAAATCGAATTTAATATAAAGGATTTTTTTTAACAGATGTATCGACCCAACCCTTTTATAATTAGAGGATTTTAGAAGACACTGGGGTACATTTAAATATGAATCAGTTTGAAGCATCGGTAACAACATACACACATTGATGGCATCATTGATTTAAAAAGACAAACCCATTGAGAACAGCAAACAAATCTTGATAACAGCATACACTCATTGAATACAACACGCACAAAATATGCCGAAACGTTCACATTTGTATGTTGTAAAATCATCATTAAAGCTGAACATATAGTGTTTCTTATTTACACAAACTGTTTGTGTCTAATTAATCTACACAGCGATAGCAGCGAAACAAAGTGTTAACCTAAATAAACAGAAAGTAGCAACCATGATCTTTTAATAAAAAACTCGAGATGTTGATTAACTGCGTCACTATAACCCTGTCATGAAACAATCCGGTGGCTCGCCGCTGTCATCCTGTAATATATTAACAAATCAATCACAACTTTTGCGAGATTCCACACTGTCGGAGCTGGTCAGCGAGCACGATGACAACGTTCGCGAGATTCCAACGGTGTCGGAGCTGGACACAGGAGGACACAACCATAAAGTTCGCGAGATTCAACAGTGCCGGAGCTGGCCACCGGACACAATCACAACGTTCGCGAGATTCCACAATGTCGGAGCTGGTCACAGGACGCAGTTAACAAATTCAATGCAGACAAAATAGAAACTATCCGGTCACACTAAAAAAGGGAGTCGCTGTCACTCGTTGTATCCTCTCAGACACATCAGATAACAATCACTGGCTTATAGACTAGATTCTGGAGCCAGACATGGCCATAATCATAATCATAATCGTAATCGGAGCATGAATTCTAGGCGTAGGTTTTCCTCAACTCTGCTGTCCTGGTTTATGCTTCTGGTCACTTTTTATTCAAGATCAACGGTTCTCAACGTTTGACTATATGACTCATTTTGTATTATAGTTCGGGGGGGGGGGGGGGGCAGTAGCCAGGGAATGAATTTGCGGAGGAGGGCGGTACTCCTCGGGTGGCACTTAGTTTCTTAAAAATCGAAGGGTAGCATTTTCGGCCAACTGCAAAGTTGTTATTTTTTGTGGGTTTTTTTTAAGAACAAAAAATTTCACTCATCCCAGGCAGCACTAGATCTAACCCTAGCGACGCAAGTACTTTGGGGGTGGGAGGAAGAGTTTGGGGAAAAGAATTATGGGTAAATAAAAAGAAATTTCTTTAGTTAATAACAGAGGCCCCCCTTGAGGTGGGGGGGGGGCGATGGAACTAGAATGTTACGAACAGAAAATAAGAGGGGAGAAAACGGTTAAAGACACACGGTTAAGACACACGGCTCTAGATTGTGTCGGCAGACCACATTTCAGAATAACTCCCGTCTACCACTACGATCTCTGCAATTGACCCGTTTCATGAACCCTGTGCGTCGTGTTGTTTAATGCTCAAATTTTCGTCAAATCTTTGTTCATACATTTGATGCGATTATTGTATGAAGCCTCCACACAACTTCAAATTCTTATTTAATCAAATTTTCATCTTAATCCCCCCCCCCCCCAAAAAAAAAAAAAAAAAAAAAGAACAGAAAAGAAAAAACGCACAATATAGAGCGTTCATACAAAAATTTGATGCAAATTTGACGAAATGTTGATCATGTGAACTGATGATAAAGAAATGTTCAACATTCCTTGAATCCAGAATAACAAAATAATCTCCTTTTTTTTTTTTTAAATGTTAGACATTATGAAATTAATTTTATGTTTTATTTTGTTATATAGTGATTTTTTTTTATATAATTATTTCAGAGGCGTAGAGAGGGTGTTTGGTGCACGGGGATAAGATCAATTTTAAAGCGCCCCCTTTTATTTTTTTTTTAAAAAAATAATTTACTTTTTTTTTTTTTAAATGTTAGACATTATGAAATTAATTTTATGTTTTATTTTGTTATATAGTGATTTTTTTTTATATAATTATTTCAGAGGCGTAGCGAGGGTGTTTGGTGCACGGGGACAAGATCAATTTTAAAGCGCCCCCTTTTATTTTTTTTTCAACTCTCAAACCCATTATTTTTACCAATAAAATAATATCAAAGCACAGTTTGGCGCACCTAACTAGCTGGCGCCCGGGGGACATCTGTCCCCCCTGCCCCCCCCCCTTACGCCTCTGATTATTTAATTATTATTTTCTTTCTTTTTTAGTTTTAACAATTTTATGACGTCATATGTCAGATCGGAGCCCGATATTCAGTAGCTTGTCAGAAGTTCGGATTGTATTTAGCCTGGTACATTTCAAATCAATAACCTGCACTGGACCGTGAGTAGTGAATCCATATTCCAATGTGCTGATCGAATGTTCGGTTCTTGGGGATAAATTTATCACCAACAGCTAGACGAAAAGAGCGTATCAATAAATAAACAAATTCCAATCAATCTGACTATCAAGAAATTAGATTATGCAAATACATATATGTACACACATTTATTGAGTTTGAGTCGAAGTTTTGAGCCGGTACCTTGTTCCCACTTTTAAAATATTCCAGGAAAGTAGAATTCTTGTAAAGTAGTCAGCTGGCTTTTCAAATCGGTATTTGTTATTATTATTATTATTTTTTTTTTAAATTATTTCTTTTACGGCGACATTTGCAGGAATGTGGGTGACGGACTAAGTTTGTGGATACTCGAATACCGTGTATTTCATAATACCAGCTTTACTTTAAACACGATCTACGCAGTAGGGGATGCTCTTGTTGGTGTGTATATCTCACTCGGTGGTCAACACAAACACGAGATTTCTATTTTGCCAGAACACGCTCAGACAATGTAGATGATCTTTTTGGTTTTTAAATCTGACACCAAAAAAACCAACAAAAAAAACACGATTTCTTTACTGTCGGTACATGCTTACGCGATGGTTATCTTACATTATTACATAGTATTACTAGACTTGCAGAACTACCTACCTTCTTAGAAACTAATCCACACGACTATGTAGACACGAAGACAAAAAAAAAAAAAAAAAAAAGAAANCTTTACTGTCGGTACATGCTTACGCGATGGTTATCTTACATTATTACCTAGTATTACTAGACTTGCAGAACTACCTACCTTCTTAGAAACTAATCCACAAGACTATGTAGACACGAAGACAAAAAAAAAAAAAAACATGGAAACTCAGGCTGTCATTTCTCAACGGTTCATTCAACGGTTTGTTGATAGGTTCAAGACCGGATCACATGGTTGTTTGTTGTTTTTTTTAAACCAAGCAAACAAACACAAACAAAAGAACCGAAACAATTCAACTTACCTTTAGAAAAAAAGAAAGGAAAAGAGAAGAAGGAGAGAAAAAACGGGAAAATCTGGCCAAGTAGACCCGGCGAGTGTAATGGCAGAACAGAATGGCTTATTGTCTCATTAATCACTGGAGTCTCAACGTCAACCTTTGGTGATCCCGTGTGTTGTCTCGCGGGGGACGTGTGTGTGTGGCAAGGGGCTCGGATGGTGAGACACGAAGGTGGAGAGATGGGAGGTTTCTGGGGGCAAGGGCCACGTTAGTGAGGAGAAAAATACCAAAGAAACATCACACGTTACATGATGGCGAGAATTTATTCGGTACACCGTGGATAATGTTTACATTATGTCTGTCGCATTGTGTTATGTGGACCCTGTGTCTGTCACATTATGTTATGTGGACCCTGTGTCTGTCGCATTGTGTTATGTGGACCCTATGTCTGTCGCATTGTGTTATGTGGACCCTGTATCTGTCGCATTGTGTTATGTGGACCCTGTGTCTGTCGCATTGTGTTATGTGGACCCTGTGTCTGTCGCATTGTGTTATGTGGACCCTGTATCTGTCGCATTGTGTTATGCGGACCCTGTGTCTGTCGCAATGTGTTATGCGGACCCTGTGTCTGTCACATTATGTTATGCGGACCCTGTGTCTGTCAAATTATGTTATGTGGGTCATTTGTCTGCCACATTATGTTGTGTGGACCCATATGTCTGTCACATTATTTAATGTGGACCCTATGTCTGTCACATTATGTTATGTGGACCCTATGTCTGTCACAATATGTTATGTGGACCCTATGTCTGTCAAATTATGTTATGTGGGTCATTTGTCTGTCAAAATATGTTATGTGGACCCTATGTCTGTCACATTATGTTATGTGGACCCTATGTCTGTCACATTATGTTATGTGGACCCTATACCTGTCACATTATGTGGACCCAATACTCGTCACATTATGAATCTTAAACCTGCTACATTATGTGGACCCTACACCTGTCACATTGTGTGGAGCCTATAATTGTCCTATTATGTAGACCCTATTCTAGTCAAATTATGTGGACCCTATACTGGTCACATTATGTGGATCCCTTAAATTTTTTCCTTTAGTTGGACCCAATACTTGTCACATTATGTTGACCTGTCACGTAATGTGGATCCTATATTTATCACATTGTATATAGTTCCTACACCTGTCACACTATGTTGTCCCCCACTCTTGTCATTTATGTTGTTCCTACACCTGTCAGCACGTAGATGACCGTAAAGACATTCTTTGCCCTCTCCGCCCCTGCCTGGTGACATACGTGTCATTAAAATGATACCTTCAGGGCATGTTACACGCGGAATAACAATATGAGTTCGATCCTGTGGTTTAGGCTGTAGGAAAATATTAAAAGATATTGAGGTATTAATCATCATAGAATTTGGATTGTGTTGGGATGACCTTTAAGTATACAGAATGACGATTTGAAATGGTGTAGGAATATTTGAAGGATTTTTATTTTATTTTATTTTATTATTTTTTTTTTTTTGCTTTGTAGGTTTGGTTTGAGTGCTGGTAAGTTGCGCTAACACAGGGTGAGAAATCGTTGTTCCTTCAGTGTTATTTTTACTACAATGACAATATTGATGGATGAACTGTGGAACATGCGGTTTGATGGAATGACAGTGTCAGCTGTTGATTGTTTTTCAAATTAAATCATTGTAGAACCTGATCGGGGGCTGGGGGGCAGAGGTTGAAGATGTGCCAAGTCATCCAGAGGCTTGTTTTAACGGTGAGGGAAATAAAGCAAATGTCGTGGAATGTTCAAGTGTTGGGGGATGAAACGAAAGGGATATCACTGGGGGAAATAACTTGCCATGCACTTACAGTTACAGTGGAAGTAGGCCAGGTAGGGAATGTTATATTTTTGTCCGATTTAATCTCACAGTGTATCATTTGGGGAAACAGGGGGGGTGGGGGGGTGATTTTGTTAAGGAGAAAAATCAGTATTGGATTGAGATCGATTTTAAACAGCGCTATTGGGCGTCCAAACACATCGATTATTCTTTGCGAGAGTATTGATTCAATTTGTTTTTGTGTTAGTGTTGAGAGTTTACGATGCAACCACTCAAGACTTTGTCGATTGGGTTTGATGGCAGCCACGGCCGTACATCCAAGGCTGTAGATGGGATTCGCTACTGGTGAGAGTGGGGGGGGAGGGGGGTGGCGAGGGGGGGGGGGGGGGGGGGGGGGGGGGCAGTGGCCTAGGCATAAGCGGCAGGGGAGGCAGTCCATCCATGGCGGCGCATTTTACTCCGTATAAGGGTGGGTGGCCTTTTCTATAAATTACTTCTCATTATTAAATTATGAGATGTATTGAGCTCTTAGTGGCTAAATTCTAAACAGTGTATTTAGTCTTTTACTCTGAGCCAATTAAATTTAAAAAATTAGGTCGAAAAAAGAGGCGATGTAGGGGTAAATAAAAACCAAGCCGTTGTCTAGGGCAGTGGTACCCAACCCCCGGGCCGCCCAAAAAACATAAAATTATTTCCATTTTCATATACTGTGGAATATTTCTCTCGGGATTGTGCCACTTTCCAAGGACGAGGGGTTAACCGGGAGCTGAGCGGCTGCGAGCGGCCGTGGCGTTGTTGGAGAGAAGGTATGGGACTCTCTCCCCTCTGTTCACCGGCACCTTCTCATGTTTAACGGTGCTTGGTATACGTGTATATTGTGTTTTATTTTTGCCCTTTTTTCGCCCACATTAACTCTCAGAGTTTAACGATGTTTTGTTTTCCAAGTTACATCTCGGTCCCTTGAGCGCTCAAATTTAACCCACACAGTAACAAAAATGAGTACGAACAGAGAAGGTTATACAGTTTCCTTTCGGAAAAAGAAAAGGCCCAGCGAAGAGACGAAGAAGAGCCTTCAACATCAAAGAAACATAAATCTTTTAACAGACAATACCATGAAGTCCTACTTGAAATATGGATTTATCGGGACAGTTGATTCCCACACACCAACCCCGCTCTGCATAGTTTACGGCGACCGGCTCTCTAATGAGGCAATGCGACCTTCAAAACTGGCAATCGCATTTCAGTGTCAAGGTATGGGTCGAAAACTGGCTTACCTGTGTGACATAATTCAGCCTGCTCAATGAACTCAATCTGTCCCTGCAGGAGAAAATGACAACTTTTTTTCAAGTTGGCAGACAAAGTAGCTGCATTTAAAGTCAAACTGGAGTTGTGGGTTGTGAGTTGTGGGCTGTGGGCACGGCGCGTGAACAGAGGCGTTTTGGTCATGTTTCTAACATTAGCGGTGATTTTAGGCGAGGATGAGCATTCTTCTCCCAGTAGGTGCACGATCACCTGTCTAGACTGAGCCTGAGCATTCTTCTCCCAGTAGGTGCACGATCACCTGTCTAGACTGAGCCTGAGCATTCTTCTCCCAGTAGGTGCACGATCACCTGTCTTTTCTTTTAAAAGAGGTCGAGCCCTACCTTCCAGCCACGACAGACCCACGAACTGGTATGGAATTGATCCGCGACCCATTTGTCAACAAAACAGGCGAATCCAGCATGACAGTGCAAGAAGCAGATCAACTGATGGAGATTGCAAATGACGGCGGCCTTATAACTACGTTCGAGACAACAACTCTGATGGTGTTCTGGATAAAAGTCATGGCGGAATACCCTGAGATTGCCACCATATCACTTAAATCCCTATTGCCATTTCCGACATCCTCTCTGTGTCAAGCAGGGTTTTCTGCAGTGACAGCAACCAAAACAAATGGAATAAACTGGACATAAGCAACACACCTCGGATGTCATTGTCTCCTATTACCCACAGATGGAACCGTCTCGTTTCATAGAAACAAGCTCACGGTTCCCATTGAAAAAAATCACTTTACATTAATTTTTTGTTGTAACTGTATTTTATTTTGAAGACATGTTTAACTACAATTAAATTACTATTGTTAAATCGAAACATCTAAAATATATAGGCCTATGTGACAGATGGAATTATATAGGCCTGTGTGACAAACGGAATAATATAGGCCTGTGTGACAGATGGCATAATATAGGCCTATGTGACAGATGGAATTATATAGGCCTGTGTGACAAACGGAATAATATAGGCCTGTGTGACAAACGGAATAATATAGGCCTGTGTGACAGATGGCATAATATAGGCCTGTGTGACAGCTTAAATAATATAGGCCTATGTGACAGATGGAATAATATAGGCATGTGTGACAGATGGAATTATATAGGCCTATGTGACAAACGGAATAATATAGGCCTGTGTGACAGATGGCATAATATAGGCCTGTGTGACAGCTTAAATAATATAGGCCTATGTGACAGATGGAATAATATAGGCCTGTGTGACAGATGGCATAATATAGGCCTGTGTGACAGCTTAAATAATATAGGCCTGTGTGACAGATGGCATAATATAGGCCTGTGTGACAGCTTAAATAATATAGGCCTGTGTGACAGCTTAAATAATATAGGCCTATGTGACAGATGGAATAATATAGGCATGTGTGACAGATGGAATAATATAGGCATGTGTGACAGATGGAATAATATAGGCCTGTGTGACAGATGGAATAATATAGGCATGTGTGACAGATGGAATAATATAGGCCTGTGTGACAGCTTAAATAATATAGGCCTGTGTGACAGCTTAAATAATATAGGCCTATGTGACAGATGGAATAATATAGGCATGTGTGACAGATGGAATAATATAGGCCTATGTGACAGATGGAATAATATAGGCCTGTGTGACAGATGGAATAATATAGGCATGTGTGACAGATGGAATAATATAGGCCTGTGTGACTGATGGAAGAATAGAGGCTTACACTAAATCAATCAAATAGTAAGCTGTAGAATTATTCGGTCCGCAGAGATCACGTGACGGCTCTGACACCTCATTTCACAACAACCACAGGAGATTATGATTTTTTTAAAAACAAAAACACTTTGTTAAAAACTAAATTGCTTACCGGTAACTCTTTTACTTTTAAAAATAAATCTCAAAGCTGTTCGCACGGAATATTCTACACCTCCACCCCCTATATCACATGACCCCACTAATTATCACTTTCGCTGCACTAGAAAAGACCTACAACGCAAGCTCCAACTATGCTAAAACTCCCAGGTTCGGGGGAGTGATACAGATATTGATCACTGACAACGGTCTGTCACTGCAGACAGCATCTTGATTTTTTTTTAAAAGCTGTGTTACTCTGTTTTCGGTTTTTGTAGATCAGTGGTTCTCAGCCTTCCTGAAGCTGCGACCCTTTAATTCAGTTCCCCGTGTCTGTTGTGACAACCCAACGATAAAATTATTTTCGTTGCTACTTCATGAATATGTGTTTTCCGATGGTTCTTAGGCGACCCCTGTGTAAGGGACGTTCGAACCCCCCCCCCCCAACTGGTTGAAAAGCGCTGTTTTAGATGATTGCACTTGTATGATTTTTTTAAGTGCCCTCTGTGTTGTACAACATTGTAACGACTCTACAAAACCTGTAGCTGCATACTTCAATATTTGACAAGACCACACTTTGTTGAAACCTAACCGGACTACAAATGAGGCGATTGCTACTTGAACTGTTCCATAACTTAAACAAGGGACATATAACACAAAAACAACTGATGATTTATGAATCCCGAGTAGGCCAAAAAAAATTGGACTGTCGTTTGACTAAAAAAAAATTGGACTGTCGTTTGACTAAAGAAAAATTGGACTGTCGTTTGACTAAAAATAAAATGTTCAACAAAAACTTGCATAAAATTTAGATAACATTTCAACACATTCGTATTTAAAGGAGGCATTGTAATGACACGCCATCTTGTAATGACACACCATCTTGTAATGACACACCATCTTGTAATGACACACCGTCTTGTAATGACACACCATCTTGTAATGACACACCATCTTGTAATGACACACCATCTTGTAATGACGCACCATCTTGTAATGACACACCATCTTGTAATGACACACCATCTCCTTATTTAATACCATGATGCACAGCCATCCGTGCCATTTTCTAAACATATAGTCGAATAATGGAAATACTCAAAACACCAACTTCAAACAAACAAAGAAACAACATAACGACCGATTAACTCTTACGACAAGTTGCAATAAGCGCAAAAAAAAAACATTGTTGATGTACCGATGGGTCAATGTTTCTGCTGTTTAATTCCAATGGACAGCCATCCATCGTGCTGTTTGCAGTGGTTCTTTTGTTGTTTTTTTGTCTACCTGGATTAAGCTAATGTCACGTCTCTCAGTGGCGGTGCACGGCTAACACGTTTCACATGTACAACGTTCCGTGCAGTGGCGTGCTCAAACCAAAACTTACAAGCGTTAAAAAAAAAAATGGTGTGTGTGTGGGAGGGAGGGGGGGGTGCTGTTGTTCGACATGGGAATGGGTAACAAAAAAATAATAATAATTGGTGTTTGAAACGAAACGATCGATATCCAATAAAAAAAAAATACTCAAACGCTTCTTTTTTTTCGATAGAGCACGAAAGTTTAAACCAATTGGATCCGCTGCAAACCGATAAGTCCATATAAGGGCATGGCGTACATGCACACACGTCAGAGAAACATAAAGAAAAACAACCCAAGTAAACTATGCACGAAACAAAAAATTTCAAAACAAAGCAAATTTCAAATAGACGGAACTCAATTAAATGAAACATTGTCACTCGACAGGGATAGTCCTGAACACTGTTACTGGTATGTTGGAAAACAAGGCCGTGGTCTCCAAGGCAGCCGCTTTCTGAACATGCTCAGGTCTGCGTCTCGTCACTGCTGCATCGGTCAAGGCCAAATGTATGGAGGGGCTTGAGGGTTCCGCATGTGGCGGATTAATAATAATAATAATAAAGTTTATTTCAAAAACACGCTTCATCCCCAAAGGCTCGAAGCGCGGTGCAAAAACAAAAAAAAAAAAAAAAAAAAATCTATAATTTACCACATTTAAAATAAACGCAACACTACAAAAACTAATAACAAGCATACAATGTCAAAGTCTTTCTAGCCATTTCAACCATAAGCAACACAGCCAATATGCATTAACTGGAAAATATGGTAGACAATCATCCCAGAAGGTGTTTGCGAAATAAATGTGTCTTTAAATCGGTTTTAAAGGACTCCAGTGTCTGGTTGTTTCTGAGATCGACAGGAAGGGCGTTCCAAATTGTTGGACCAGCAAATGCGAAGTGCGCTTTCCGTAAGTCTCAAGTCGAACATGTTGTGGTTCGTGCACCACTTAATCCATCACACATTTTTGCATTGTCTACGATATGCGATTATAGCTGGGTTTTTTTTCTTAATCAAAGAGAAATGGATTATGACCTGACAAGTAACCTCTATTAAACACCAGTTTTTTTATCCATCCTTTCTACTTATTTCAATTCTAAGCTGCATTTTTTATTTATTTTTTTTAAAGAAAAAAAACACATTTATCATTTCAGTGTCCCCTCCCACAATATATTTAATATATGTATATATATTTATAGATACATTTTTTATCTCTCTTGAAATGTTTCATTACCTATATCAGAGGTGATGCCCAAATTTGTTACTTCAAGACACTAACACAAAATTGTATCAACAATTTCTTTAAGTCATACGATTTTGTTCTGTGTTTTGCACGTTGAAGGTTACGATAGGGTCAGTGACGTCAGGATTAACAATGGCCGTTGTTGATTTTGGTAATGTAACTTTTAAACATGGGCAAATAAAGTCGAAATGGTAAATAACGACACGTGACTATCTGTTCAAAATGACGTAGCAGTTGCTAATGGCAACAAGCGTTTAACAAATAAATATATCGATTTAAGCCCGATGCTATAGTGTCATCCCGGCGGTCATCAACTTTTATAACGTAACAAAGGTCTAACACCGAGAAAAACGTACCCATACACCCCCCTTCCGTTACCCCTCACGAACAAGATATACACATAGTCAACACGTATACATACACAAATCAACATGTTTTTTAGAGGTCGTGGTTGGGTCTGTAGACCATAATTTAGATCTATTGGTTGGTTACTGTAGGCCATAATTTAAATCTATTGGTTGGCACTGTAGACCATAATTTAGATCTATTGGTTGGTTACTGTAGGCCATAATTTAGATCTATTGGTTGGCACTGTAGACCATAATTTAGATCTATTGGTTGGCACTGTAGACCATAATTTAGATCTATTGGTTGGTTACTGTAGGTCATAATTTAGATCTATTGGTTGGTTACTGTAGGCCATAATTTAGATATATTGGTTGGCACTGTAGACCATAATTTAGATCTATTGGTTGGTTACTGTAGGCCATAATTTAGATCTATTTGTTGGTTACTGTAGGCCATAATTTAGATCTATTGGTTGGCACTGTAGACCATAATTTAGATCTATTGGTTGGCACTGTAGACCATAATTTAGATCTATTGGTTGGCACTGTATACCATAATTTAGATCTATTGGTTGGCACTGTAGACCATAATTTAGATCTATTGGTTGGCACTGTAGACCATAATTTAGTTCTATTGGTTTGCACTGTAGACCATTATTTAGATCTATTGGTTGGCACTGTAGGCCATAATTTAGATCTATTGGTTGGCACTGTAGACCATAATTTAGATCTATTGGTTGGTTACTGTAGGCCATAATTTAGATCTATTGGTTGGCACTGTAGACCATAATTTAGATCTATTGGTTGGTTACTGTAGGCCATAATTTAAATCTATTGGTTGGCACTGTAGACCATAATTTAGATCTATTGGTTGGTACTGTAGACCATAATTTAGATCTATTGGTTGGTACTGGAGACCATAATTTAGATCTATTGGTTGGTACTGTAGACCATAATTTAGATCTATTGGTTGGTACTGGAGACCATAATTTAGATCTATTGGTTGGTACTGTAGACCATAATTAAGATCTATTGGTTGGTACTGGAGACCATAATTTAGATCTATTGGTTGGTACTGTAGACCATAATTAAGATCTATTGGTTGGTACTGGAGACCATAATTTAGATCTATTGGTTGGTACTGTAGACCATAATTAAGATCTATTGGTTGGTACTGTAGACCATAATTAAGATCTATTGGTTGGTACTGGAGACCATAATTTAGATCTATTGGTTTGTACTGTAGACCGTAACTTAGAGCCCTAGTTGAAAAACTTTTGTTTGTTTCCAATCTTCGCTCTAAACTGGTTAGATTAGATTGACGTTCATAATGGAAATAGATGTCTTAAAATAGAATACAAGAACACGCTTCAAAAAACTATAAGTTTTAGACATTTAAAAAAAAAATGGATTCTTTGAGCTGTAAAAAAAAAAATAATAATGATAAAACACAAAACAAAACAAAAAAACATGATAAAACAACATTTTTCCGGTTTTACTTTTGAAAGATAAATGATTACAATGAGACGGAAGTCTTCCTTGTGGCGGTTGTCTCCCCGTGGTTGTTCACACGGTCTATTGCAAGGGGAATATTTAAAGTTAAAGCGAAAGTACAAGTGACTGGAACAAAGAGACACGGCTAAAAATTAAACAGTAACGTCAGTTTTCCAGATAGACCGTAGAATTGCAAGTCTAATAGTGCAGTCATTAGACTGGGCAAATCTAAATTCACCACAACATTTCACAACAAGTAGGCCTGTTCGTCTCATGACGCCAAATTAGCCAGAGTCAAGGTGAATATTTTTTTTAAAACCGACCATGCCCCCCTCCCCTCCCCCACAAACGTCTTTGACTCGCTAGTCACTTGAAACCTCACATCTGTTGTAATAAATAAACTGACCATAAAAAGATCAATAAGGTAGTACATAGTCTAAATCAACTTTTCTCAACCTGTGGGTGGCGACCCTTTTAGGGATCGAACGACCCTTACACAGGGGTCGCCTTAGACCCCCGGAAAACACGTATTTAATGAGGTGGCAACGAAAATAAATTTATGGTTGGGGGTCATCACGACATGAGGAACTGTATTAAAGGGTCGTGACATTAGGAAGGCTGAGAACCACTGGTCTAAAAGTCTGACTCGTATGCCATAGTATTTTTTTCCGAATACTGTGTTTTCTTTTTTTTTTTGTTTTTTTTTTTCATGCTGGTCCTGGGGGAATCATGTGATGATTTAGTAAGGATCAGATTTTTTTTTTTTTTTTTTTAAAGGGTTAAGACAGCCCCCTTCAAGCTGTAGAAGGGCCATTTAAGATTCAGGTAAATGTTTTTGTGGAAGATAATCTCCTGCATCTCATCTGTACATCTCACGTCCAGTCCACCAACTAGCTTCGCTTAGGGGGGGGGG
>CAXITT010000598.1:57778-70934 GCA_964033795.1 Lymnaea stagnalis | reverse complement strand
AAAAAAAAAAAAAAACTTTCGTATAGATCGATGGATCTTTCCTTGTTAAATTAAAGCAAAGCTGTGACGTAAATCAGACAGATGGCAAGTGATAATCTATCTCCTCCCTTACGGAAAATTATTAAGAAAGTATACTTGGGGGGGGGGGCCGGATTTCTTCATCCCCTTTTCACACAGGGGTTCGGCAAGCAAAAGAGGAACCCGGATTAAACAAACAGACAAAACAGAATTTATCTTACCAAACGATTATATATTAATGGACATATTTTGCATCCACAATTGAAATTTTGGCGTCCGGTGCCCCATGCTCACATTCCCTAACAACCACACTACACACATGCCCAAACAACCACACTGCTCACATGCCCAGACAACAGCATTACTCACATGCCCAAACAACAACATTACACACATGCCCTAACAACAACACTGCTCACATTCTCAAACAACAACACTACTCACATGCCCAAACAACAACACTGCTCGCATGCCCAAACAACAACATTACTCACATGCCCTAACAACCACACCGCTCACATGCCCAAACAACCACACAGCTCACATGCCCAGACAACAACATTACTCACATGCCCTAACAACAACTCTACTCACATGCCCAAACAACCTCAACCACACTCCTCACATGCCCTAACAACAACACTGCTCACATTCTCAAACAACAACATTACTCATATGCCCAAACAACAACATTACTCACATGCCCTAACAACCACACTACTCACATGCCAAAACAACCACACAGCTCACATGCCCAAACAACCACACTGCTCACATTCTCAAACAACAACATTACTCATATGCCCAAACAACAACATTACTCACATGCCCTAACAACCACACTACTCACATGCCCAAACAACCACACAGCTCTCATGCCCAAACAACCACACTGCTCACATGCCCAAACAATCACACCACTCACATGCCCAAACAACCAAACTGCTCACATGCCCAAAAACTCAACCTGCACACATGCCAAAACAGCCACACTGCTCACATGCCCAAACAACCACACTGCTCACATGCCCAAACAACCACACTGCTCAATTGCCCAAACAACCACACTGCTCACATGCCCAAACAATCACACTGCCCATATGCCCAAAAAACTTCACTGCTCACATGCCCAAACAATCACACTACTCACATGCCCAAACAACAACACTGCTCACATGCCCAAACAACCACACTACTCACATTTCCAAACAACCACACTGCTCACATGCCCAAAACAGCCACACTGCTCACATGCCCAAACAACCACACTCCTCACATGCCCAAAACAGCCACACTGCTCACATGCCCAAACAACCACACTGCTCACATGCCCAAACAACCACACTGCTCACATGCCCAAACAACCTCACTGCTCACATGCCCAAACAACCACACTGCTCACATGCCCAAACAACCACACTTCTCACATGCCCAAACAATCACACTCCTCATATGCCCAAAAAAACTTAAATGCTCACATGCCCAAACAATACACTACTCACATGCCCAAACAACCACACTACTCACATGCCCAAACAACCAAACTGATTACATGCCCAAACAACTACACACACACAAAATTAAAATTTACAAAAAATAATTAGAACCAACCAATTTAAATGACGTGTTTGAGATCCCTTGTGATAAAAAGTCTTTACTCGGATTTAAACGCTATTATTTATAAATCTGGATTTTGTTTTTATTTATTTTATTTTTTTTCTTTGACAAGTGATCAGATTGGTAATATTTTTTGAAACGGATAAATACTCAAGAATCAATAACTCAGTCGAATCCGAAAGAGATAAAGAGTACATACGCATAAATAATGTTACTGAATAAAGAGAAAATACGAATATACAGTGTTACGTGATAAAGATAATATAATTGTATATAGTGTTATTGGTGAAGAGAATAAACGTATATGAAAAATAAACTAACTACCGGTATACCTGGTCAAATACGAGATAAAGAGTACATACGCATATATAATGTTACTACGTAAAGAGAACATACGTTTATACAGTGTTACGTGATAAAGATAATATACTTGCATATACTATAGTGTTACTTATTCCCAATAGTTCTTGGTAAATGCCGCACTGTTTTGCATACTTAAAACCGGTGGTTCAGCGCGTTATCGGGATTTTGCAACAATGTGTGTGTGTGTGTGTGTGTGTGCGTATGTATGTGTGTGTGTGTGTGTGTGTGTGTGTGTGTATTATATATTATATTGGTCTAATGTGAATGACATCAAATTTATCGGGTGTAACATTTTCATTGGTCCCACTATTCCCCTAATTTTATCGGTGAAAAGAACCATTTCCTACTCTTTGAATTATTAAAAATAAAAATGACAATTTGTTTTTTTAAATTATAAATTTACTTCATTTTTAGCACATTTTTCACCAAAGGAGTGTGTGGGGGGGGGGGGGTCAGGTGACATGTTCGGTCCCCGCGGTGTTGTGGCTGGAAGAAAAACTTAAGTTGATAACTGATATACCTTTTTAATTCGAGAGCTCATAGGAATATTATTCATGAAATAAATTACAGTTACAAAAGTGTAAGAAATGTGTTATTATCCAGTAAAAAATATTGATATCAATAACAATATCGATATTAGCACAAATATTTCTTCAAATTTATCAGCAAAACTAATTGTCATTTATAGTTATCACATCCAGTTTGTTTTTTGTTTTTTTTTTTCAATTTTCCAATATTTATATTAATTTTGTTACCAGGAGAAATTGTAAACCCGCCAAGGAAATGGCGGGGGGGGGGGGGGAGGGTAATCACCCCCACCCTGAAATCAGAGGTCTTGAATAACCATTTCTTAAACTTTCGTAGGAGCGTGCAGTCTCCTAAGATTAAATAGCCCTGGATTTGGCATGCTGTAAATATCATGTCAACTGTTCCCCATTCTGAATGGAGTCCACAATGGCTTTCAATCAACATGTTTTAAATTATTGATGCCTCATAATCTTGAGTTCAATTGTACCCCAAAAATTGGTAAATTGCTTTTTTTTTTATTTTTTTTTTGTTTGTATTTTTTTTTTATCCATAGTTCGGGCGTTTTATAGGATTGCACTGAAACATGGTGAATGAATATAAAGTTTTACAAGCTGACAATTCGTTGACTTGTTACTAGTGGCTCGGCAGCTAGCGAAACCGCACGTCTTTTGNTTTTGTTTACCGGATACGGTACATTTTCTTTTTATTTTGGCCCCTCTTCTGCTTCAATGCTTTCACAAGAGGTGGACAATGAGATTACCTAATTAAGCCCCCCCCCCCCTTTTTAAATGACTAAGATCGCTTCTCGGCCCTTTGGCTAAGATCAGGATGTAGTGTCTGTTCTTACCCCTCCGGGTTACCAAACCTGGTGGAATGAACATGATTACCCGCTTGATTTTCAGCTTGGGTCGGGACGATCGGTAAGAAAAGAACAAAGGAGAGCCCCACTAGTCTGATTGCTTCTCGGCCCATTGGCTAAGATCAGGATGTAGTGTCTGTTCTTACCCCTCCGGGTTACCAAACCTGGTTGAATGAACATGATTACCCGCTTGATTTTCAGCTTGGGTCGGGACGATCAGTAAGAAAAGAACAAAGGAGAGCCCCACTAGTCTGATTGCTTCTCGGCCCGTTGGCTAAGATCAGGATGTAGTGTCTGTTCTTACCCCTCCGGGTTACTAAACCTGTTGGAATGAACATGATTACCCGCTTGATTTTCAGCTTGGGTCGGGACGATCGGTAAGAAAAGAACAAAGGAGAGCCCCACTAGTCTGATTTGCTTCTCGGCCCGTTGGCTAAGATCAAGATGTAGTGTCTGTTCTTACCCCTCTGGGTTACCAAACCTGGTGGAATGAACATGATTACCCGCTTGATTTTCAGCTTGGGTCGGGACGATCGGTAAGAAAAGAACAAAGGAGAGCCCCACTAGTCTGATTGCTTCTCGGCCCGTTGGCTAAGATCAGGATGTAGTGTCTGTTCTTACCCCTCCGGGTTACCAAACCTGGTGGAATGAACATGATTACCCGCTTGATTTTCAGCTTGGGTCGGGACGATCGATAAGAAAAGAACAAATGAGAGCCCCACTAGTCTGATTGCTTCTCGGCCCGTTGGCTAAGATCAGGATGTAGTGTCTGTTCTTACCCCTCCGGGTTACCAAACCTGGTGGAATGAACATGATTACCCGCTTGATTTTCAGCTTGAGTCGGGACGATGGGTAAGACAAGAACAAAGGAGAGCCCCACTAGTCTGATTGCTTCTCGGCCTGTTGGCTAAGATCAGGATGTAGTGTCTGTTCTTACCCCTCCGGGTTACCAAACCTGGTGGAATGAACATGATTACCCGCTTGATTTTCAGCTTGGGTCGGGACGATTTGTAAGAAAAGAACAAATGAGAGATCCGTTGAGGCAGACTGAAAAGGAACTAAACAGCTCCAACCCCCACCCTGTATTACAGTACTTCTGGGGGAACCCTCACACAAAAAAAAAAGGCGGCCAACCTTTTTTTCCAAAAAAGCTACAGCAGTGGCCAAGGTGAGTGAAAAGTAAAATTTGCCACACTAAATAATATAAATCATGAAATACTTCTATTAATTAAATCAAGAACTAAGTTTAATCAAATTTTAAACAAGCTTCCATTCAAAATATGATATTCCTTTTTTTTCATTAACAAGCTGCCAAAATATTGGCAATTGTTGGTTCAATTCTCGTGCTCAAAGTCCCCCTTATCTCATTCTCCACCTGTAATTTTACATCAACGATTCTGTAACAACAGTATCTGTATTTGACTTGTTGAATCCTACAGCAGATCTATCGTGTTGCTTTAGGAGGCCTCATTAAATTTTTTAGTTCTCTACCCCTGTAGTCACAATAGTCAATAGTGTTGTGAAAGCAAAAGGTGATAGTTAAATATTTTACCACATCACAATTTTGCCATCATTGTTGTGCCCCTTATTCTCATACACAGAGCCAAGGTGTTCAAAACATTGAAAATAATTTTGAAATTCCCAGTTTCAATATTTTAAGATACTTCAGAATAGTTTTCCACATTTTTTAAATTCCATCTGCTTTAACTTCCATAAGCCAGTCCAGTAGCTGAAGACTAGTGTAAGCAAATTCTCTGACTATTTTTTTTTTCAACAGAAATGTAGGGATGAAATTTCATTATAAAGAAGCAATCAATATACAAGGCTTTAATCAACATTAAAATTTTATAAATATGCACACATATACCATAGCATTTGTCAGACTGGATGCTTATTATATTATTAAATACAATAAAATTTTGATAAACTTTGATAAAGAATAATTTTCAATTGTACATCCAATATTTACTTTCAACAAAATTATATTGTCCAAAGCAAAATTATATTGGTCCAAACCAAATTCGCCACATTTAAAAAGTTCCATTCACCATTTGTGCTGGTTGTCAACCTAGGGCTTTCAACATATTTCACATGAGAAGGCAGTAAAAAAAAAAAAAAAAAAAAGCTTTGCGAACATGAATTTTACATTTGAATCAACATAAAAACACAATGGGAGAAATTAATTAAACCCAGAAGACTGTGTGAGTATCATTTTTGAGTATCTAAATTGCTCTGACATTAAAAAAAATAGCAATTTTGAAGTTACACTTCTCACAAACCTGAATTGATTATGTCTTCAAACTAATCTTTTTGCTCCATAATTAGGATTTTATTCATTTATTAAATGCTTTTATTTTTTAATTTTCATATTATATTTTTTATAATTAGCCTATATTCTCTGTATTAGGCTTAACCTTTTGAATTTTAATTGTCTAAGATTTTCTCCCATTGAAAACATGGTAATATTTCTGTTGAGAAACATATTTTGGGGTAATAGCAAAAAATCTCCCCTCCCTTGGTTTACAAAACACAGCAGAGGTCCTAGGACTCCAAACTGTTTGATATGGATCAGACAAACTGATTTCTATAATTTACCCATTATTTTTAAGGGTTTCATCATTCAAATTCTGGTACTATAACAAACATTTAACAAATTGTACTAGAACTAAAAAAAAATAAGAGTAATACATTGAGCCATTCTTTCATTTAAGGAACTGGTGGCCGATAGGCATTTCTCTTTATTTTTAACACTTAAACATCCAGATGACAGCAAGTAATCACTAACTCATTAATTTAGTTCAAATTCTTTAATGAATAAACGGAGGTAAAACATTTATTTTTATTTATGAAGGCCTTTGTTTTCTATTAATACTAATTTTAAAAAATGGGTAGAATCATATTAATTCATTTATTGAGCATAATGTAAAATATATGCGTACAATTATAGGGCCTACTAATAAAAACTATGTACAATTAGACTAATATGAAAACTGTACATAAAATTAGACTAATATGAAAACTACATACAATTAGACTTAAAAAAACTATGTACAATTAGACTAGTATAAAAACTGTACGTACAATGAGACTAATTATAAAACTCTACCTACAATTAGACTTATATAAAAACTGTAAGTGCAATTAGACTAATTTAAATTGTAGGTACAGTTCTAGGAAAAAATTCACAACTGTGATTTTAAATTTATATTTATAAAATGGATGCTTCTCCTGGGTTCTAACTTGTGGAAGTTGTATTTCTCATTTTTTGTTTTTCAACTCATAAGACATTTAACTGAATTGTTGCCTGAGGAAGCTAAAGCAACCTATTTGTTATTGTAGTATATATGGTTCCAGCTGTCACATTGAGCTTGTCATCATGTCATCCCGTGTCATCAAAAGAAAGTATCTATTGAATTCTGCCTTTTGTTGGCTGTCGCTCAAATTGATGGCTTGTTTTTGTTCTACTTTGCTCCTTTTGTTCCACCCAACATTTCTGTTTAACTGGGTCGGAAGAAAAGATTAAACTTAAATGCACTGAATTTTTAGTTCCACCATCTCATAATAATGAGTAGTAATTGATGGTCAAATAAAATTATGCCTAAGAAGATTGAGGCACATGTGAGTAAGCACTATTACAAGGGGAGGGGAGGGGAGGGGGGCTTGTTTGCAATCAAAATACAAGTTGTCCGGAAATCCACTCAACTGCTTGTGTACATTAAAACAAATCAATATACAAGATATGGTCCTCAGAAGTTTTTCTTAATGATGAGAAAAGGTCTTTGGCAGGCTCACAAGGCACTGACTGCACAGACTTGGGTGACTGATGGGTATATTTGAACTAAAATTCATGACACATTAACTTCATTCAACACAACAGTTATTATTTTATTTTATGTTGGTAATATGAAAATGATAACAAGTAAGAATTTTTAGCATTCAATACAATACTGAAGCAGAAGGCACAAGAACAAAATTAACAAATAAAGGTGTGTAAACGAACATATTTATTACAATTCCTAGCAATAGCACACATTTTTCATCAGTTTACTTTAAAAGATTTTACAGGTTTTGCTTTGATTTTCAAAGTCCTAAAAAAGTTTAGCAATGTGGGATTCTAGAAAATGTATTAGAAAAATGTTCTAGTTTGTTCACTAAGATTGAGACTGTTTTCATAAAATATTTTCTTAACCTTCTTTAAAAACAAGATATTTACACAAACCTCCAGAGCCCATCTTCGGCATAGATCTTAAAATAGCCAGTTTTATTTCAACAAGTTTTTTCTTTATCAGACTGTTAATATCTCTCACAAAAACTGTTTATGACTTGATCACTTGTATTAAGATTTCACTAAATATTTAATGATGTCAATCTACAGCCCTCATCGTTGTTGGTTTATCTTGCAGGTCCGAGACAAGACTAAACTCTCACTGGAGAGATTAAAGATGGTGGAGAGAGGCTCCCTTGTGTTGGAGAATGAACAGCAAAGACAGCGGTACGAGAAATGTCTTGATGAGATAGCCATTCAGGTGGTGCAGTCCTTGTTGGCTCACAAGGTAAATATTTAAAAAATGGTTGTTTCTTAACGTCATGTGTAGCTCTACTTGTCGGTTAAATACATTTAATAAAATGATCTATTTATTGCTCATAATTATAATATCAACCTATTATTTTTCATTAAATGCTATTCAATTTCAGTTTTTTTTTGTTTAATTTTCTTTTTCTATTCAAGATATTATTGACATTTCATGACTACAGACAAAAGGAAATTGAATTAACCCATTCTTGCCTAATTTTCCCTCCTGCATAAAAGCAATTTGAAATGTAAAATAATCTTTTAAATTTTTATTAAATATAAAAATGAATGAATGAATTGTTATAATCTAGATAAGAAAATAAGGCTACTAAGAGAATAACCTTTTAATTATAACATCTGAAGTTGACTATCACATATTGGACACAAATCTGCAAGCTGTGTGGGCATTTTTGAGGAATTTTATTTCTCAAGCCATTGAATGAGTGTTGCACATCTGCTTGAGCTTCTTCTTTACATATATGGAGAGGGTTGCATTTGCCAAGTTTTTTTTATATCTCTCTTGATTTAATTTGACACATTTAAAAAGTTTGGGGAAATTAATTGGTAATTTTTGGGAGCATTTTAAGACATATTTAAACTTATTATTTGTGGGTTATGTATGAAGACTTTGTTCATTGGACATATTTCATTTATGATAATTTGATTCATTTCAAAAATATTTTTAGTAACTAAAAACAAAAAAGTATAAGTCAGTGACCTCTTTGGCCAAATCATTAACTCATCTTCATGGGGGAAACTCTTATCTCTTTGGCCAGATCATTAACTCAACTTTATGGGGGAAACTCCTATCTCTTTGGCCAGATCATTAACTCAACTTTATGGGGTAAACCCCTATCTCTTTGGCCAGATCATTAACTCAACTTTATGGGGGAAACCCCTATCTCTTTGGCCAGATCATTAACTCAACTTTATGGGGGAAACCCCTATCTCTTTGGCCAGATCATTAACTCAACTTTATGGGGTAAACCCCTATCTCTTTGGCCAGATCATTAACTCAACTTTATGGGGGAAACCCCTATCTCTTTGGCCAGATCATTAACTCAACTTTATGGGGGAAACCCCTATCTCTTTGGCCAGATCATTAACTCAACTTTATGGGGGAAACCCCTATCTCTTTGGCCAAATCATTAACTCAACTTTATTTTGGAGGAAGCACACCACCCAAACTGCCTATGAGCACAGTCAAATATTTTAGCAGCTTTTCAAATATATAATATTCTTGTCAAAAATATGTTTTTTAAGTATCATCATTTATTTTCTTCTAACAGTTAATACAAGAGGAACCTATGCTTACAAGTCAAGCCTATATGTAAAGATATCTTACAAGTGAACTCTTGTCTGAAGTGGAATTTTGTCAGAACTAGACTCTAGTCTTGATCATGGACAAGAATGTACCATGTTAGTTCATTTTAAATTTTTAACATATTTAAAGAGAAAATTTTATATATATATTTTATGGTTTATTTTAAACCTTTATTAATATCCTGAAATAGAATTCCATCATAGTAAAATAAATAATCAAAATTAAGTTATAAACAGACTAAAAACATGTTACCTTACTGCATATTCTGATCTAAAAATGTAATTTTTTATTTTTAATCCTGCAGGATGTCTAAATCAGAAAGATCAAGATCATTGGAGGGACTCATTGGATTCTGAGGGACAAAGTACATTTTGGAGTCAAGATTAGGAGCTCATTGAAATCAAATAATTGCATTCATTACATTTGAAAGTGATATTTATATTTCAGCATGATTACGACACAAATTCAGTTTGTTCTCAACATGTGGTTCTGGAACACTAGGGGGGAATATAACAAAAAACCAGAAATTTGAGTGGTTTTTAAAAAATGTTCATCTTTATCTTATATTTATATGTAACACCTTTAATTAAAAAATTTGTAAACGATTGTGGGCTGCAACGACTTTGCTAATGCTATCAAGGGGTCACTGCAATGTTGAGAACCATCAGCAATAATTATTAATGTAATAAGTAACTGTCTGGAATGTTTTAAACATTTTTATCCTCATTTGTATATCACATGACTTTTCATAGCTGCCAAATCAGTATACATTCTATACAATCTAATCCCCTCTGCCAGTCTAATAAGGTGGCTCTTTATGACTTGAATGACAATCATTTACTGGTCAAGGAATGCTACTTTTATCAATTGACTGCCTCTTAGGAAGCCTTGTAAAGAGTCGGCTTTCTTATCTATAGCTACCTCTGTTTTATATTGTACCAGCTCTTTTTGTTCTGTATTCCATGTTCTGTCCATCTTAGCGCTGTCCTGGGAAGTGAGCGTTTGTTCAGTGATTGCGTTCGACGCTTGTGTCTTTTTTTTATCATGACCTGTTTTTGATCTAATGTCCTGTATGGTCATAAAAAAGTTTCCTGTACTTACAAACTGTGTTTGAAATATTAAATAAAATCAAAAGTCAGATTTAAAATAAATTGAAGCAATGGATTAGGTGTGTGTGGGTACATTATAATTATATGTTCACATTTTTCACTCCATTTTAACACACCTGTTTGTGAATTTAACTTAACACTTGTTTGGTTTACATGAAAAAAATGGGGGTTGAATGTTTTTATTCATACAAATACTTTTGAAATGACAAATATTTTCCACAGTTTTCTATTATTTGTTAAAGATATTTTGCCCTTCATTAGGCTAGAGTGAAGAACGTTAATTGCAACATCAAATTTAATTTTCTGATGTTATATGTGTGGAAAATTTTGTTTTTAGGATATTTTAGGTTCAGAAAAAAATAGTTTATATATATATAAAAAAAAAAAAATTTCAATGTGCAGAAAAAAGTGAATACAATGCAAACTTCCTCCTTTTCTCTTTAATGACTTCTATTCAATACATTTTTATGTATACATTTCTAAGTTGATTGAAATTCCAAAATATAGATTTTTAACATTTTAAATTTTTCTATTAACACTTTGTATTAGATAAATGTTCATCTCAGATACATATGGCTATTAAAATTGCATGTGTATGTACCAAGTTACTATTTTTGATTTTATGTGATTTATGCCATTTAACATGCTATGTGACTTATTCCATTTAAGATGGTATGTGATTTATTCCATTTAACATTTTATGTGAGCTTTATTCCATTTAAAATGCTATGTGACTTATTCCATTTAAGATGGTATGTGATTTATTCCATTTAACATGTTATGAGATTTATTCCATTTACATGTTATGTGATTTATTCCATTTACATGTTATGTGACTTATTTCATTTACCTGTAATGTGATTTATTCCATTTAACATGTTATGTGATTTATTCCATTTACATGTTATGTGACTTATTTCATTTACCTGTAATGTGATTTATTCCATTTAACATGTTATGTGATTTATTCCATTTACATGTTATGTGACTTATTTCATTTACCTGTAATGTGATTTATTCCATTTAACATGTTATGTGATTTATTCCATTTACATGTTATGTGACTTATTTCATTTACCTGTAATGTGATTTATTCCATTTAACATGTTATGTGATTTATTCCATTTACATGTTATGTGACTTATTTCATTTACCTGTAATGTGATTTATTCCATTTAACATGTTATGTGATTTATTCCATTTACATGTTATGTGACTTATTTCATTTACCTGTAATGTGATTTATTCCATTTAACATGTTATGTGATTTATTCCATTTACATGTTATGTGACTTATTTCATTTACCTGTAATGTGATTTATTCCATTTAACATGTTATGTGATTTATTCCATTTACATGTTATGTGACTTATTTCATTTACCTGTAATGTGATTTATTCCATTTAACATGTTATGTGATTTATTCCATTTACATGTTATGTGACTTATTTCATTTACCTGTAATGTGATTTATTCCAGTTAACATACAGGTGTGTAACTTCGTAAAGTGTAACTGTACAAAAAAAAATGTTTTCTTTTTTTTTATTGTGACCAGTTGTGGAAAAGCAAACCATATTTTTAAAGTGGCCACCATCAATGCATCACTAGTGCATGCTCATTATGTCTTGCACATATTCTGTGTTTATTTCATTCCCTGCTTGGTCACACTCCATTTTCTTTGTGTTGTGTTCGCTTTCTCATCTCATGGAGGCTTATTTATTTGATAATGTGTTTTTGGTTTGACAGCCTCTTTCTTCCAGCAGCCATTGACTAAGACAACCATGATTTTTCCAGCAGGCATTACATTGGACTTAGGGGTTTGTGTTCAATTATGATTATTTGAGACAAATGCAGGGTAAGCTTGTCTAATAACTGTACAAGGGAAATAATGGGGTTACTGCTTTACAATTGTAAAATGGAACATAATAAAGCTTATTTTAAAAGATATAAATTTGCTTTGTTCTTATTGGACCCATGTTGTGTTTGTTGGGGTTTGGGTTGCTTCCCTTTGTTCGGTTGTCTCCCCTTTTTTGATCATTTATTTGTTCTTAACTCATCTCCCCTTTTTCGATCATTTATTTGTTCTTAGTTGAGATTTCTTCAGTTTCTTCTTCTTATCGGGGGTCTTCTTTCCCCCGAGTCGCATTTGTGAGATTTATTGAAGTGTGATGGTAATCGGGCCTGGTTTTTTTTGGATCTTGTTTCTGCCCTTATTTTTCCATCCACCCCGACCACCATCCCCGAAAATTTTTAACTTATCTTAAAAAGGTGGACAATTGGGACAGGTGTTTCAAAATTTACATATACAAATTTCAAGTGCTAATATAAAAGAAACAACAACATATTTATATCGTATTATATGTATATGTCGTTTGAAACATATATCTAATCATTATAATATAATCACAATATGTTAATTACATATGCCTCTCTAAATGATAATCAATATAAACTTAATTAAATATACGGTAGTGTTATCTTTCTTTTTCCATGCCTTTTTTATTTCCCCTGATTTTCAGCATCACAAAGTTGTAGTGTTTTGATATTGAATAGCGTCATTGATTTATAACGAAAACGTTTCATGATATGAACTTGGTCTTGTTCACCACAACTAATTCAGGCTCTAAGCATTAATAGGTTGAATAGTATATTTACTGTGAAAACATCATTTGCAAAATAAAAAAACAAAAAGGGTAGTGGTTAGAAAGATTCATCACTTCAATTAAAATTGACGAAAGAAGCAGCAAGAAATCACCTTTTCAATT